>QODF01000076.1:2805553-2975493 GCA_024372805.1 Oostethus manadensis | reverse complement strand
ACAGCTGCAAGAACTCCATCATAACTTGCCAGATCCACCTATTAAATATATATATATATATATATATATATATACCATCTGGGATAGGCTCCAGCATACCCGCGACCCATCAGGGGTCGCCACAGCCAATCAATTGCCTCCATCTAACTCTGTCTTCTGTATCCTCTTCTCTTGAGCCAACTACCTTCATGTCCTCTTTCACTGCATCCATAAACCTCCTCTTTGGTCTTCCTCTATAGGTCTCCTGCCTGGCTATTCAAGACTCAGCATCCTTCTACCAGTATATTCACTATCTCTCTTCTGGACATGTCCGAACCATCTCAATCTGGCCTCTCTGTCTTTATCTCCTAAACCTCTGACATGTGCTGTCCCTCTGATGTGCTCATTCCTGATCCTGTCCATCCTGGTCACACCCAAAGAGAAACTCAGCATCTTCATCTCTGCTATCTGCTACGAATTGTCTTTAAATTCTCGGTCTGTCCTGCTTCCATGGTACTGGTCATGGTAATGGTTTAATTTTATTTGAACATGCATCTAAATGACATTGGAATACATCACTTAATACACTTGACAGTTCCACATGTCCAAAAGTAGTCAATGTCCTTATCATCGCCAATAACTTACCTTGCAGTCCTAACGGATGATAATCATAATAAATAATAATAGTGATGAGTGGTGTATAACAATTATAACAAAACATTGTTGTAGTACAGACAATGTACTCACTAGGATGAAAAGTATAAGGTGATAGTAACAAACATAGCATTGACAGACAACAGACAAAAAATGTACTCTCCAAGGAATTAAGTAATGTGGCCGTGGATGTACACAGTATTTCATGACTCTTCTTACTTGTATTTTGTAAACATCAACTCTTTGTAATGTTTCTTGAAATCACTCATTGTACTTTACTTACATTGTACTCACATTGTACTCACATTGTACGTACATTTACTTAATCCATTCCATAGTTCGATTCCACCTACAGAAGTACTAAAGGATATTTAGTGTTGTTCTTGCGTATTGTGTTTTATGTTTAGTTTATTCCTAAAATGATAATTCTCTTCTCTTCTTGAATTTTTTTTTTATAATATTCTTTGGTAACTGGTTGTTGTTTGTTAAACATGACAAATGTCAGTAACCAGCTGGACAAGGCTTTGAGCTGCTTTTTTGTTTGTATTTTTAGGAATATGGGTTGGACCAGCTGGTATTATGTATTCCGCAGCGCTAATGGTGGTAATTATGGTAATGTGGTTAATTTAGCATTAAATTAATGGTGGATTGTGATGGTCGATTGAACAATCGCCGTTACACCCGTCAGTTTTACGCTGCAGGTCAGAGGAGACTATAGGCTGCAGCTGGTCAGCAGTCAGCACTGCATGAGGAAGGGCAGGGATTGTGAGCGCCGCCAAGCACGTCCGGGAAGAAGTCCCACAACACATTTTGGGGAATTTGATGACAGAGATTATCATTTTTATTCTCAAATGAATGGAAATAAAGGGCAGTTTTCCTATATATACAGAACAAAAAAGGCAGTTACCACGTAACTTTACTGTATACAGTTACCACTTACCTAAACCTGAACCTGAACTGAGTGCACTTCCTGTTTTGCCTTTTACATTTGTAAACTACTAAGTGCATTTGAGAGTCTTCAGTTTGTATATATTTTTGCAGCTGTTATTCAATGCATTGCACATATATACACAAAAATACTAATACTTGTTATATTTATACTTATATATTTCTATATATAAAGAGGTTAAGCAGCCTTGACAGAAAGTCAGCGCCAGTTTTTTCTTTCACAAACATGTCTTTTGGGAAAAAAAATCAATACCCCTTTTAAAAAAAAGATTGCTTGTTATCAGGCGTGGGAGGGCTGGACAAACAGATGTCTACTGCTGCTGCAGATGCTCTGTCGGGTATTGTTGGATTGTTGTTGGGGGCGGGGGCACAATGCAGTCTTATCCCCAAGGTGAAGCAGGATTGAATGATCCCATGTGTGTTTGCATGCTTACTCGGCAGGAAGGACAAAATAGAAGAAAAGGGGGGCGAGTCTCACTACGTCAGGCTTTAAATCTCCTATCACAGAACTGCGTATGATAGGAGGGGAGGGAGGGATGGTAGCCAGGTGACCCCCTCCCTCAACAAGCACCTCTCTCCAGCATTGTCTGCACGAGTGTGTGTGTGTGTGCACATGTGGCATCTCTGGTTTCCTTCCAGGTGTTAAATTACCCAATGGGAGCGTTAATAGACACACTCTTGATTGGGAGTTAGAGGGAGGCAGGGGGAGAGATGAGCGGAGGTAAAAAGTAGTAGAGGGCACTTCTGACCGTCCGGGTGGGACATGGGTGAGTGCTCATTTGATTTTTTTTAACTCTTAAGTGTGTGTTTTAGCTTTGTAGAATTGAGCTGCTGAAGGTGATGTCGTTTGTCTCAATGTCAGCTCAGTGTGAGGTAAAGTGAAGCTAATTCTTACTGTAAATATAGCATTGCTTTTAATTGCACATCCCTTATTGTGCTTGTTTGACCTTGTCAGTGTGCTGCCATGCACAACCGGGGTCAAATGGATAAGGTGCTTGCAAGTCCGAAAACAAAAGTCATCATTTGGACCGACTGTAGAACCACAATAGAGTCAGATATAGACAAGCAGCAATGCAGAGAAGATTGGCTTTGCACCAGCCACTTCATTAGGTACACCTGCAAGAGCTGTATACTGCTTTTATTAAGTTGACAATACTGTATGTATATTATTGCGGTGGTGTAAAACGGCACTGCAAACAATATGAGTGCTAGTTCTAGGATTATGGTCACCTTATTTTAACTACATGATGCAGCCCAAACTACCTCTACAATAAGAAATTATAGTATAAAACTAGTTTGGGTTAGTGTTGTACTATAATTTCTTATTGTGGTGAAAGTTTGGGCTGCATCATGTAATAGAAATAATACGTTTGCAACCCCAGTAAGGATAAGCAGCATAGAACATGGATGGATGTAGTAATTCAAATGATTGGTTGTCATATTCATATGAAAACACAATGCAATGACTTCCTACTATAATTAGAGCATAATGAAGACAAGCCGGACAGGGAAATAAGAGACAAAGAGTGCAGTTTAGCATATTAGCATAATAGGTTAGGTTATATTAGGTTAAGTACAGTAGTTCATGAGAAATGTGTGTATTATGTGTAAGTAAGTATTGTTGCAATAGTCAATGAGAGATTAAGACAAATATACAAAACTAACAGAATGATTAAAAAAAACAGTTTTAAATAATAAGTAAAAATAAAAAAAATACTGCACCCAAAATATACTGTATGCATTGGATCGTTCAGAGGTATATAATACAGTTTCCTATGCAGTAATTGTGTAACATCTGATCAGCACACACACACACATAAATACCAACACAGTATCCGTGTTCAGTGTAAGCAGTTTTCCTGCAAACCTGCCGAGCTTTCACTTACGTCATGTACTCAAAGCGAGGAACAGTCCAGTATCAGATGGCAAGTTGTGTGCTGATGCTAACAAAAACGTAAAAAAAAAACGGCTAACGCAGCATGCTACTTTGTTCTTCAGATTACGCAGAGCACTGAAGCTGCCTGGATGCCAGCCAGCAAGACCCAGGTTCGGGCGGGACTCCCGCATTGTGCACTCTGACTGCGCTGACAGACGAGGACGGCGATGGAGGTTCCTCTTGTTAATTTTGAGAACGTTGATGATGTCGGTATCAACCTGGGGGACCCCAGCGACTCCGGCTATCCGACGTCGCCAACGTCAGAAGCCCCGGAGCACGACCTGTCAGCCCACCGCCTGGCGTCTCCTCGTCCGTCACCGCGTAGGGGACGCAGAGGATACCCCCACGGTTCTGAAGTGCTGTCCCCTTCCACACCACCGACCTCCAAAGCTACCACCAGCAGCTGCAGTTTGATCTCCAATCTGAAGCTTCTGGTGAGTGGCGAGTCCGCGTCTGACAGTGTCTTTAGCAGGATGCCCAAGGACTGCTATGACAATGAGGACTTCTTTGAGAAGAACTACATGGAGGACAAAAACGAGAAGGTGGTCATTAATGTTTCGGGCCTGATGTTCGAAACTCAGCTGAGCACGCTTAGTAGGTTCCCAGAGACCCTGCTGGGTGATCCCACCAAGAGGATAAGCCACTTTGACCCAATGAGGAACGAATATTTCTTTGACCGCAACCGCCCGTCCTTCGATGGAATCCTGTACTTCTACCAGTCAGGCGGCAGGATCCGCCGGCCAGCCAATGTTCCCTTGGATGTTTTTGCAAGTGAAATCGTGTTCTATGAGCTAGGTCATCAAGCCATGGAACAGTTCCGAGAAGATGAAGGCTTCATCAAAGAACCTGAAGTTCTTCTGCCCACAAATGAACTCCAGAGGCAGTTCTGGCTCCTGTTTGAGTACCCGGAGAGCTCCAGTGCTGCCAAATCTGTTGCTTTGGTCTCTGTCTTTGTCATTGTCATTTCCATCTTTATCTTCTGTCTGGAAACCCTTCCAGAATTCAGGGAGGACAGTGACTTTGCACCAGGAGTGGACCAACTCATCAATGGGACTCGAGAAAGTTCTAGCCCTCATCCGAACACGAAGAACATCCTTGCCTACTTGACAGACCCCTTTTTCATCGTAGAGACTATCTGCATCATCTGGTTCTGCTTTGAAGCTGGTGTCCGTTTTGTGGTATGCCCCAGCAAAAGCGACTTCTTTAACAATATCATGAACATCATCGACATTGTCTCCATCATCCCTTATTTTGTCACCCTGGGAACGGAGTTGGCCACCAGCCCCGATGATGACACAAACTCCAGTCAGAACATGTCCCTCGCCATCCTAAGGATCATCCGCCTGGTTAGAGTATTCCGCATCTTCAAGCTCTCAAGACACTCAAAGGGGCTCCAGATTCTGGGACAGACCCTCAAAGCTAGCATGCGCGAACTGGGGCTTCTCATCTTCTTCCTCTTCATTGGCGTCATCCTCTTCTCCAGTGCAATCTTCTTTGCCGAGGTGGATGAACCCCAGACACAGTTTGTCAGCATTCCTGACGGCTTCTGGTGGGCAGTGGTTACCATGACCACGGTGGGCTATGGGGACATGTGTCCCATCACCATGGGAGGTAAGATGGTGGGCACTCTGTGCGCCATTGCCGGTGTGCTGACCATCGCCTTGCCCGTTCCCGTTATTGTGTCCAACTTCAACTACTTTTACCACCGCGAGACAGAGCAGGAGGAGAAACAGATGATCGACGCGGCAACAGAAGCGGCGCAGAAAACTTTGCAAGCCAACAAATATGGAGGAAGCTCGTCATCGCTGAACAAAAACAATGGGACCTGGCAGAGCGAGAAGAACGGTTTTCAATAGCGAACATTTTATACTGCTGCAATGTCTCATTGCCATGACTGACAGTATTAGGAGACAGCCTTTACATGATTTGTCTTTCTTTTGACATAAACTGAGCAGCTCTCCTGTTGGGAAATATAATTTTACCAAGTGCTATTTAACACCTTTTATTTACAAAAAAAGACAACAAAACATGACTATCTCCCCAGAGCATTAGAACATACTCTCCCTCTTTATTAGGTTCTTCTGCACAACATAATGGGATCCAATACAAGCACTGTATGCATGTACAAAAGTGTTAATGCTCATTTTTAACATTGTTATTTTCTTGACAATCAATTTTGTTGTCATTTTGATTATATTTTAGAAAAATAATGTTTAAAAATTAGGAACAAATATTTTATAATGCAATGTGCATTGTCAAATCGTATGTATTCCACGTATTTCTTAAATTATTATTATTATTGGCAATCTTAAGGTCACACAGGTCACACAACAATTTACATGTGTTTCATTTATTTACAGAAATCACAGTTTTAACGCCAGAACATTGACTGACTTGACTTTCAGAAAAACATTTATAACTTTTTTTTTCTAAATTTTCTTTACATATTATTTACTCTTACCTTTTTCATTACCATGTTTGCCGAGTGGCTTGAAACCACAGCATGTTTATTATTAACAATATTATTTTTGCAGGTTCAAAGTGCAATGCGTCATACAAAAACACTTTTAAAAAAACAATTGCGTCCTTCGGGTGTGGTTCAGTGAAGTGCCAAAAATATTTGAAACATAAAGAACATGCTGTGGTATTCCTGTACTGTACACCACTACAATTGCATCATTGATATCATCAATGTTGTATTATTACATATAAAAGGACATTTAGAAAAGGGCTCACAAAGGGAAAAGGGAAAAAAGAGTTCTGTATTTGTGTTTAAATTCTGATTTTGTAAGTGCCATTTTCTGTTAATACTGGATCTTATTAGATGGTGCATGTGTAGCTAATGTCATGTCCCCAAGTGGTGAATTTGACGTGCTAGTCCTTGAGAGGACCTTCCCCTAAAAAAAAAAAAAAAAAGACTTCCACGCGAGCCTCCAATTTGTCATATTGAGTGAAATCTGTACAAAAGAGGCGTTCAAGGGCGTTACAAAGTGTCCAGTACAGTGTGGGATGCGAGGGTGCATGTGTGTATGTGTGTGTGTGGCATTAGGACACGTCTTATCAGAACATCCATTTTTTTAAAAATGGATGATGAATACTTTGCACATTGTAGATAAGATGTACAATACAGAGCAAATGCTAATATGCACAATCTGATGGAGCTAGTGTAGGCAATAGAAACACTTTATATTCACTATATATTATAGAATGTGAAAATACAATGTAAAAAGCTTGTTGAGCATTGCACTGAATCTCCACATATCTCTGAGGCACTTTGACTCTAACAAAAACAAGAAAGCACATCGGCGTCCTCAATGTGATATTATATGAGGAAAAAACACAATAACCTTTGCACCCTTTAAATGTCAACATGCCTGCATTTACCTTTTATTCATATTGCATGGCATGCATGCCAAACGAGGTTCAACTATCTTAAATTAAGCTTATTAGGAAATAAACGTGATGTAGCTTCCCTTATATGATAGGAAAAAGACACTACTTAAAATTTAACAGGGTTGTAGAAGTGCATGCCACAATTTAACCAATGGATTGATGTACTTTATACAACATAGCAACAGCCATGGGCAACAATACCTTTGTAATAAACGTACAATATACAATAATGTTGATATATGGGCGTAGGAAACCCTGCTTGACCCTCTCACACTGCAATACCTATAATATTCAATGAATACAAATACGAATGAATAAGATGTGAAGGCTTTAGTGATATAATGGCAACCCAGCACTTTATGTTATGAACTAGCACTTACGATTACTGTGTGTGTGCGTCAACATCATGCAGCAAGCACAGTCATAATAAATGAATGATGTTTTATTTAGTCTTTAAGGAGTGCCTTTCATTAAACATGTATGCTAAAACTGTAAGGAGTCTCCCGCTGATCACTTATCACACGACGTAAGCGGAAGGAAATGTACAGTGTTGTGAAAAACTATTTGCCCCCTCCCTGCATGTTTGTCACACTTAAATGTTTCTGCTCATAGAAAATAGTTAACTATTAGTCAAAGATAATATAATTGAACACAAAATGCAGTTTTTAAATTGGGGTTCACGTTATTAAGGGAGGGAAAAAACTCCAAATCTACATGGCCCTGTGTGAAAAAGTGATCACACCTGAGTTCAATTTCTGTAGCCACCCCCAGGCTTGATTACCACAGGGAGAGCCATTATCCACAAATGGCAAAAACATGGAACAGTGGTGAAACTTCCAAGGAGTCGCCGGCCGCCCAAAATTACCCCAAGAGCGCAGAGAAAACTCATCTTAGAGGTCACAAAAGATCCCAGGGCAACATCTAAAGAACTTCAGGCCTCACTTACCTCAATTAAAGTCAGTGTTCACGATTCCACCATATGAAAGAGACTGGGCAAAAACGGGCTGCATTGAAGAGTTCCAAGACACAAACCACTATTAAGCAAAACAACATTAAGGCTCATCTTAATTTTGCTAAAAAACATCTTGATGACTGCCAAGACTTTTAGGAAAATATCTTGTGGACTGACGAGACAAAAGTTGAACTTTTTGGAAGGTGCGTGTCCCGTTACATCTGGCGTAAAAGTAACACAGCATTTCATAAAAAGAACATCATAGCAAGAGTAAAATATGGTGGTGGTAGTGTGATGGTCTGGGCTTGTTTTGCTGCTTCAGGACCTGGAAGGCTTGCTGTGATAGATGGAAGCATGAATTCTACTGTCTACCAAAAAATCCTGAAGGAGAATGTCCGGCCATCTGTTGGTCAACTCAAGCTAAAGCCATCTTGGGTGCTGCAGCAGGACAATGACCCAAAACACACCAGCAAATCCACCTCTGAATGGCTGAAGAAAAACAAAATGAAGACTTTGGAGTGGCCTAGTCAAAGTCCTGACCTGAATCCCATTGAGATGCTGTGGCATGACCTTAAGAAGGCGCTTCATGCTAGAAAAGCCTCAAATAAAGCTGAATTACAACAATTCTGCAAAGATGAGTGGGCCAAAATTCCTCCAGAGCGTGTAAAAGACTTGTTGCAAGTTATGGCAAACGTTTGATTGCAGTTATTGCTGCTAAGGGTGCCCAAGCAGTTATTAGGTGCAGGGGCAATTACTTTTTCACACAGGGCTATGTGGGTTTGGATTTTTTTCTCCCTAAATAATAAAAACATTCATTTAAAAACTGCATTTTGTGTTTACTTGTGTTATCTTTGACTAATATTAAAATGTGTCTGATGATCAGAAACATTTTGTGTGACAAACATGCAAAAGAATAAAAAGTCAGGAAGGGGGCAAATAGTTTTTCACACCACTGTATTTTACTCATAGTAAAAATTGGAAATAGAAAGTCTGTTCCTGAGTCAAACTATGGCCATCATGAGACATTTATTACCTGTTCAGGAAATATTTGGGGTAACATTTCAACACTAGTCATACATTAATCAATAAACAAATGGATCCCTGCCTGCGCATTCATGATTCCGCATCCACCACCTCGCAAATTAGCATATTTTTTTCTCCAATAACCGACAGTTAAAAAAAAAACACTCATTCACCCCAAGTCGGTAATAATTTATACATTTGGTAAATCCACATAGGTAAATTTACGGCATACATGTACTAGTGTTAAAAAAACACAACTTTTACATGTTTATTTTTTCACTAAAAAGAGCTTTTTTGCCGATATTCGATACTGTGCAACTCTCTCTCAGTTTTCAATTCTGATATCAACCGATATCGATATGTGTAACATCACATTCTGTATCTACTGTAGTGGAATTGTTTTAGGCTATGTTCACACTGCAGGTCAATTCCAATTTCTTTGCTCATATGCAAGCTGTATCTGATTTTTTCATGTCAGTGTTAACAGCACAAGTCCAATTTTTAACTCGTTTGTGGATATGAATCGGATATGTGTGTGATGCAACTGCAGTATGAACACTCAGGTCGCATTTATCCGACATATACGTGTATGAGCCTGCGTACCAATACTTTAAAGTTTTTCACTGATGTAGGATGATCACACTGATCATAAAAATGTGTGCTTTATCGTTCAAAACTTGGATAAGGGTATTTAAATAGTAAAAAAACAGTAAATGGCGCCATTCCAGCCACGTTTTCCAGTGCCTTTGACTTTGCCCTATGGCCACTTGAATAAGCGTCGCATCACACATAAGTTACGAAACTATCTACTGTATCTCTGCCTCAGTTGAGAAGAAACGCTCGCTGGATGATCACTGATGGAACCGCCAGTGTGCGGTGGACACAGGTGACCCTCACAAGGTCACTGCTGATGTGAGGCTACTGTCATTTATAATTTATCAGGTGTGAATGCAAAAGAGGCTAAAGATCAGCACACGGGCCGCCAAGTGTAACACAGCACTTGTACACCGGAGTCCACACTCTCCCTGCCCTTTTTTCTTCAAGGATCCAAAAATATGACTCCACCCCATCACAAGCCCGCCTCCTGGGCTACAGCAATGGATGGATATCACACAATAGCAATAGGTTAGCGTTCCGCTTTAAACGTCAATATCGATGTCTTTGTCTGCATCTTAGCCACAACGACCTTGGATTAGAACACAAACTACTTAACTTGCTTTATTGATTCTTCAGTACTTGAGCCATCAATTCTGCGTCCCGACTTTGCTGACTAAGACATGTTCACCATTAGATTTTGGATTAAATAAAAAGGAGTAAACCTGAGCTGACTTTCAGAGAAGCTGCTGGAGAATTTTAGGGGCAAGAGAGGATGTGCCCTACCAAATTCTGCATGGGACACTGTTGAGTGACATGTTCTGTCCGATGAGCAACAATGATTTACTTAATCTTCAACTTGCATACCAGTGTTTAATAAACCTTTTCCAATACATGTTCCCCAAAATAATACGCCTTATCTTATAGCGGGAATGTCCAAACCTTTCCTCATTCCGAAAAATGAAAAGATGCGAAGGCCCACTTCTGTCCATCAAAGATGCAAAAACCAATTTAATGTAGGTCTATCGATGCTATGCTATCTGAACAAAACATCATCATCTTAGCTTTTTGTTACAAGTGGAAAAGCGAATAGTGTAATATGTAATCATGTATCTGATTACTTCATTCTCAGAATATGCCAAGGGCTGATAAAAACCCCTGAACGGTCCAACAAAAGTCTAAACGTATGATGGCAGTATCTGTGTGATGTCACGTCATAATGTTCGGTTCATTCCCATCTGTCATCTACGGACTGGAAAGTGGCGTTAATCATTGAAGGAGATAAAAGGTGTCATGTGTTGTAGGGACACAAACACTGCTACACCAACGTCTAAATCTTCCCTATATGGACTTTAGCTTTTTGGATGATTTCAGGTCCAGGTCCAATGTGTGAATGCAGTAGGTCAAAAAAAAAACAGTTTTGTCACACACATGAGGTTGTACTGAAAAAAAGGAACCCAACCAAGGCAAGATAAATAATTTTTATAGTGACACAAACACAAAATATGTGAAAAACACCCAAAACGACATTGTTCTCAAGTATGGAACTCTCTGGCTGTGGCCAGATAATATTTGGTCAAAAAAAGGATCTCCAAAAATAGGCTGTTTTTTTTTTGTTTTGTTTTTTAAAGAAAAGTTGGTAATGATTTATAAAGCTGTGATAATACAAGTAATAGGATAATACAATATGTTGTTTCCATATTTTTGTAAGATAATTTGGTATAAACTACAAAATTCTATGAATTTATTAATCGTGAATTCATATCGTACCATCCATCCATCCATTTTCTATACCGCTTATCCTCATTAGGGTCAGGGTATGCTGGAGCCTATCCCAGCAGACTTTGGGCGAGAGGCGGGGTACATCTTGGACTGGTTGCCAGTCGATCGCAGGCAGGCATACGACCATTCATACTCACATTCACATAATGGACAATTTAGAGTCACCAATTAACCTTCCATGCATGTTTTGGAATGTGGGAGGAAACCGGAGCTACCCACTCATCCACCGTGCCGCCTTCATATTATACCTTAACTCTAAAATTATTTATTATAGACTAACAATATTATATAATACGTATATTACATATACAATAACATACAAATAAATGTAAATTATTATATCCTGTGAGAAACACTATTCTATTAATTTAGCTGTTTTTACTGTTATTATCGGTGTAATCAACTGGACTCTAATTCAATGAGTTGCAGGGAAGGGAAAAGAAAGAACAAAAGAGGGCCCCCCTGTGGCTCTTTGGGGTACTACTATCTTTCTTAACAATTTAGTGGCTCAAACTCAAAAATGGGGACTCATTTTACCGGATTGATTTTTATATGGTTAAAATATTTCTAATAGTCTTCCTTACCATGACTGACATTATAGATATAAACAGATTTGGCTCTTTGTAGTATTAATCATGTCTTAGATTAGACTGCACTTTAGTACGACAGTATAACAAAGGTGTTGACTGAATGTGGCTCAAGGTACATAATGACATCACATTTGCCTTTGTCAACAGCATTGTAGCACAACATAAGTTGATGCTTTATACATTATTATAAGCTTCACTATAGTACTTCAATATAGATACCATGTGATATTGGCACCAACAGGGTCAATATTAATGGCACCAAGTCCAATAAAAACCAGTTGCACCACATGCCAGGCTGCTGTCAGGCGTCCAGTAAACAATCCTGACCTGCGATTACTCATCCAGTCGCATGACTTCATCATAAACAAAGATTGGAGAAGTGGAGTCTGCATTTACAAGAAATGGGTCTAGCAATAAGTCACCAGTATGTCACTCTGGGGGGAGATTACCCAACAGCACCTTTAAGAGAAAAAGAAACAATTACTGGACTAGTACACATGCATTACACATATGTACAGTATAGCATCATGAGCCACCATACTGGAATGAAATGACCATGACTGGAAAAGAAGGGGAATGGTAATGGTTTACGTTATTTCTAACATGCTTAACAAGTTGCATTGAAGTTCCTCACACGCTTGTGAGAGTAGTGTGGGGATGAATACAAGAGAAACAACGGATAGCATGGTATGAGTAAATACAGCAACATGTGTAAATATTATTAGTAAATAAATACACCAATAGATCAAACTGACAAACATGTGTAACGAGTGAGTAAATAGGATACTCGGGGCAAATTTAATTAGGCATTATTATTATACCACAATTATTATTGTGGTCTGCATTAAATTATAATAAATGAATGAATTCCGGAATAAACAATATCACACACTGTGGTATATGAAATATTAACACATGGATGTATTTATGACTACATGATATCAAACACTGTGTTTTTTCATTAAATAATAATAAATCAAATCCAGGGATAAATTATATCAGACACAGTGGTATTCATTAAATACAATCACAATTATTAATATCAAAATTTTTAATATTAAACTATTTCAGTTAATTCAGTAATAAATTATATTTGACTTTCTAATGCGTTAAATTATAATACATAAATACATACAATACAGTGTGATAGTCATTAAGTAGTAACAAATTAATTAATTGAGGAATAAATGATATCAAACGATCTGGTATTTATTAATGAATACAGAAATGCTCTCAGCATTCTACTTCCTCCATATACTTTGCAAAAACCACATTTTTACTGTTTCTTAAACGGACTCATTTTAGCGCATTCTTTGAATTCCTTGCTCAAGTCGTCCCAGAGCTGTACTTACTTTTACATATTAATATTCCACAATATTTAGTGACGCGCAAATTGCGTGCATCGATGTGTTTTACATGATTTTTTCCTGTAGTCATATTTCTTCTCTCTTGTTGGAAGATACTTGTAGATGTTGTAGATACTAAATCGCGTGCCAAGTAGGTCATTGTATAGACAGCCGGCACCAAACATGGTGAGGTTGCCTACTAAAGAGCCACACAGGTGTTTTCCCCCGCCTCCTCTTGGGCGCTACGTAGGAAGTAGGCGGTGCTGACGTCATGTGGCAGCAGGTGAGGAAGTGGAGCAGCAGAAACAACAGACGTGTTCCAACTAGTGTGGACTTCCTCATTCTGTTTGACTCTTTTGAAGCGCGCACAGGGGAGAGATTGGCATTTAGTAAAAAGCTGTCTCAGAGGGTGCTTGATCGTTTCTTCCCTCACTTCAACACACTTCTTCAATAAGCCACGTGAGTGCTCTCCTTTTATAGATTTGAACTTGCTGAGTCATCTTGTTATTGTCTGATATTTTGTGTGCTCATTGACGCGATTAACGCCGAGTGTGTCGGTACCAGCATATCAAGTCAAATCACGTTGCTTAGTGTGCAGATTGTGTGTCAATAAGAGTTTATTGCTAATGCAATACATTACTAAAGCATTAAAAAATATTCTAATATGTTTTAGAGGTATTATTTCCGTTCAAATCTCCGTTGGGCATCTCTGTGTGGAGTTTGCATGTTCTCCATCCATTTTCTTTACCGCTTATCCTCATTAGGGTCGCGGGGATGCTGGAGCCTATCCCAGCAGACTTTGGGCGGGAGGCGGGGTACACCCTGGACCTGTCCAGTCAATCGCAGGGCACATATAGACAAACAAACTTTCACACTCACATTCATACCGATGGACAATTTAGAGTCGCCAATTAACCTAACATGCATGTTTTTGGAATGTGGGAGGAAACCGGAGTACCCGGAGAAAACCCACGCACGCACGGGGAGAACATGCAAACTCCACACAGAGATGCCCAACGGAGATTCTAACCCTGACCTCCTGACTGTGAGGCTAACATGCGACCCATTCAGCCACTGTGCGGCCCTTAATTACAAAATTTGCACACAAAATAAATGAGAATGTAAGAATAAAGAGATTAAGAAAATGTATACATGGGATTTTTTTTTAATTCTATTGTATTATATACAGTATTTTTGATATTTGAATTTAAATATATACCTATACATTATATAATTGATACACATTTAAATAGTAATAAATGAATTGGGTTAGGTGACATGACGTCGTGGTGTATTAATCTTGTTATGGTTTGACAAAATCATTCTAATCTGTGGCATATATTAACAAAAAATGAACATTATTTGCAGCTCATATTATTTGAAAAATAAAAAATAAACTCATCTGGTGTCATTACGTTGGCCATTTTGTTCACCCACCTTACTTGATGAAAGAGTTTTGTATGTGTTTTTTTATATAAATATATTTAAACATTTTTAAATATATATCATTTTTTAAAACTGCTTTAGCTTTCACCATGAACTAGTTTAATGTAAAACTACCATGGTTTTGGTTCTCTTGTAGTTGCCACACTATGGAGGCCCAGACACCTCAGTTGATTTCGGTGGCACCCAACGACACGCGGCGCCTGCTGGAGGTGTACGTCAAACGCAGCCTCAGCCTCAATGAGGGCTTTTTAGGGAATGAGCCTCACGAACGCAATTTAAAGTGGGTGACTATACCCAAAAGACATCGAAAACACTCCAGCGACCCTTCCCTTCACTTGGCTGAGGGACTGGACAGCAGTGCATTCCGTGCACTTGTACCCACCAAACCTCCAGACGAGCAGGAGACACAGCTGGACAACAATCAACACAATAAGTCCAAAAAGAACAAAAAACCCTCCCTGTGGAAGAACTTCCTAGGCCTGTTCTCCAGGAGAACCACTGAGGAAAAAGACGAGGAGCAGCAGGGTCTTTCGGACACCGACGATGTTGCCGCCTGCCTGCCTGCTGCCACTCCGGCCAGCATCCAAAGGAAGAAGTCCTCAAGGAGAAGACCTATTAGAAGAATGTTATCCAGGAGACGTCGGTCCTTGATTAAAATCAACAAGCGAGAGGAGCTCAACCCGGAAGACATCACCGGAGTAGAGGGTAGGATTAGATATCTTTCGGTTTGAGCGTGCGTGGTACCTTTGCAAATATCTCGTTGTTTATCTGCAGCTGTTGTGAGCGTGGAAGGGACGTACTCCTACTACGAAAAGGTGTCAGAGGAACTTGAGAAGATTCTTAACGAGGTCAAAGAAAAGGAGGAGGTCGTAACCTTGTCAGACGGTAGGAAACCCGTGCCTGAGTTGTATGCAGTACCTACATGAGCTCACATTTCAGCAAGCATTTGATCATATCTTCTCAGGGGACATTACTATAGTAACTTTGGATATAAGAGTAGTCAGAGTACAGCTTGTATTGCAATATAGATGTATCCATACTCAAGATTTACTCACTTCACTGTGAGCATGTCCAAATGTGTGTACCGGGAAATGTGTAAATATTTAGTGTGAGGACTGTTACCTAGCAATGCCTTAATCCTCTTGGGCATGGAACTCACCAGAGCTGCAAAGGTTGTTACTGGAGTACTTTTCCACTTCCATTGTTAGACACCTTGCATTTCTCCTTCCTTGTGTGTGATGTTGGCGGAAAGATACTTAATTGGGTTCAGGTCTGGAGGAGCCATATACAGTACTTGGTCACTCTATCACCTTTAGCTTCCTCAGAAAGGCAGTTCAGGCATCTCAACTGCAGTTTTGGGCCATCATAATCATCTTGAAAACTGTTCACAATCTCATAACAGATGTTGAAATGAATCTTTGTATTCAATGAGCCACCCCACTGCCGACAGCACTCATGCAGCCCCAGACGATACATGCTGGTCAGACACGATTATGTTTCTACTCACCTGTGTTGCCAGATATTTAGACAACAATGGATAAATGATGACTCATTTTCAGTGGATAGTTAATCTTGTTTGAGCTGTACAGTGACTATTCTAAGGTTTCCTCCTATAGTATAGACCCTTGAGAAGATATACAGCAATAAAAATGGATGTGAAAATGTGAGGGGTGTAGTGACTTTTGTGAGATACTGTAAACGGGAGATGCGTTGTTTGGCAGACTGACTGAACTTTATCTTCTTTCCCTTCCAGAGGAAGTCATTAACAGGATCATTGCCTTGACAAAGGAGCAAGGTGATGCCATCGACGACAAGGTCAGTGCTCATTATCCAAAATGTATTTTAGTGACACAAATGTGATAACATGTTGTTATGCTTAATCGGTCATAAATACATAAACATTCAGGTCAAACGCAACAGTTCAATCATAAATGAGATCCTAAGGAGATATAGTCACTGAAGTACAAACTCCAACACGGGCTTGCCTTTAACCATCCTGAGCTTGATATGCTCCTCCCCTGAGCCACCACCTTATCGTGGTGCAGGAGTTTGCGTGTCCCAATGATCCTAGGAGCTAAGTTGTCGGGGGCTGTCATGCCCCTGGTTGGGTCACCCATCACTAACAGGTCCTAAGGGAAGGACCAGACATAGAGTGGCCCAAAAGACCCTGATGATGATTTTAAAAAATTGGACTTTGTTTTCCCTCGCCCGGACGTTTGTCACCGAGGTCCCCCTCTGGAGCTAGGCCTGGAGGTGGGGCACGATGGCGAGCGTCTGGGCCTGCACCTATGGGACCCTGTCGGGCACAGCCCGAAAAGGTAACATGGGTCCCCCCACCCATGAGCTCACCATTCATAGTAGGGTCCAAAGGGGTCGGGTGCCAAGTGAGCTGGGTGGCGGCCGGAGGCTGAGGCCTTGGCGGTCCGATCCTCGGCTACAGAACCTAGTTATCGGTACGTGGAATGTCACCTCTTTGGCGGGGAAGGAGCCTGAGCTGGTGCGTGAGGTGGAGAAATTCCAGCTAGATATAGTCGGACTCACCTCAATGCACAGCAAGGGCTCTGGAACCAGTCCTCTCGAGAGGGGCTGGCCTTCATTCTACTCTGGTGTTGCCGGCAATGAGAGGCGACGCGCAGGGGTGGCAATTCTTGTTGCCCCCCGGCTCCAAGCCTGCACGTTGGAGTTTAACCCGGTAAGCGAGAGGGTAGTTTCCCTACGCCTCCGGGTGGGGGACCGGTCCTGACTGTTGTTTGTGCTTATGCACCAAACAGCAGTTCAGAATACCCACCCTTTTTGGAGTCCTTAGAGGAAGTACTAGAGAGTGCTCCCTCAGGGGATTCCCTTATTCTACTGGGTGACTTCAATGCTCATGTCGGCTGCGACAGTGAGACTTGCAGAGGTGTGATTGGGAGGAACGGCCTCCCTGATCTTAACCTGAGCGGTATTTTGTTATTGGACTTCTGTGCTCGTCACGGATTGTCTATAACGAACACCATGTTCAAGCATAAGGGTGTCCACATGTGCACTCGGCACCAGGACACCCCAGGCAGCAGTTCGATGACTGTCTTTGTGGATATGTCGTCGGACTTGCGGCCACATATTTTGGACACTCGGGTGAAGAGAGGGGCGGAGCTGTCAACCGATCACCACCTAGTGGTTAGTTGGTTCCAATGGTGGGGGAGGATGCCGGTCAGACCTGGCAGATCCAAACGCATTGTGAGGGCCTGCTGGGAATGTCTGGCAGAGTCCCGTGTCAGAAGGAGTTTCAACTCCCACCTGCGGGAGAACTTTGACCAAGTTCCAAAAGAGGCAGCGGACATTGAGTCCAAGTGGGCGATGTTTTGTGCCTCTGTTGTCGATGCGCCTGATCGGTGCTGTGGCCGTAAGGTGGTCGGTGCCTGTCGTGGTGGTAATCTCAGAACTTGTTGGTGGACACCAGTGGTGAGGGATGCCGTCAAGCTGAAGAAAGAGTCCTATCAGGCCATCTTGGCCCATGGGACTCTGAAGGCATCTGACAGGTACCGGCAGGCCAAGCGGTCTGCGGCTCTGGCAGTCACTGAGGCAAAAACTCATACACGGGAGGAGTTCGGAGAGGCCATGGAAAACGACTTCCGGATGGCTTCAAAGAGATTCTGGTCCACCATCTGCGGTCCCCGGAGGGGGAAGCAGTGCACAGTCAACACCGTGTATGGTGGGGACGGTGTGCTGCTGACCTCGACTCGAAATGTTGTGGACCGGTGGAGGGAATACTTTGAAGACCTCCTCAATCCCACCGAAACAGCTTCCAACACGGAACCAGAGGGACTCTGAGGGGGGTTCCCCTATCTCTGGGGCTGAGGTTACCAGGGTGGTCAAAAAGCTCCTTGGTGGCAAGGCCCCGGGGGTTAATGAGATCCGCCCGGAGTTCCTTGAGGCCCTGAATGCTGTGGGCGTGTCTTGGTTGACACAACTCTGCAACATTGCATGGACATCGGGGTCGGTGACCCTGGACTGGCAGACCAGGGTGGTGGTCCCGCTTTTCAAGAAGGGGTACCGAAAGGGTGTGTTCTATCTATCGTGGCACCACACTCCTCAGCCTTCCCGGTAAGGTCTATTAAGGGGTTCTGCAGAGGCGGATCCGCCGGATAGTTTAATCTCGGATTCAGGAGGAGCATTGTGGTTTTCGTCCTGGTGGTGGAACTGTGGACCACCTCTATACTCTCGGCAGGGTCCTTGAGTGTGCATGGGAGTTAGCCCAACCAGTCTACATGTGTTTTGTGGACTTGGAGAAGGCATTTGACCATGTTCCTCAGGGAATACTGTGGGGAGTGCTCGGGGAATATGGGGTGTCGGACCACCTAATCCAGGCAGTTCGTTCCCTGTATGACCGGTGCCAGAGTTTGGTTCGCATTGCCAGCAATAAGTTGTACCGTTTCCAGTGAGACTTGGACTCCGCCAGGGCTTCCATTTGTCACCGATTCTGTTCATTACTTTCATGGACAGAATTTCTAGGTGCAGCCAGGGGGTTGAAAGGGTTTCAGTTTGGTGGCCACAGGATTCGGTCTTTGCTTTTTGCAGATGATGTGATCCTGTTGGCTTCATCGAGCCGTGACCTTCAACTCTCACTGGATCGGTTCGCAGCTGAGGGTGAAGCGGCTGGGATGAGAATCAGCACCTCCAAGTCCGAGTCCATGGTTCTCGCCCGGAAAAGGGTGGAGTGCCATCTCCGGGTTGGGATGAGGTCCTGCCTCAAGTGGAGGACTTCAAATACCTCGGGGTCCTGTTGACGAGTGAGGGAAGGATGGAACGTAAGATGGACAGGCGGATTGGTGCGGCGTCTGCAGTGATGCGGACTCTGCACCGGTCTGTCGTGGTGAGGAGAGAGCTGAGCCGAAAGGCAAAGCTCTCAATTTACTGGTCGATCTACGTTCCTACCCTCACCTATGGTCTTGAGCTTTGGGTAGTGACCGAAAGAACAAGATTGCGAGTACAAGCGGCCGAAATGAGTGTTCTCCGAGGGTGGCTGGGCTCCCCTTAGAGATAGGGTGAGAAGCACTGTCATCCGGGTGAAGCTTGGAGTAGAACCGCTGCTCCTCCGCATTGAGAGGAGCCAGATGCCCCGGACGCCTCCCTGGGGAGGTGTTCAGGGCACGTCCAACCGGTTGGAGGACTTGGGGAAGACCCAGGACACGCTGGAAAGACTATGTCTTTCAGCTGGCCTGGGAACACCTCGGCATCCGCCGGGAAAACCTGGACGAAGTGCAGACTGCAGACTGTTAATTGGTGGGAAGTAGTTTGGTTTCTTCAGTGAGACAAAAGTCTTGTTTTTTGTAATAAAGAAGAAAGAAAGAACACGAAACATTAGACGTCCTCCGTTGTCGTCCTTTGTTTATTGTGTGGCCTTCATTGCTGCGTTGTGATGATGTCACACTAGCACCAGATAGTTTCCAGAAGTCCTGCGGCAATCTTAACTTTCCAGTACATTTTAGGGGATGTTAATGTGGTATGGGCTTTATATTTTGACTTGTTATTACTTAAGTATTTATTATAAAATACATTTGTTTACCTTCAGATAAAAGACAACACCACCCTGATTAACTTCTTCCAAGGGATGTCCTATTCATCCTTCCAGAGGTTGGCCGATGCCTACCTGCAGAAGGAGGCCTCGCCCACACTGGCCCCGCCGTCCGTTTTGCCAACGGCACCAGAGCTGGTCAAGCTGGCCTTCACACTAGACTTCACGGCTCGTATCGCTGGGCTCTCTCGGCAAAACATCGGACACATCACCGGCCTCGGCAACCGTTACCTCCAAGACCGGTTTGAATACAAACAGGTGAGACAATTTTGTAGATGATTTGTGATTGACTGCTGGCCAATTCTCGGTGTACCCCTCAGGGATCAGCTCACTCACACACAGTTTAGAAAATTGATGGGTAGATGTGCTTGTATGGTTCTGGCCTCGACTTGCTCAATGTTATCTCTTTTTGCAGGCATGTTCGGACCACCCCTGCTGACGGAGGCGGATATGCAAATGAGAAACATTTCCACCAAAGGAAGTTGTCGTCATACACGATAAGCTAAGGAGGTGAATCATTTCCAGTTTGACTCGTTTGTGTTTGTATGGGCATCATTTGCTGACAGTGTCCCGTTGAAACAAATCTTTTCCATGGTAGCTGGCTCTACTAAGGACACCAAATATAACGTTTTATCAGCATTATGTACACTGTGCAATACCTACAATCCTATGATTTCAATAATAAGAAACTAAGCTACGGTCAAATGTGACCTATTTTCTGTTTTTTATGTGAATGCAGGCATTCGTGGGGGAAATAAAATATTGAATTGACAACCTTGTACAGCGGTTTTTGTATTGCACCGAGGACGACATTTGAACACACAAGCGTGTTTTGTGTTTGTCGATGCTAAAATCCCATAGAAAATAAGTCAAAGGTGGAAAGTCAACAAGACTGTACCACGCCTTTGTGAACTTAAACCCTCCTGACTAGTAGAAACAACATAGAGGTGTGTAAAAGTGAAGGAGTATCAGTCACTGCAAGGTTTGTGTTGTGCTAAAGTATAAGAGAAGAGACATTCATGCATTACAAATGTAGTACAAACCAGCCCCAGCAACAGCAATCATCCCGCTTGTGTGATTATGGAATGTGGATGTGGATGTGGAACTCTGTCAAGAGCGAGGGGGAAGCATGCTGTAACGGGTCTCACCTGAGGAACAGGTTCTCCGTACTGGCAGACAAGTAGTACCCCGACATCCTTGTGGTTTCTACACAGAACCACATTCAAGTTATCATTTTTTCACATGACTGTAAATGAATGTCAATTTCTTTCCATTTCAAGTCAATCTGACTTAAAACTTTAATACCATCTATTACGTGGTGTGTAAGCAAAATAGTACGGGTGCATGTTTTGACACCTTTTCACACGTGTGTGGAGCAGTACAGGAGTAGATACGGTGGCTGAGAAGTGCAAAACAGAAAGAAAACAAATGACAGGTACTCCAGCCGGGAAAGGGATGTAACAAATCTTGGTGTTATAGGACGAGATAACGTTTGGACCAATCAACTCCAGGAAGTTGGTACAATCCTTTTCCGACTGTTAGCCGAGAGGTGCAAAACACAAACACAATTACAATTGGAGCACTTGGAAGAGGATGGTACCGCTGTTATACCCTCATTAAAATATTCGATAAACTTCTGTAGCACAACTGCTCCTTCCAACTGGTACCATTTAACAACTCCAAAGACCAGCCACATGTCCAACAAAATTGGGTCAAGCAGCTCAGGTGTGCCACCAAACGGGCAAAACCTGATACCAATGTCCTCCATTAACACTGGCCACAGTGTTGATTTGATTTGTGTGGTAAAATCCCCTGTCCGGTAAACACCGCTTCTTTTTTTTTCATCAGGTTCCACCCTTGTAGTTTTGGGTCTTACCTGTCCATTGATTGGTTTAAACCTAAACTAACCACCTGGAGCCCCTTTTGCCATTCTAATTGTCTGTGTTCCTCGATTACACAAACCACCCACCCACCTGAAAATATTGACCTCACCTCTGTCCCACCCCAATACCATGATCTCCGGGACATTTACAGTAAGGATAAAGACCTCACGCTAACACCTCATCGCCCATATGATCGCAATATTGACTTACTCCTTGGCTTGGCCGTGCCATCTTCTCGCCTTTTTAATATTTCTCTTCTTTGCTCTTTGCTTCTTTGCTCGCAGATGGTCTTATTCGTTTGTCATCCTCACCCTTCCGAGCGGGTTTTTCTTTGTAGAGAAGACGGATAAATCCTTCGATCTTGCATTGACTACCTTGCTCTTAACAAAATCACAATAAAAAATAAATACCCGTTACCCCTGATGGAATCTGCCTTCACCCCTACAATGATCCCATTTGGCTTCAGAAATGCTCCCGCGGAGTTCCAAAGCCTCAGTTATGATGTTCTATGTGACATGCTGAGAAGTTTCATGTTTGTTTACCTTTTGTTGATGTTTTTTACTGTTAAATCTATTACCACATCTAGGAAGAGGGGTAGGGGAATACAATATCTAGTTGTCTGGGAGGGGTATGGTCCTGAAGACAGCTCAAGGGTCTCGCGCAGACTCTCTGGACCCTGAGGGAAATAAGTTCTGGTAATGTTTAAAATAATCAAAATACGGCAGAACACTGTAAATATTACATGTTATCGTGAATGTACGTGTTACTGCATAGTGACGTAGTTAGTATACACAGTTTCCCATAAAACATAAGCGAAACAGGAAGTGTAAGAGATGGAAAAAGCCATGACATCAACGTGTGGTTGAGCTATGCAGCATTAGGCAACATCCAATGACTTTGTTACCTAACAAATAAAACAAATGGTAATGATAGACGGGTGTAGTGCAGTGTAGTATTGCATCATCAGAATTTTATTTTCTGTAAATCTTGGCTTTCTTATAAGTGCACTACTGCATGGTATTGAATATTGCTGATACCATAATATTGATACTCTGGATTCTCAGAATTAAATATTCATATTGACGCGCGACTGTTTTTTTTCCACAAAACACACATTTGATTCACCAAAAATGTAATGAAATTAAAGGTTTAAGGTTACATTTAAGGTTACTCTCACCTTCATAGAAGATGGGATTGTTTTCAAAGACAATGTGGCAGCGAGATCAACACAGATAATACCTTTGTGTTTTGCAATGAGTTATTTTTTTATTTCAGTAGTGTTTCTTCCCACAAGTCTCTACTCTTTTCAAATTCGCAAGTGACAACTGTTTGATTAAAGAAGGTGAGAAAGACTATTAAATTCAATAAATTTAAGAATAAAAAAACATTGATCTCAATGTCACATTGTGTCTTTGGGAACAATCACGTATTTAATGAATGTAAAAATAGCCTATTTTTTTTTAATTGTTTTATGCATGTAAAACTATCATTGTGAAACTAAAAAAACATATTTTGAGACTTTTGGCATAACTGTGTTAGCTAGCAAAGAACTACAGAATCAACTACTGATGACATCATAGATGGGCAACAGAGCTGCCTTCCAGTTCCTTTGTTTTCTGTATTATCAAGCTTGCTAACAAGGACTTTAGATAATAAAATACATTAAATACATATATTACATCACACAGTGTACTAATATCAATCTTTGGCATACATTTACAACCCTAACCAAAAAACACGCCTACCGTGGCTCCACTATATGTAATAAAACAGGTAAACTGTACAACTGCATACATGTACAACTTTGTTCTGCAGTCCTTGAACAAACTGCAGTTGGGTGCTGTGACTGGCTACAATGTCATTCTGATTCCATCTATTCATCCATTATATCACATTATTTAACAAAACTCAAGAAAGTTTTTGGAATCGGAAGGGATTTGGATGAAAAGCCAAATAATCTAAATGTGAGCCAACCAGGGTTTTTTGTGTTTGTTTACTTATTTTACACCGTTGACTTTATTTGGCTTGAACAATGAATTATGTAACAAACAATTATGTAATAAAAGCGAATAAGTGTATACATTTTTTGATTTTGTTGTACTATAATTCCTAACACCTTGATATATTGTTTTACTAACAATAGGCTGTATTCAAGCACAAAACAGTATGGCTGATGAATATACTTTTGAAAAACCATGATCGAGTGAAGCTGTAAAATTCAAACCGTGATGTAGCAAGGGACAAACGAGTGTTCTGTATTGTCAAAAAAAGAAAGGCAAAAATCATAAAATCATTCGATGAGCTTTAAAAATAAGATGAATACCAATATTTGTAGTATCTGTACATGCTTTTCAATTCTTCTCTGCTCTAGGTATTACGCATTGTGGAGGAATTTGTTTCATAATACAACTCCATCTATCCATCCATTTCAGTTTCAGCTAATCTCTTAAAAATGAAAGTGACGGTTATAACATATAACTGGCAAGGAGCGATCGCATCGGTCGTTCTATGACTCGGCCAGGTTGTTTGTGTAAGTAGAATATTTACTGCTAGTATAACAGCAAGTTTAAGTCCTGATTTGTTGGTCTGTCATCTGTAACTTTGTGGTTAAGAGGGCAGAGTAGGATATTAAGTAATTCAAAGTCAGGATTTCATAATAACATCTTCCTCAGTCCAGATCATTTTCAGCGCCTTCAAGGACTTTGCAACTTGAAGCAAGCGTTCACTCACACCTAAATCATGAGCTACATACAGGACATAGTACACTGCCTGGCTAAAGAAAAGGTCACACGCTGTAATATTTGGCACGCGTTCGCTGTGGCGTTGTTTCGATAAGCTTCTGCAAGATTTATTTCCATCCAGTGTTGCATTCAGTTCTCACCAAGATTTTGCATTGATGACGTTGGAGTCTGACCGCTGCGCAAAGCCTTCTCCAACACATCCCAAAGATTCTCAATGGGGTTATGGTCTGGACTCTATGCTCCCTGAACCACTTTTTCACAATTTGAGCCTGATGAATCCTGGCATAGTCATCTTGGAATATGCCGGTGCCATCAGGGAAGAAAAAATCCATTGAAGGAATAACCTGCACATTCCGTATATTCAGGTAGTCAGCTGATCTCATTCTTTGAGCATATAGTGTTGCTGAACCTAGACCTGACCAACTGCCCAACTATTTGCTTAGTTAAATCCAGGTGGCAACTTTTGGGGGGGGCAGGCAGTGTATTTTATACTATTAGTACTGTAGTCAAAAACATTTTCTAGATTGTGATCATTTGTGTTTGAATTTATTTAAAAAGGGACAATGCATATTCATGAACACTTGAATGTAAATATGCCTGAATTAGCCCAAAGGCTGATAACAGTCCCCACGCTCAGAAAACGGCAAAAATTGGATTTACCCATAAAAATACTTCTTTGGGATGTTTTAAACCCTACAATACGCCTCTTGAGTTTTTATTTTTTTAAATTCTGTTTCACACATTTACAGGCTTCTGTTATTGTATTCACAATATGCACAATTACACATCCTGTCTTGTCAAAAGCATTTTCATGCTTGAAAATCTTGAATTTACTTTCGATAGCACCCTCTGCTGGATTGATAACTGTAGCATGTTTACCTCTACTAAAAGCACCCTTAAACCACGTTCTATTACAATAAAAAAACAATTCAAAATAGAAGAAATATGTAAGGTCAAAAATGACAATATTCTGTGCTGCTACTGTACACTTTGTTGCTGTGCAACCTGAATTTCCTCATTGTAGGACTAAAAGGATTATTGTATTATAATTGTTGGCACTTTGTCATTTCAAGAAGTTGTTAATTTGCCAGGGACAGTAAAAAAAGACAAAACAATATATTCTGTGTAAACCTTTTACATTTTTATTGCTTTTTAGAAACAAAAGTAGATTAATCAAAGAGTCCAAAGCCCATGTCTTCATCCGACTCTTCAGATTCTTCTTTCTTCTCCTCCTTTTTCTCTTCCGCTGAAAAAGACAAAGTGATAAGTCAGAAGGCAGTAGGAACAAGATTAAAAATGTCCTAAATTCAATGTGATTTTGTGACAATAATTACAACTTTATACATGACAGTCAGTTAGCATTGTGCATACCAACAGCAGGTGCAGCCACTGCACTCACAGCACTGCCTGATGCAGCAGGAGCAGCCACCGCGCCACCTGCTGGTACGGAGGCTAACTTAGAGAGGCCTGCAGGGGACGGCAAACTATTAATCGTTCATGTTGTAACACCCCGACGTCTGAATTTATGTTAAAGTAAATAGCATTAACCTGAGTTCATCACTTCATTGAGGTTTTTCCCTTCCAGCTCACTAATAACCTGTAGAGAAATACAACCCAGGTTACCAACATTCCAGAATGGTCTACTTGACGAAAAACATGAAAAACATCAGCTACCTTGTTTAAGCGTTCATCATCAGCCTCAATCCCTACGCTACCTAAAATGGCCTTGATGTCCTTGGCCGAGGGGCTGGTGTTCCCACCGAGCACAGCTAGCAGGTAAGCGGCCACGTAACGCATTCTGTGGACAACAATGCAAGACACAAAAAAACAGAATGAACACAGAATATTTCAGTTGTTTGTAATCAAAATTATGAGGACCAAACTTAATACTCATGTCGGAAGTCCACTTGCAATATCAAAAAATCTTCCCCCCCTCAGCCCACAAAATATTAATAAATACAAATCAACATTTACTTGCTCAATCTGAACTTGTAAACCACTATTGGTAACATCGGCTTGACAGTGGTGGTGTTCTTATTTATTTGTTTGTAAAAAAAAAAGTGTATTTTCTATTTTGTTACTATTTTAGCACGTTTTTAAATAAGACTTAAGCATCATAAAAAAAGTGACATTACACTACGAATGGTATGGAAGACATGCAGTCATTTTAATGGCCAGTAAGAGTGGTAATAAGTGTTGTTCATTCATTCATTCTTTTTCTATATCACTTATCCTCATTAGGGTCACGGGTATGCTGGAGCCTACCCGAGCTCATTGTGGGGGGGAGCCGGGGTACACCCTGGACTGGTCGCCAGTCAATCACAGGGCACATATAGACAAACAAACATTCACACCTATGGACAGTTTAGTGTCTCCAATTAACATAACATGCATGTTTTTGGATTGTGGGGGGAAACCGGAGTACCCGGAGAAAACCCACACACGCACGGGGAGAACATGCAAACTCCACACTGAGATGTCCAACGGAGATTCGATTCGAACCCTGAACCTCCTGACTGTAAGGCCATTGTGCTACCCACTCATCCACCGTGTTGTGTCTCTGTCGAATAAGAGAAATACTAAGAATGACGAGTTAACCACGCATGCGCAGAATAATCAGCAATGTTGACATCACATAGCTAGCTTAGCTTGACTAACGTTAGCAGTTTAACTAGCAATGCCGTCAAGTGCCACGACAAGTAACCCACAGAAGACTGCTTCATTGTCTGGAACGGAATTGAACATAAATAAGTGAAACTGAGAAATCTGTCAACATTTAAAGGGCACGAGCAGCCGCATGGCGGCAGCATTCCAGTTCTCCGACACGGAAAGCCTTCTATTCAGCGCTCATTACGTGGAATCGTGAATGTGCAACATGTAATTATTCATATATTACTAGCAAGCGTATACAAAACAAAATCATCAATTATGACTTACTTTAAGTCTGAACAGACACGAAACGTCGGTCACGCTTGGAAATCCGACAGAGCAAGCGAGAGAGAGAGAGAGAGGAGGACGGCCGGTCCGGAAATATGTAAGGGAGGAATACTTCGTTCTGATTGGTTTGGAAAGATGACAGTCATTGCGTCACCATGACAGTTAACACCATTACTTCCGCGGAATGAAAGGCGACGCTAGACGCGCATGCACGTCACTGAACTCTTTTGGTATGTTTATTGTAATGGACACAGACAGAATGTACAAAAACATTCAGTAAAAAACAATATTAAATAAAGTTCACATATTAAAGAAAAATATTCCACAGACGGTACCTCAGTAAGAAAGGATCTAGGTTTAGAATCACTGTATTAAAACATGCATTCATGTTATAACTCATATTTGCTGTAGACATTGCAGGTTATAGTGTATATGAAGAAATCACTTTTTTGCTCATTCTTAATGCCTTTGTTGCTTTTGTAACTAATATTCACAGTATACATTTTAGGTGATAGTGTATATTAAGTAGATAAAGGGATCGTTTTATTGCTTAATGTTAATGCCTTTGTTGCTTTTGTAATTAAATTCATAGTGTACACCCGTCAGAAATGTCATTAGCTAAACCTGCACAATGTAATGCATGGCTATTCATTATACATCATTGTAACATAACAAACTGGTTCTTATGAATAGCAACAGTTTCGTGCGTTTTGTTTTTCTGTATTATCAACAACGTTGTTGTGTGAAAATCTTTGCACTAAAAGCTGTTTTGCACAGAAATGTGTTACAACCGGTTTTGTTAGTACGTGTTAAAGTCTTGGTTTACACACATACACCGACTTTGTACAAGGGGATTTGAAAATAGTGACGTCACTGTAAAAGACAGTTATATGGCGCCACCTTGTGGAATACTTAAAATGAATCCTGATCAGACCTTAAAACATGTCAAATAAGGTTATGATTAATATTTTAAAAGAGTAATTCAAACTCATATTTGTGGGATATCTACATGAATCCCTCCCAGTGATTATTTCCTAGAGAAAACGAGTTAAGGCCAGGCTGACTTCTTAAAAGTCAATAAATACAAAAATGAGCCAAATAGCCAGAACGGCTCTTCACAAGGAACGGCCACCAAGATCTGGGTCCCCTCAAAGAGCCATAAATCCCATCTCTAATAATTGGAATTCAATATATTGTTCTGGAAAGGTCAATTTTCTGAAAAGGTAAATGAGTGAGGAATTTCAGACTTTTTCTTAAATGTTTGTTCTTAGATTGTCAATAATTTCAGTACAACAAACTGCGAGTCAAAAATCCTCTATGTGACAGGAACACTCAGCTGCTTTTAAGAACCTTCTGCCAGCAATGCTAGTCAAACATTTTCTGTAGGACAGCACTGCGTTTTTACGAGTCTGCTGTGAAAATGTTGGTCACTCCCATGTCATTTGTGGGCTGGATTTGACCGAGGGGCCACCAGTTGGCTAGCTATCATTTACTGACATCCAATATGAGAGCTATAAGAAAAGATTCTGCAGTCACAAAGAGGAACAAAGCTTAGTTTTGACATTTCTGAGAGGTATTAATTCAACAATATGTTTATTATTGTGGTTAAAGTGGTTATTTCCATTACACTGATGCCCTGTATATGAAAACCCACACAAATTGAAGTTTATCAAGTACATTTTTATGATAACCAGACTTAAAGTTGTCTTTGGTTTTAAGTTATTAAACTCCTACTATGCCTTGAACATGGTAGAAAACCATTAGATTTACTGTTGCTTATAATGT
This sequence comes from Oostethus manadensis, assembly GCA_024372805.1. NCBI lineage: Eukaryota > Metazoa > Chordata > Actinopteri > Syngnathiformes > Syngnathidae > Oostethus > Oostethus manadensis. Next base: position 2,945,950 of record QODF01000076.1, on the reverse strand, counting down.
CCAACTAGAGTTCAGCCAGCTCCTCTTGACTCTCCTGAGCAAGAATTGAATCAAATAGAAAAACCACCAATTCTGACACAAACTCCACAATCTTCCGCACGTTGGTCACGTACCACATTTTATAAGCACACTCTCCCAGCACCACAAGGAGAAAAACAATCAGGAAGCCAAAGAAGAAGCAGTCGATGTAGTAATTTGCCTTCTCTTTGGAGCTCCAATATTCCCATGGGCGAGCACGGCGGGCTTCATTGTATTTACTGAAATGCAATAAGGCCCCTTCTTCTTCGTCCATATCGGACTCTGGAGCCTCCACTTCCTGGTCTCCTCCAGTTTCATTTGTGTCAGCCATCGTGTCGGCCCTTAATGATAACAATGTCTTTATTTAAGTTGCATAATGAATAATGCACAAACGATCCTACCTCAGAGTAGATTTGGCACTCTTAATATGGAGTTACTTGGCTTTACGTCCTGTGGAGAGCTGTTGGAGAGTGTTGCAAAGCAAATGGCAACAAAGTAATGCGGCACCTCACTCACTAAGACGGGTGCTGAGGATTAGAACACACTCAGCACTTTTTCAAAATCCTTCAACAAGGATGAAGGTGGCAGATGGTAAAATAAGCACTGGTGTAATTGACTTTCGTATAGAGAATATTCAACCTTGTAAAAAGGGTTGTCATACCTGTCATGTTTATGGGCAATTTTAAGTCAAATCAGAAATGAGTTTCTTTTTTGTCCAGTTTGAAGTCAAGGGAAATAGAGGGGAGAAAAAAATAGGTAGGCCAAGGTAAAAATAGTTTGATATAATCACAACATTAAACAGTAGCGGCTCTACATTTGGATTGTAGCCCGGGCGAGAGCACTTCCGAGCCCCCCCTCCCCCTTTTTATTTATTTATATGTAAATTCTACCTGTCGTTCCTTTTCAATGATCTTTGACCCCGTCATACCAACTAGCCATCTTTTCCGCTGCTTGTAAGGGAAAGAAGAGAGTCGCCAAACACAACGCTAGTCATTTTTAACAAAAACAAAATCACTGGGGATCAGTAAAGTCTGCAGATCAGTTGAGAACAATGGAATTAAAAACATAGAAAATGCTCCTGGCAAACGTTTATACTAAATGATTGGTGATTCGCTCATTTCACTGTCACTCAAAAGGGGATGCCGCCTCTGACAGATCATCCAATCATCATCAAGCGTCCAGGCCAGTCCACTACCTCACGGAACCCAAGAGACGCTGAGTGTCCGAAAGCCCAGCATTTTTCCAATGACCTTCCAGATTCTCTCTGTGGAACAACCCAGTCTACGCTTCCCCCAAGTCAGTAGATGCAAGCATCGGTCTGTGTAAAAGTGGATGAGGAGGAAGTCGTGTCAGTTACTTGTGATGAGTAGCTGATTCTGAACAAAAGATGAAGGTATTCTAGTGCATATTTAGTCAATGAAATGTACACACAGCAGTACATATTTCACTACTACTGTCCATTGTTGTACCCAAGCACGACCAGGTACTCATACTTGGTGACTTCAACGTTCATATTTGCTGTCCCAATTCATCACTGGCAAATCAGTTCTCTGACCTCTTAAACGCATTTAACTTAACCCAGATTGTGAACAACCCCACACATACTGTAACAAAGTTCATACATTAGACCTTGTTTTGTCAACTGGTTGCTCTCCATCCGTGATCGATATACTCGATGTGGCTACGTGTGACCGTAAAGTAGTCTAATTTACAATACCTTCACACGGCATTGACGGAGAACAACTTCAATCAACGCTCACTTCCTGCCTGATTGATGCAAATACCAACCCCAGATTTTGTGAGGCTTTTAATTTGTCACCCTGTGCTCCTTTTCCGCATCAGCAAGATCCTGCGATGCATTTAAACCTTCTTCTTTTTTTTGTGTGTCTCGTCCAGCATCATAACAGCTGAATGGGAGTCAAGCTGCCTTTAAATGCTGAGCAAAATTGCTTTGCCAAGGGAGATTTCATAATCCAAATGAGTCTCCCTTGACATTTGACTCCGTTTATTATTAACTTTGTTGAACCACATTTTGATGCTGGACCTGACCTGAAAAGGGACGGGTGGGGGGTGGGGTGGGGGATATAAGAAAGGGTGCAGAAGAACCTCACAAACATTTTTCAACATTATTAAAAACAACCATGATAATCACAATTTCCGCAACAAACAGAACAATCACAGAGCAAAATGAGCAAAAATACAGGAAAATAAAAAAAACATAAAATAAATAGTAATAATAATAAATATATATATACATACTCATATATATATACATATACGTACACACATATGTAATCTGGTGACTGAGATGGGTTGTCAGTGTGTTTTGCTGTGTAGCTTCCTTGCTGTGTTTTGTGTATATATAGTGTATGTATCCCAAGTCCAGCCCACCGACTGTTGCCAGGTTACCCCAAAAACCACGTGACCATAACAATCCCTCAGTACCTGTAATCTTCTTACCTGTGTGATGGCGCGTATAGGACCATCCTTTAACCCAACCTGGCTGCCCAGTGGACTGCTATTCCTGTCTGGTGATATTGGGCTCTTTAAGTTGCCTCTTTGGGACATTTTAATCTTGACGGGAATCTTAAATTGTTTATTTTGATTTATTAGACTTTGTAGTAAATATTTTGAAACCTCTTAAATGTTTGTCTATTTGGTAACATAATAAGTGCTCACTTTTTTTCCAATAACCGAATTGGCCACTTCTCATCTTTAACTACGAGACCCATAACTCTAATACCCTCCTGACGCATACATAACATACTGTGCACATAACATATATCCATGCAGTACATATATACATACACACACATACAGTGTGCATATATATGTATACACGTACATACATGCGTACATACATGCGTACGTACGTACTACTAATAATAAACATACAAGAAAAAAAACGAGAAAAATAGAACCTCTTGAACATTGACCATCCAGATGACACGTGCAACAAATCCACATTAAATCTACATTACTCTGCAGTGACAGAAGCAGAGAATGAGGAGATGTTCGTGGTGAACACAGCCATGCATCCCAAACCACACTCCCTCCAAAAGCAATGGTTCGCCCGGCCCCCCAGCAGGCTCCCCACAGAGGGGACGGAACGCCCCCGCCCCCCCAAGAGGCAACTCCGAGTCCACTCCAAAGAGGTGCAACGGACACCCAGCCGGACGCCACTCGGCAGCTGAGCTAGGGCCACAGGGGAGCATGGACGCCATCGCCAGAATACCTGCCGGGGGCCGGCCAGCTACGGGCATGCAGGGCATCCCCCCCTGGGCCCAGAAGCCACCCACCCCCCAAAGCAGGGGCCACAATCAACACCCCGGGAGCCCCAAGCTGCCCCAGACACAGCTCCCGCTGGCCATCGCCTACCCCGACGCCAGAGGCAGGCGCCTGTAGAGGTCCCATGGGTTTTCCTCCCCTGCCCCCAACAGAACCTCGTTCACCCCACCCCCAGTGCTCACACACCCCAGCCCCAGTATCCACACCAAACCTGTTGGCCCACTCACACATGCCAACATGCATACACCCACACACCTACATATTCACATATGCACCTGGATGTGCCACCCCCCCAATGCAGCGAGCAGCACCACCGCGAGCTCCCTGGAGACACGGGCCTATACCACTATACCCGGCCGCCGGGAATCCCACAGCCATTGTCCTATGCGCACGTGCACACATACACACACAACGGCACTTCGCCCAGCCTGAGTAGTTCTGCCCACCAAGTGACACGAGTCCCGCAACCCAAAAAATGAATGAAGTGTCTTGAGTCTATGTATAGTGAGTAGGTGTGATTAAAACTGGGGAGTTTGCGGCCCCCAGGGCACCACAGAAGGAGGTCATGTTTGTGATCCCCCTGCCACCCCCCCCCCCCCCCCCATGGAGCACACGCTTTCCCCAAGATCCTATGTGCTTGTTTGCAGGGAGTGGGGGGATGAGGGCCCGAGGGATTGTAGGACTGGGAGGAAAAAAAAATATTTTTTCCCTCCCAGAGGACAAGACCAATAGGCAGTGGGCACCCCTGTTCCCCGGGACCCACCGCGGGGCAGGGGCCGGCATGAGGCGAGGTCAGTTATAGGCCCCGGACGCCCAGCGACCCCAATCCTGGAGCAGCCTCTCCCAGTTGTCACACTCAAAACAGGCATGCCACTGTAGTAGATCCCGGCGGCCCGCATCCCCGATCACCACCACAGCCATCCCCTCCCCGTATCCGAGAGATACACGGGAAACACAACCAACCACTCGGAGGCAGCAACCCTCCAGGCACAGTCACACACCTCACCCCCCACCACTGCCCACAGTGCCCACACCAGTTAAATCCCCTGCACCAAAAGTACACACTGACACACACCAGCACTCGCGCACACAAACCCACATCCGCCCAACCCCATCCACACTCCCCCAACCCAGGTCCTCCCAGGCACCAATCCGGCACCGGGACGCGCACCCATCCACCCCGCAGCAGTGAGTCCGGGCCAACCTGGATTCCCCCGGGTGTCAGATATGCTCCCACTCCCACACCCGGGTAGAGGCAGCCCTCGGAACTCAGGGTCCAGGAGCGCCGCCCCACCCTCACCCAGCCAGCCCAGCCACCCGACCCGGAGCCCGACGGCCACGACCCATGCCCCACCCTGTGGCCCCCCGCCCCACCACCAACCGAGTCGCCTCGGCACCAGACCTACCCCGGCCTCAATAGAGATAAACACCGGTCCCCCGCAGAGCAGCGCAGCCCAGCCCCCCCCCCAAGGCACCACCAGCGGCCCGTATGCCCCTGGCACCTCCGCCAGCCGCCCAACTCTCAGAGTGAAGTGAACGAGCTAATCATTGAGGACCACAGTTAATGAGATTGGTCCAATTGATCTTTAAAGAGACATTGTCTCACAAGAGATATGATCTAATAAAAGGTTCCTAAATTGGTTAATACTTAGAGTGGCTTTTGTTTTCCTTCTTCTGAACAAGTGTCAGACCATACTTGACCAAGTTGCCCCTCTCACAGTTAAAAAATGTAAAATAAAGATCCCTGGTTAAATGATTATACTTACGCTCAGAAACGCCTGTGTAGAAAAGCTGAACAGGTGTGGAAGGCCAACAAGACTGAGTCAACATTAGCTGCCCTAACCAAATGCACCTTTATCAACACACTGTTGTAAATGCAAGATCAGACTACTTTGCTGAAGTAATAGCAAAGAGTAATCAGAAGCCCAGAGTCCTATTCAATGTTATTAACAGTGTCGTTAATACCTCTCCATTTTCCTCTTCGTCCCATGGTCCGGAGCTGGCTCAAAAATTTCTTGACCACTTTGTCTACAAAATAGACACCGTTAGGATAAATATTAGCCCTTGTCAAGGTCACAAATGATTTATTAATGTGCGCACATAGTAGAGACTTATCAATTTTAATACTATTGGATCTTAGTGCAGCTTTTTGACACTATTGATCACAGCACACTTCTTGACCGCTTAAAAACCAATGTTTTAAATAGATCATTTTCGGTACTTTTTAATGGTATTCACTCAGCATCTTAACCTTATTCATGGTGTTCCGCAGAGATCAGTACTTGGATTTATTATTTACCTTTTGGTCAGCTTTTGGATTCTTTTAATGTGTTTTATCACTTTTATGCTGATGACACTCATGCTTCTCAGACCCTCTAATTCTAACAGTATTGTCCCCATTCATGTAAGTTTAAAATAAGTTAAAAGCTGGCTATCCCAATAATCTTTGTTTTAATGAATCCAAATCAGAAGTAATTCTCATTGGCCCCACTAGTCTGAAAGAGAAAATTATGCCTGGACTGGGCGAATTGACTAACCTGGTCATTCCTATAGCTCGAAATCTTGGTGTTCTATTTGACTCTAATTTTTCTTTTAAAAGCCAGATAAATAGTGTGGTGCAGTCTTGTTTCTATCATTTTAAACTTATTTCCAAAATAAAGCTGTTTTTAACCCCCACAAAACTTGAACAGTAATTTATGCTTTTATATATTCGCGTCTTGATTACTGTAATGCTCTATATACTGGCATAACCCAAAGCTGCATCCACCACCTACAGCATGTCCAAAACTCTGAGAACGCATCTTTTTAGAAAAGGTGTATTTATTATATTCTCACATTTTGTAAGGTTGTTTTTGTTGTTGTTTACCATGGGTCTTGTTTTGATTTTAAATGCACTCTAAAGAACTTTGTAACCTTGTTTGGAAAAGTGTTAAAAAAATAAAGGTTATTAGTATTATTACTTTTTTGGCACATTTTAGGGGAAGATGGGCTTCCTTTGCAGTCTTAGAAATATCACCATTGCCCTGACCTTCTACTGGTGAACCTTGACCTCCAACCGTCAGTGAGAAGACAAAACGAAATGATCTTTGCAAAGCCAGAATGTGTGATGCAGCTCTTGTATTGGATCTACCTACACCTAAAGTTGTACCCTGTTTGCAATGGAGCTCGAGCAGACGTCAAAGCCAAGAGCAACACTGACGCAGCTGCGAGAGGAGATAGAATTAATGACTCACTTGGACAAGATGCTTTTGTGGCTTCGCTCAAATGCATCCGAACCTTTTTGGCATCCTCTGCTGAAGCCGCTGAAATTTGTGATCAAGTAGCCACATCCTGTCATTAGCTTTAATGGCAGAATTAACGCTAATAGACACACGCCACAGTGACTGGCATTCTTAAAAAGTTCCATTTGGGGATAGTATTCCCTATTATTGGTATTGCTGGCAAAAACATTTTGTGTATTTTGATCTATGTATTTATTAGCTTATTTTACTACTGTATGTGAATGAAGTCATACATTGCTGCAAAATACGAGTACTCATAAAACATTATAATAGTTATGTTTATTCAGGTAAATTTACCTGCAAGATGTATCTCTCTTTGAACATTCACCGTACACTTAATTTGGTACACCGGCACTTTCTCATGTGACCTAATACAAAAGCTATTTCGGAAATTCTGCCTTTAGCAAAATACCAACGCTCATGTATGATTGACACTCTCCAAGCAGTATTAATTTGTCGATAGGTTTGGTTGCTTAGGTAGTGTGCATTGCAGTAATATTATCAGTGTGAAGGTATCATCATTGTATTGCAAATCGTTAAACCGTGCAGGTGTATGTGTAATACAATTCAATGTGAATCAAGTGAAAAATCAATGACTTAAAAATGTATGCGGACAAATGGGGATTCTTTAGTTCCCCTAATTACAGGCAGACACACTGAAGAGTCTCAGTGAATCACCACCTTACCGTGGTGGAGGAGTTTGAGTGCCCGAGTGATCCTAGGAGCTATGTTGTCAAGGTCTTTATGTCCCTGGTAGTGTCTCCCAAGGCACACAGGTTTTAAGTGACGGGCCAGACTAAGAGTGATTATGATGATTAAAATCAAGAAGAGTGACCGCACCTTGTCCGTACGTGGAATACCAGGGCCTCACCCTGGAGCCAGGCCTGGTGGCCGGGCTTCACCCGTGGGGCCCAACCGGGCTGGTGTGGGCCTATTAATAGCCCCCCGGCTTGGTACCTCTGTGCTGGAGTCATCCCTGGTGAATGAGAGGGTTATTTCCCTACGCCCAACGCAGTCCAGAGTACCAAGCCTTCTTGGAGTCTATCAGAGGGGTGCTGGAGAGCACCCCAGCTGGTGACTCCATAGTACTACTGGGAGACTTCAACGCTTATATGGGCAGTGACAGTGTGACATGCAGGGGTGTGATTGGGAGGAACGGCCTCCCTGATCTGAACCCGTGTGATATGTTGTGGCTGGACTTCTGTGCAAACACCATGTTCGAACATAAGAATGTCCACAAGTCCACCTGGCACCAGGACACCATAGGTCGCAGGTCTATGATTGACTTTGTAGTCGTATCATCAGACTTGCGTCCGCATGTTTTGGCCACGCGTGTGAAGAGAAGGGCTGAGCTGTCAACTGATCACCACCTGGTGATCAGTTGGCTTAGATGGCGGGGGAGGATGCCGGACAGACCTGGTAGACCCAATCGTGTAGTGTGGGTGTGCTGGGAGTCTCCCGTTTGTCAAGTCTTCAACTCTCACCTCCGGCAGAGCTTCGCCTGCATTTCGGGAAGGGCTGGGATATTGAGTCGGAATGGGCCGTATCCTGCGCCTCCATTGCTGCGGCAGCCAGGCAGAGTTGGGGCCGGAAGGTGGTCGGGGCCAGTCGTGGCAGCAAGACCCCAACCCAATGGTCGACACCAGAGGTTAGGGCTGCTGTCAAGCTGAAGGAGTCCTATCAAGCATGGATGGCTCGCGGGACTCCCGAAGCAGCTGACAGGTATCGGCGGCCAAGCGCCACTCGGATTTGGTGGTTGTCAAGGCAAAAACTCGGGTGTGGGAGGAGTTGGGTGAGGCTATGGAGCACAACGTTCGGTTCACCTCGAAGAGGTTCTGGCAAAGCGTAGGACACCTCAGAAAGGGGAAGCGGTCCCCAGTTCCTACTGTTTACAGTGCGGACGAGGGTTTTTGACCTCGACTGAGGATATAGCCATTCGGTGGATGGAATACTTTGAGGCCATTCTCAATCCCATTGACATACCTTCCGTAGAAGAAGCAGAGTCTGAGGACACGTACGTGGACAGTTTTATCACCGTGGCTGAGGTACTTTGGGTAGTTAAAACACTCCCCAATGGCAAGGCTCCAAGGGTGAACGAGTTTCGCCCTGAATTCCTTGAGGCTCTGGATGTTGGGGGAATATCTTGCTTGACACGCCTCTTCAACATTGCATGGAAGTCAAGAATCGTATCTCATGACTGGCAGACCGGGGTGGTGGTATGTAGGAGTTTGCCCAACCAGTCTACATGTGCTTTGTAGACTTGGAAAAGGCATTCGATTGTGTCCCTCGTGGTGTCCTGTGGGGGGTGCTCCGGGAGTACAGGATTGGTTGTCCGCTACTACATGCCATTCGGTCCTTATACAATCAAAGCAGGACCCTGGTCCGCATTGCCAGCAGTAAGTCGAGCTTGTTTCCGGTGAACGTTGACCTCTGCCAAGGCTGCCCTTTGTCACAGATTCTGATCATAACCTTCATGGACAGAATTTCTAGGCGCAGTCAAGGTGTTGAGGGAGTCCAGCTTTGTGACCTTAGGATCTCGTCTCTGCTATTGGCAGATGATGTGGTCCGGATGGTTTCATCAGGTTGTGACAGTTTGCAGAGTGTGAAGCTTCTGGGATGAGACATAGCACCGCCAAATACAAAGCCATGGTTCTCAGTCGGAACGAGTGGATTGTTCCCTCTTGGTTGGGAGTGAGGTCTTGCCTTAAGTGGAGGAGTTCAAGTATCTCGGGGTCTTGTTCACGAGTGAGGTACAGTTGGAGCATGAGGGTGACAGACCGCATTACTGCAGACTCTGCAGTAGTCGCTGTACCGGTCCGTCGTGGAAAGAGAGAGCTGAGCTAGTAGGCAAAGCTCTCTGTTTACCGATCGATCTACGTTCCCACCCTCACCTATGGTCATGAGTTATGGGTCATGACCGAAAGAACAAGATCGCAGATACAAGTGGCGGAAATGAGTTTTCTCCGTAGGGTGGCTGGACTCACCCTAAGTGATGAGGAGCTCAGCCATTTGGGAGGAGCTCAAGAGTTGAGCCGCTGCTCCTTTACATCGAGAGGAGCCAGTTGAGGTGGCTCGGGCATCTAGTCCTCCTGCCTCCTGGGTGCCTCCCTGGTGAGGTGTTTCGGACATGCTTAGCTGGGAGAAGGCCCTGGGGAAGACCTAGGACAAGCTGGAGGGACTATGTCTCACAGCTTGCCTGGGAATGCCTTGATGTCCTCTCGGTGGAGTTGCAAGAGGTCGCCGGAGACCGGGAAGTCTGGACTTCCCTACTGTAAGTGCTGCCCCCGCGACCCGGACCTGGATAAGCAGAGGAAAATGGAATGGAATGGTTTTAGAAATAGCTTTCCTCTCACAGAAACAATATGATTTGTCAATAAATTGGACTGCAGGTCATAGTCCAAACCAGGTTTATTCAACTAGATGAGGGATGTCCAAAATGCGGCGCAGGGGCTATATCTGGCCCGCAACTTGTTTTTTATTAGCCCGCAGCCCATTGTGCCAAATGAACCCCAGCTGGCCCATTGTGCAGCCCAAATGGAAAAAAAAGATTTACTAATAAATTATTCTGATAATAAAAGGTTTGTGTTTACAAAGTTTACAGTACTGTACATTAGGTGTTGTATTAGACTTTTTATAACATTAAAAGATACATGAAATTTTAAAGTGGCCCCATGCATCTTTTGTTTTTCAGTATGCGGCCCTCTGTGGAAAAGTTTGGACACCCCTGAACTAGATTGTTCCAGGGGGTCATGCTTTCAAAGAACCAGAGTCTGGACTTCTATTTTCACTGTTATTCTTACTTTGTCCATTATGTCCACCCAAGGCTCTTTCATACTGTAAAACTTTTACATCTCAAAATGATAGTCATAAGTAAAGTCATAAAAGAAAACAGAAGCATGTCGTGAAGGCTAGTCACAAATCATGACAAAAAGACGATGAGGAGCGTTCGGCTGCTTTTATCACCTACTGCAAAAAGGGCCTCGAGCCAAAAAATGGCTTCACTTGGCGCCATCTACAGGACCACACTGCAGACCTTGTGGCAAGTCCACTTTCTCAGTTAGCGCCGGCATGCTGCATGGATATGGGCTGGGCTCCATAGCTTTACAAGACATGCACCTCTGTGTGATCTCCAGCAGCGTGGCCCGGAAGCGCTTTATCCGGAACGCGTAAACCAGTGGGTTGAGGGCCGAGTTGACATGGGACATGAAAATCCCCACATAGATGGCCAACTTAGGTACGGAAGAGTCTGGGTAGAAGAATTCCATGCAATTCATGATGTGGAGCGGCAGCCAGCACATTGCAAAAAGGAAAACCACCAAAGCCAAGGATTTGGCCAGTTTCAGCTCTTTCCTGTAGTACCGCTCACCATCCGATGTGGCCTGAGCACGCCTGTTGAGCTGTCGCCGGATCACTCGGAAGATCTCCCCGTAGAGGGCAATCATGACAACCAGGGGCACCACCACCCAGCCAAAGAAATTAAAGTAGACCATGTAGTCCATCGTCATTACGGTGGTGAACTTGCACACCATGTAGTCGATGTGGCTGAGGTTCCCCAGAACATGGCGGTTGTTCCAACCGACCATGGGCACCAGGCCAGTGAGGAAGGAGATGATCCAGCACAGACACACAGTTATGTAGGCCCTCTTCTGGGTCACAATAGTGTTGTACCTGCAGGAGAGGATTCAATCACGATAAATGCTCATGTGAACAAATAAAACATTGCATAAAATCTGGATGAATGTAAAATGTAGCTTGTGCGGGAACTCTTCCTTCAGCAAACTCTGCCCATGTAAGTTATTTGGGCAGACATTTTCATTTTCTTAAAAGCTTCCAATGAACCGTCCATTGATTTGCATTAAAGCAGCTAAGGATATATGGTGCTATGTACCACATAAACAGGAGGAACCACCTCCTCCTGATCTCAGCTGAATGAGCTGATGTTTGCTTTTGGGGAGAAAAATAACCCTTCATCACGCCAGACAAAGATCTTCTGTATTACAGGAGAGTGCGGCAGTTTGCAAGGACCTACTACAAAAAAGCTAACACACACTGCTGTTTTTAAAGGTCAGATGAAGAAATGGTAGTTAAAGGTACACTATATCAGTGGTCCCCAACCACCGGTTGACCACTTGATACTGGGCCGCACAAGAAATAATTAAATATTTCTGTTTTATGTATTAGCTGAGTCTAAACGAGCTTTTATTTTGAAAAATGACCGGATTCTCTTGATTACGTCTCAGTCACTTGAGCGCCAAAATGTATCCCGTCCCCATAAGCTAGCAGAATGAGTAAGAAACAGACATCTTGGGAAAGTTTCTTTGCAAAGGAGAAAAGGCTCAATGAAGAACCAGGGAACTCAAAGGGATAATAAAGGGATTTTTTTTTACATAAAGTTGTATGACATCACCATCAATAGTGTTAGACTGGACTGTAGTCAGACTACACTGTAGACTGCACCAATTGGTCATGTGAGTCCAATTCTGGTCAGATTTTGGTGCTGAAGAACATAGATCCGGTTAGTTTCTAAAGTAAAAATGTTGTCATCTCAAAATAATATGCATTCAAAAGAGTAATACATTTGCATAACAAACATCCCTCCCCGAAAAAATAAGATCTCACAAATCGCTCTAAAGTACTTTTCTTTTTCCGTCACATTAATGCACGCTGTGGACTGTTCATTGTTGTGTATGTGATAAGAATGGCTGTGATGCTGGCGTAGTTGCCATCTTGTTCACGTATGTGTTCCACAGTGGATGGAGATGTGTAAGTCAGTGCCATCAGCCATCACATCACATAACAACAGACAGTCGATAGGGCGCATTAACATGACAAAGGAGAAAAGTAAAAGGGCAATTTGTGATATCTGACTTTTTGGGGTGCCCTGCGATTGACTGGCGACCAGTCCAGGGTGTACCCCGCCTCTCGCCCAAAGTCTGCTGGGATAGGCTCCAGCATCCCCGTGACCCTAATGAGGATAAGCGGTATAGAAAATGAATGAATGAATGAATGACTTTTTGGGGGATGAATGTTTGTCATGATAACAATGCAGTTCACAATGCTTGCTTGACAAAGGACGTCTTTGGGGAGAATAACATCACTCCTTTGGACCATCCTGCATGTTCCCCTGATTTAAATCCCATAGAGAACATTTGGGGATGGATGGCAAGGGAAGTTTATCAAAATGGCCATCAGTTCCAGACAGTTGATGCCCTTTGTGAAGCCATCTTCCCCACTTGGAGCAATCTTTCCACTAGCTTCCTGGAAACACTCGCATCAAGCTTGCCTAAACCAATTTTTGAAGTCATGAACAAGAACCGTGGAGCTACTCATTACTGAGTCCTACTGAGAACAGTTTTTGTTCTGGTTTGAAGTTTTTTTTGTCATTATTAGAGGGATGGTCCTAAACTTTTGATCAGCTGATAAACTGCCTATTTCAGTTTAATTGTTGTTTTAAATAAATTACTTTTTCGAAGTGCTTTTTGTCACACTCCCCCTTATTGCTTCCTCAATAAAATCCAAATGTGCAAAAGGTACATTTTAACTATTTTTCAACTGGTCTTAAGATTTTGATCGGGAGTTGTTTACTTTAGTAGCTCCAGCAACTAACTGGATCTACGTTCTCCATCACCAAAATCTGACCAGAACTGGTCTGACAGGACCAGCGTTACCGTAACGTTACAAGCTCACCTGGTGGGAATCTTGACTCTTAAGTAGCGGTCGACGGCGATGGCAAGCAGCGAGAGGATGGAGCTCTGTGTGATGATGACAAGCAGGCAGGAGAGAAAGAGGCAGGTGTAGAACTGAGTATTGATGCCCAAGCTGATGGTGACAGCCAGTGGGATCACCAGCACCCCCACAGCAATGTCAGCCACCGCCAGGGACACGATGAAGCAGAAAGTGGTGTTGCGCAGAGTGCGGTTGAAGCACACTACTAACACCACTAACACGTTGCCCAGCACGGAGGCCACAGCGATGGCCGCTTCTATGGAGATGTAGAGCATGTCCGCGTGCTCCCGCACCTTCACAGCAGTGGAGGAAGACATTCTTCACCATTCACTGACTCACTAACCTACCTCTGAAACAAAACAAACGGCTGAAACGTCTTGCTTCCACTTTGTTGCTGCAGAGAAACTTCTTCCATTATGTCCTCCAGGAAGACTTTTGTATTACATCTGTAGGTGTTTAATCCTCACCAGGCTGCTCAGGTTCTGCAAAAGACAGAGCATCACCATCTCTGAGAAGCACCACTCACTCACCCACTGAAATAAGTGAAAGGCAGTGGAGTGATTGAAGGGCGGGACTATGTTTTTCTGCATCAGTAGTTAATTCTGGGTGTGTGTGTGTGTATGCGCGTGTGTGTGTGTGTGTGTGTTTTCAAAGGAACTGTGGTCTCAGTGCAATTACAGGAAGGATGTTTTTGGCAGAGGTTTGCAACATAACCAACTTTAATCGGAGGTGGATGCATTAGCACTAATTGCACGTCACTATGAGTATACTAGAGTGACAGAGAAATGTACATTTTCATCTGTCAATAAAGAAAATAAATTGTACAAAATCATACACTGTTCAGGTTGTACCCCGCCTCTCGCCCAAACCCAGCTGGGATAGGCAACAGCGTATCACTGCCACCCTAATGAGGATAGATGGATAGGTGGGCATACACAGTACCAGTCAAAAGTTTGGAAACACTTTCCATCAGCAGAATGTAACGTTTTGAATGGGATTGTATATAATTTGAATTTGTTGTTTATATATTAATCTATCATTCTGGACAAAAAACAAATATTACAATTACTCTATTTTTGATCATGCTTTTTTTGGGTTACCTTGTGTTTCTATGGTCAGTATGCTACTGACTGCCACTACTTTTTTTTTTTTTTTTTACATACAAGGCCCACTACAAGACGTCGGGCCCTCAGGCCACCCTTGTGGAGCTTTTTTCTGATTGTTTGGTCGGAACCTGGTCTCAACCTGGAAAACCATTCCTGTTTTGGGGTCTGTCTCATTGTTTCCCCTCTGATGCACCTGAAACTGATTAACAGACCAGATGAATATCCCAGAAGTTTGACTGATAGGTTACTATACTCTGATTAAAAAGTGTTCCTCTAATTTTTTTTGAGAAGTGCTTGGGTGGTACTCCAAGGTCGGCGCCAGGACGGCATCTATAAAATTACCCCCCGCTCTAGAGTCCACCAGGGCTGACACCGTTAGGTACTGATTACTACACAGGAGTTGAGCGACCAACGTTGACGGTTAATGGGAGTCTTTTTGAGCCAGATTATTCCTTCAGTGACCCCATCTTCACTGCTGGATATGCTAGTTTAAGTTTGGGACAATCTCGTTGGAAATGTTTGGTACTGAAACAATACAAGCCCTCACCAGCCTGTAGCCGTTGTTTCCTTTCTTCAGGGGTTAATTTTGCTTGTCCAAGTTGGCTCCCCATCTGCTTGCTGATCAGTGCATGGACTGAGGCTGGCGTTGTGGTTCTCATGGTGGCCATGAACTGAGAGGAACTCTCATCTTCAACTCCATTCTCGGAGTTGGTTGCCTTTGGGAATCCAAGTTCATCTCTGGCTGCTAACTTCCTCTTGAGGGTCTCAGTGAACCCGTTGATGAATAGCAGTCAGAGGGCTTCCTAATTCAATCCCAACTCTGCTGCTAATGTCCTGAAGTCAATGTAATAATAGGAGGAGAATAGAGGAACATAGGAGGAGAATAGAGGAACATATCAACAACCCCCGACAGGTGTGGCAGAGCATACAGTCAATCACCAACCACAGAGGCTGTCCTGCAACATGGCACTGGCAGAAGAGCTGAACAGTTTCTTTGCCCACTTTGAGTCTCAGACTCAGCACCCAGCCAGATCCTCCGGGATCTTAATCCCAGGAAGGCCACAGGCCCGGATGGAGTACCAGGGAAAGTGCTAAAGGCATGTGCCGACCAACTAGGACCGGTCTTCACTGACATTTTCAACTCGTCACTGAAACAAGCCATCATCCAGCCTGCTTAAAATCTGCCACTAGCATCCCGGTCCCCCAAATATCCCCCACAACCAGCCTCAATGACTTCCACCCTGTAGCACTCACCCCAGTCATCACCAAGTGCTTTGAGAAACTGGTTCTGAGACACATCAAAGCCTATCTCCCCCCAATCATGGACCCACATCAGTTTGCATCCTGGCCAAACAGATCCACAGTCACCTGGAGAAGCCGGGGAGCTACGTCAGGATGCTCTTTATTGACTACAGCTCAGCTTTCAACACAATAATACCCGACATTCTGCTCAACAAGTTAGTCAACCTGGGGCTTCCACCATCCACTTGCTCCTGGATTAAGGACTTTCTAATAAATCGACCCCAGCAGGTAAAACTGGGCCAGCACCTTTTATATGTCCGCATTCTCAGCACCGGCTCCCCTCAGGGCTGTTTGCTGAACCCAATCCTCTACTTGCTGTACACATATCCGACATATACGACTGCAGCCCCACCCACCAAGAAAACATCATTGTGAAATCGCTGATGACACGATAGTGCTGGGGATGATAACCTGGGTAACAAGGAGGCCTACCGAAATGAGTTCCTGAAGCTTGGGGGGTGGTGTGCAATCAACAACCTGGCACTAAACATCTCTAAGACAAAGGAACACATACTGGATTGCCCCCCTGTATATCAACGATGAACATGTGGACCAAATGGAGTCCTTCAAATTCCTAGGTGTTCATATCTCTGCAGACCTCTCCTGGTCAGTCAACACAACTGCTCTGGTAAAAAAGGCCCAGCAGTGGCTCCACTTTCTGAGGGTGCTCAAGAAGGAGCGACTACACACCTGCCTGCTGGTGACCTTCTACCGTTCCACCATTGAGAGCCTGCTGATCTACGCTGTGTCAGTGTGGCACTTCAGCTGCCCAGAGGCTGACAGGAAAAGACTGCAGAGGGTGACCAACACAGCACAAAAAATAATCGGCTGTCCTCTGCCATCCAAAACCTCCATCTACAACTCCCGCTGCCTCACCAGAGCCAGGAACATCCTGAAGGACAATCCCCACCCCGGCTACCATCTCTTGGACCTGTTGCGCTACGGCAGGCGCTAAAGGTACATACCGGCACAAACTAACAGACTTAGGGACAGCTTCTTTCCCAAAGCTGTCGGCACACTAAACTGTAATTTATCATTTGTACTGTAACTGCTTTTTGCACAACTTTTCTCTTGCACTACCTCCACCACATGTATGCTACATGTCACTTGTCTGCACACTCAGTGGGTGTGAATATGAGCCTTCATAGCATAGTAGTTTGTACTACTTGTTGTTTCAAAAAACTGCATCCACATGCCCTGTCCACACGTAGGCGGGTATCCCATAAAAGGGTTTTTTCCACGTTTTTGCGTATTATCCACACTAACCTGTAGATATACGGCACTAAATACAAAGGTCTTCAAAACCTCCGGCCAAAGTGTAGCTCTGGAGAAAACTCCGGTTATAAGTTTGCGTATGGACGTAAATAACCGGAGCTTTGCGTTTCCAAACATCACTTCCTGTGACAACGTATGCTGGGATGTCACACATCCGACCTAAACAAACAATCAGGGTAAGGAAAAACAAAGAAGATGAATGCAAAATAAAAAAGACCAGCAAAGCTTTTTTTAACAACTTTATTCAACAAATGCAACTTACAAAAACAAACAGCGACAACACAAATCCTTGCAACTAGCGTCACACAAGACGCCCATTGAGTTTTGCCATGTGAGGGGAGAGATAACTTGGACTTTCCTAACCACAAAGACTCTGAGAAGCAAACATCGCCTGGCAGTGGATAACGGACGCAGGAGCGGATATGGGAGAATCGTTCTTTAAACTCCCCCACCACAACCACAATGTCTTCTGGCATCAAAACAAAATATTTGGAGTTGCAGCTCTGCTCCCTCGCCCAGTACTTCCATCGTAGTTTGGGGAGCACTGTTCTACACGCTGGAGGCATCTGAGCATGCCCAAACCCTACTGCGTTATGGGAAACGGACGTGTTTTAAGCATCACGTTCAAACAACTTTTTGTTGCACATTTAAACAAGTTAAAGTAAAAGTCTCAATTTTACGGGGGGAAAAAAGTTGTAATTTAACCTCTGACCCAGGTTGCTTACCTCGACTGTGGATATAGTTGGTCGGTGGAAGGAATACATTGAGGCCCTTCTCAATCCCTGGAGGGACTATGTGTCACAGCTGGCCTGGAAACACCTTGGTGTCCTCCCGGGGAAGCTGGAAGAGGTCGCCCGAGACCGGGAAGCCTAGACTTCCCTACTGAAACTGCTGCCCCCGCGACCCGGATCCAGATAAGAGGAAGAAAATGGAATGGACCCAGGTCAAGAGTCACACAAGCCCCCTGTGCTTGTAGCTGTCTCAGGCAATGCAAGTTAAATGAAGCATTCAAATCATCAAGGTTGTGACAATTTAGTCGTAAATTGATGACAATAATGTTGTATATTTACGAGAAAATATTGTCATGTTACAAGAGTAAAAACTTAACTTTACAGGACTAAAACTTGTAACTTTAGTTCATTGGCATTGCCTGGGATCGCTCTGAAAAGTGTGGAGGGGCAGAATACTAGAGAGTAGCTGTGAGATGATAATAACCCAAGCTGACCAGGTTGTGGCCAACTGCTCTGTTTTGCTGTCTTATTAAAAATAAAACATCGTCTTGTTTTTTTCTCGTACAATTACGACTTTTATTCTTTAAATCTCTACTTTACTACTACTACTACTACTCTACTTTACTACTTTAAATCTCATAATATTACGATTTTTAATCTCGAAATCTTGAGTTTGTGGCCCTAATTCTCCGTTGTAAAAAAAATCCATATTTTAGGCGCATTGTGTCATGAAACGCAAGGTTCATAATGTAGGAAAAAAATTATAGTCCAAAAAATACAGTAAATATGTTAAAATGATGATACACACACCGGAACCTCCTCTTTGCTTCGCTTTCGGCAGCTTTCATTCACGCTCCTTGAATGGAAGTTGGGATGCTTTTGCGGTTGTGGGTGAGTATATTTATTGTCACAGTGTTTTGTTTTACCGCTTTAATATAAGGCGCATTTTACAATGCCAGATGATGACGTGGGAGTTCATTTTCTCAATTAATGGGCTAATTTGTCCATTGATGTATTGCATACAGTAAGTAAATGTAAGTTGTTCTGCATACATTAACTGACTTTTTATTCACTAATCCAAAAATCCCACACACTACAATCTTAAAAACAAGCATAAAATGTCAAAAACGGAATTCTAAAAAATTAGAAATGAAAAAAACAATATTTGTAAAAAAAAAATGTAATTGGGAAAGAGAAAACACATTTCATAGGGCCCTACGAATGAATGAATATGATATTATATGTACATGGCTTACTATAGAATACTATAGAATTGTAGAAGCATTCTCTGTGCTTTTTCTATTCATTCCAAAATGATTCATACCGATAGCTCTTAGTTCCCATAGCACTGCAAAACACAGATTTAACAATAAAATAGGCTCAATTGATCACACCACACTTTTATCAATATGAATAAGATCAATACAAAGTAACAAACAACTTTAAGCTCACACCATAAAATTTTAAAATAGCCAATTTGCAGAAGTTTCACTGAATAATTTCTGTGTGTGGCTGCGTGGTCTAGGCCGCTTGTTTTGGCAAGGCCTGCATTCTTCACCGAATATGCAGAACCTTTTCGTTGACAAAACTAAACTCACCAAGCATCTGTCCATTTCACATTCACTGTCTTGGATTTATTTTAAAGCGTGATGGATTGAAACAAAACAAGGCAATTTCGGGCGGCCGTCCCCAAAAAGGAGACACCTACTGGTTCCTCTGAAACTGTCCGCTTTCAGCTTAGAATCCTCTTTATACTGTCCCCCTCGGTCGAGAAAAAGGGGTTCTTTGATATCTCCTTTTTGGCCTGGGTTACCATGGCAACACATTTTGTCCTGGCTCCATCTATGCTCTTCCGCTTGTAAATATGGTGTTTACAAGGCCCCTCCGTGAATCACCACCTTATCATGGTGGAGGGGTTTGAGTGCCCGAGTGATCCTAGGAGCTATGTTGTTGGGGGCTTTATGCCCCTGTAGGGTCTCCCAAGGCAAACAGGTTCTAGGTGACGGGCCAGACTAAGAGTGATTCAGAAGACCCTATGAAGAAGATCAAAAAGGACATGGGATACCGGGGCCTCACCCTGGAGCCAGGCCTGGGGGAGGGGCTCACAGGCGAGTGCCTGGTGGCCAGGCCTTCACCCGTGGGGCCTGGCCGGGCCTAGCCCGAAGAAGCCACACGGGAACTCCCCCCTGCAGACCCACCACCTGCAGGGGCAAGCATAAGAGTCCCGTGCTTTGTGATTTGGGCAGTGGTCGAGGGCAGGTGTCCGGGCAACCTGGTCTTCGGCGGCCAAATCTGGTTCTTGGGACATGGAATGTCACTTCTCTGGTGGGGAAGGAGCCCGAGCTTATGGAAGAGGTGGAGACATTCCGACTAGATATAGTCGGACTCACCTCAACCCACAGCTTGGGCTCTGGAATCAAATTCCTTGAGAGGGCCTGGACCTTGTTCTTCTCTGTAGTTGTTGCTGGGGAGATGCAGCGAGCTGGTGTGTGCTTTTTATTAGCCCCATGGTTTGGTGCCTCTGTGCTGGAATCATCCCCAGTAAACCAGAGGGTTATTTCCCTACGCCTTAGGGCTGGGGAAAGGGTCCTGACTGTGGCTTGTGTGTACACGCCGAACGGCAGTTCAGAGTACCCAGGCTTCTTGGAGTCTATCAGAGGGGTGCTGAAGAGCACCCCAGCTGGTGACTCCATAGTTCTACTGGGGGACTTGAACGCCCATGTGGGCAATGACAGTGTGACTTGGAGGGGCGTGGTTGGGAGGAACGGCCTCCCTGACCTGAACCTGTGTGGTGTGTTGTTGCTGGACTTCCGTGCGAACCACAGTTTGTTCATACAAAACACCATGTTCAAACATAAGAATGTCCATAAGTGCACTTGGCACAAGGACACCCTAGGTCGCAGGTCTACGATCGACTTTGTGGTCGTATCATCAGACCTGCGTCCGCATGTTCTGGTCACGCGGGTGAAGAGAGGGGCTGAGCTGTCAACTGACCACCACCTGGTAATGAGTTGGATTAGATGGCGGGGAAAGATGCCGGACATACCTGGTAGACCCAAACTCGTAGTGAGGGTATGCTTTAAACGTCTGGCAGAGTCTCCCGTTCGTCGAGTCTTCAACTCTCATCTCCGGCAGAGCTTCGCCTGCATCTCGAGGGAGGACCGGGGTATTGAGTCCAAATGGGCTGTATTCCGTGCCTCCATTGCTGAGGCAGCCAGGCGTAGTTGCGGCCACAAGGTGGTCGGTGCCAGTCGTGGTGGCAAGCCCCGAACCCGATGGTGGACACCAGGGGTTAGGGCTGCTGTCAAGCTGAAGAAGGAGTCCCATCAAGCATGGATGGATTGCGGGACTCCTGAAGCAGCTGACAGTTGCCGGCAGGCCATGCGGCACGCGGTGGTCGAGGCAAAAACTCAGGTGTAGGAGGAGTTCGGTGAGGCTATGGAGCACGACTTTCAGTCGGCCTTGAAGAGGTTCTGGCCAACCGTCCGACACCACAGAAAGGGGAAGCAGCCACCAGTTCACACTGTTTACAGTGCGGACGGGGGCTTGCTGACCTCGACTGTGGATATAATTGGTCGGTGGAAGGAATACTTTGAGGCCCTTCTCAATCCCACTGACATACCTTCCGTAGAGGAAGCAGAGTTTGAGGATACGTACAGGGACAGTTCTATCACCGTGGCTAAGGTATTTGGGGTAGTTAAAACACTCCCCAGTGGCAAGGCTCCGGGGGTAGACAAGTTCCGCCCAGAATTCCTCAAGGCTCTGGATGTTGTGTTGGTTGACACGCCTCTACAACGTTGCATGGAAGTCGGGAAGAGTACCTCTGGACTGGCAGATCGGGGTGGTGGTCCCCATTTTTAAAAAGTTCCAACTTTAGGGGGATCACACTCCTCAGCCTCCCTGGGAAAGCCTCCCTACTCCAGGGTGCTGGAGAGAAGGGTACGACTGGTAGTCGAACCTCGGTTACAGGAGTAACTGAGCAATGCGGTCACTGTACCGGACTGTCGTGGTGAAGAGAGAGCTGAGCCGCGAAGGCAAAGCTCTCTGTTTACAGATCGATCTACATTCCCACCCTCACCTATGGAGTTATGGGTCATGACAGAACAAGATCACAGATACAAGCGGCGGAAATTAGTTCTCTCCGTAGGGTGGCTGGACTCACCCTAAGAGACAGGGTGAGGATATAGGCCATCGGGGAGGAGCTCAGAATAGAGCCGCTGCTCCTTCACATTGAGAGGAGCCAGTTGAGGTGGCTCGGGCATCTAGTCCGATCGCCTCCCGGGCGCCTCCCTGGTGAGGTGTTTCGGGCATGCCCAGCCGGGAGAAGGGCCCGGGGAAGACCTAGGACACGATGGAGGGACTATGTCTCACAGCTGGCCTGGGAACGCCTTGGTGTCCTCCCGATGGAGCTGGAAGAGGTCGCCGGAGACCGCGAAGTCTGGACTTCCCTACTGAAACTGCTGCCCTACTGTACATCACCGGGAGGGCAATTCACCACCCTGGACAGGCACACACCTTGCAAAATGAATTTGTAAGCCAAAAGGGCCTTATGTCCAATGTGGGGGGGGGACCCAACTCTCCGATATTGTACAGCATACCATTGCATTCCTTGTACTTAGTCCTGTCAGACTAGATGCAAGATTGCTATTAGCATTGCAGGTATTTTTGGCATTTGAAGCAATATAAACCCAAGTGGCGTGATAGTAAAATCCTTATCGAACTACCTTTGTACTTTTGGTACGCAGCACTATCTTGCTAGGATGTGCATAGCAACTGTTATGTTTGGATTGATTTTGATCGTGCAAAAGAGTATACTGAAGGACCCTTGCCACTTTGAACATTGTGCCTTCATTCTATTGCTGTTTCTCAAAAATGAATTCATGAATTCATATATAACCGCTGTTTCGTGGTTGACTACAGTCTATGATAGTTATAGTTTGGCTCTGTGGTGTTGTGGTGATGACCCCAAGGATGCAGAGAGCAGGACCAAAATGCAGGTAAAGGTAAAGCCTGGCCACACAACAACAACACCTACTGTGAGCGCTGTTATAAAAAAAGTGGTGGCCCATTATATGTATGCATAATGCCCCCTTCACATGCGTATGCCTAGAACCGGCCCTGCCCCGGATGCTTTTTTACATTTTCCTTCACCAAAATCCCCACAATTCCTACTTTTTCCACATTTCTCAAATGATTCCAACCATTCAAAATTCCACATTTCAACAGCATTTCATTTCACCTTTAGCTCCTAACAGAAATTACTTCCTCCAATTCCTATGTTGTGTTGTTGTCAAGGAAACGATGACACAGGAATAACTGAGAAACTGCAGAAGTTACAGTGCAGCGTGTCGGGTATTTCGTTCATATTGGCATTTCCTCTTGGGCTAATTCTACACTTTGGGTGGCCATTTGTTCATATAATGCACACAGAGTCATTAACAACTTCATGCAGTGTCTGCGGTGTGGGGCGTTCGGGCGTAGTGCTATGCGCGCAAAACAGCCACTTGGGGGCGATCGAGCTCTGCCTACAGCGGGGGTGTCAACCTCAATTGCACGGAGCGCCAAAATGCCTTTGCATTTCATAAACATGCTTTTCTGTAGTTAAAAGGATCCCTTTGGGGGGTTCATTTGTGTAGATGGTGTAAAGGTTAGTTATTTTTAGTGGCCTACAGTTAAATCTTTGTTACTCTAGGTCTGAATCTGGCACCATTAGTAAGAATGGTTGTAAAATTGTTGCTATATATAATAATATATAGGGCTAGTCAGGATGGATTAATGTAATGTGGGAGTAGTATTACTTTGGCATTCTTACTGGATTTTGCTGAGCATTTATAATGCAGGTCATGCTACGTTCCAGACAATTCTGCGGACCGGCTTTAAACGCAGCAAGGGCCATGTTTGGCCGACTGACCTGAGTTTGCCAAATATGTTCTTTGCAACATGATTCATTCATTCATTTTCTATGCCGCTTATCCTCATTAGGGTCGCGGGTAGGCTGGAGCCTATCCCAGCTGGCTTTGGACGGGAGGCGGGGTACACCCTGGACTGGTCGTCAGCCAATGGCAGGGCACATATAGACAAACAAAGACACACCGATGGACAATTTAGAGTCGCCAATTAAGCTAACATGCATGTTTTTGGAATGTGGGAGGAAACCGGAGTACCCGGAGAAAACCCACACACACACGGGGAGAACATGCAAACTCCACACAGAGATGCCCAACGGAGATTCGAACCCAGAACCTTCTGACTGTGAGGCCAACATGCTCCCCATTCATCCACCCTTTGCAACATGATGAAAACATTTTTTTTAATGTTTTCATCATTTTGCAACATGATGAAAACATAAAAACAAAAGTCATGTGTGCATGAAAATGTTCATACAAATAATACTTTCAAACAAGTTACAAACTTTTTTTTAATTCATTCACATATTTGAAGTTATCAGTTTTAGTTTACGCATAAAAGTGGGTCATATGACATTGAAAGTATTACAAAACATAATTATTACATGCCCTGCCATTGACTGGCAACCAGTCCAGGGTGTACCCCGCCTCTCGCCCAAAGTCTGCTGGGATAGGCTCCAGCATCCCCGGGCCCTAATGAGGATAAGCGGTATAGAAAATGAATGTATGATAATTATTACATATACAGTGGTGTGAGAAAGTTTTGAGATTATATGATTAATCTTTAATCCTAATAAATACTTGAGCCACCTTTAGCAGCAACAACTGAAATAAAGTGTTTTCTTCCAGTGCTGTGGAGGAATCTCCTAAATTGTTTGGACTATGAACTACCTTTTTAGGGTCATTCAGGACAGGACTTTGACTAGGTAACTCCAATGTCATTGTTTTTCTTCAGCCAGTGGACTACTGGTGTGTTTTGGACGGCAGAATTTATGGTTGCATTTATCGCAGCAAGTCTCCCAGGTCCTGAAGCAGCAAAACAGCCCCATGCCATCACACTGCCACCGCCATATTTTACTGCCTGTATGATTTTCTTTTCTGAAATGCAGTATTACTTTTATGCCAGATGTAATGGAGCAACACACCTTTCAAAAACTTTTCAGAGCATACAATATTTCCCCAGGTCTTAGAGATTATCAAGATGGTTTCTGGCAAAATTGGGTCTTGAGTCTTCTTTTTGTTCACCATTGGTTTTGTCTGGGAACTCAAGTAGGCTGTTTTTGCCCAGGGACAGTATGGTCAAGTAATGAACACTGACCTTAACTGAGGCGAATAGGCTTGCATTTCTTTGGATGCTGTGGGGTATTTTGTGAGCTCTTGAATGAGTCATTGCTGCAATCTTGGATTAATTTTGGTTGGCCGGCCGCTCTTGGGAAGCTTCACCGCTGTTCCATGGTTTTCGCCATTTGTGAATAATGGCTCTCACTGTGGTGTGCTGGAGTCCCAGCGCTTTAGAAAACATTTCATAGCCTCGTTCAGACTGAGAGATCACAGTTAATCTCAGTTATGTTTTAATGTGAAGGGGGCCACGTGCCATCAAACATGGCCAGGTATATTTTTATTTTTATTTTTGCCCGTGTTAACAAAAAGTTGTGTTTAAAAACTGCAATTTGTGTTCAGTTGTGTTGTCACTGACAAATGTTCAAAAGATCATCAAACAAATGTAAATAATGAAGTGTGACAAACATGCAAAAAAAAGAGGGAAACAATTTTTCACACCGCTGTATTAGATGGAAAACCATTATCGAAACAGAATTTACACTTTTAAAACAAATGATCTGCTTGATTTTGTCTGTGCATATTTTTAAAAGATGAATTCCCTTCCTTGTCCTCTGGCCTGATTAGTGTCACATGTAGAGAGTTTTGTGGTCGATTGTGGATGCAAAGTTGTCCTTTAACATTCACTGGACACTTCTGCACATCCAAGGGCCACATTGTGTTTAAAAGCTTCAATGACAAATTGCGTATTTATCCCCAAACCAACAGTTTAAATCCCAAGTAAAGCACTTTTTGTTTTGCCGCGCGAAGGCAGCATGCAATGAGCTTTACTGTTTTTGTGCGCCTCAAGGAAGGTAATAGATTGTATAGTTATCACCCCAAGGGGGCTCACTCCATCCCCACAAGCTATACAACCTACTACCTCACCTTGCCGGGCTCAACTCCCAGCCAGCACCACTCACACCAATCTAGGTATGGTATTTTTGTCCACTTGTTGCTTGCAGACGATGGAGCTGTCTCGTCGGCCAAGACAGTAGATTGTATAGTTATCTTAGATAGGACACAAACCCCACAACTATTCAATCTACTACCTCAGCCTAAAGGACAGGAGATGTTGAAGGAGAGCGTCATCTGTTGATCTGTGGGACAAGACATGGGGAAAAAATACAAACGTTAGAGAAAGTGAGACATTCTCATGCTTGTTTTGTGCGTACCAAAGACATATCTAAAGTGACTTTTGAGTTATGTTCTAACAGTAACGTGTGTCCCAAGAGCCTGCCTATGAGCACCAAATGGGAAAGAAAACCTCCCTCACTTGTTTGCATCACCTTTGAGACAAGAGGCATTCAAATGCTCACTTTTGAAGTTTCGACTTTCCATGACGTCATGAAGGAAGAACCTCCTTCCTCGTGCCCAGCTGAATGAGCTCACCCCATGTACAACATGTGCTCACCATTTCACGGAGGTCAGCTTTGTAACAATGCAGGCTTTGCTACACGTCTTTAAAACAAAGACAGCAAGTCAGCTATAGAGATGGGGGGCCGTGAGCATTTTGTTTTTATTTTAATTTTCTTAAAATGCTAACTTAGCATGATGCTGGTGTTAAAGTGAGCCTATAATGTGTTGCTAAAAAGTACACGATAGCGATTTCTGGAGACACACAGAAAGGTGTGTTCATTAGCGTTAAAGCTACAGACACACAAAATGGGGTGTTCCCAATGGGGCAATACAGTACTATAATATGGGGCCTTTAATAGACTTGAAAATCTAACCGCACGCGATGATCATCCGGGCTGGGAAACAAAAACTGAAGTCTGTCCAATCAATTACGTCTTTTGAACTTTTGTTAATACAGACAGGAAAACGCTACCGAACATTCCGAACATTGGACCGACAACAAAGCAACCCTTCTGTCAATTGGAACGCCTAAAACGACATGCAGAAATGCTTTTTGGAAAGTCCAAGTAAGGGCCTCCTCGCAGTCAGAAAATGGAGCGTCCCGACTGATGCATGGGACAGATGATGACTTGGCTATTGTCGACTACCCTCCAAGTGTCACGCGTCTATTTGCACAAGTCGCTATGTGGATCTATCTGGCAGTAAGCGTAGCCGCCGTCTCGTTGGGCACTATCATAGCCCCTGTTTTCTGCCATGAGCTCTCCTCCCTCCCTTTATTTTGGCTCAGTGAGATTCTGCTTGGCATGCAGACAATGGCCATTTCTTGGCACCAAACAGTGAAAGGAGCCGAGTAGGAGAAGCAAGCTCAATTTTTTTTCCCCCTCTCATGACCTTTTTCCTCAAGTCGTCTACAGCATGAATCAACGCCAACGTGTATTGGAACGCACTGGGCTTTTGTTTCCGAAATAGTTAGTTTGGCACTCGGTTCAACTATGTCTGTCGAGAATTGAGTGTTTAACGATGAAAGATGAGAGGAACTGGGTGGCTGAAGGGATACACGTCCCTTGGAATCAGGAGCTGAGCGATTTAGCAAGGTGAGGGAAGATCCAGTCGGTTGTTGTTGGATGATAACAATAACGTAAACATTTGCCCTTTCTGCAGAGATACTTAATATATGTATATCTTTTTATATCACAAACTAATCAGCATCAAATGTGTCCAGTCTCAATGTTGTCATATTGTGGAAAATGCTACAAAACTCTAAAAATACAAAAGATGTAAGGAAGCAGCAAAAATTGAAAAATTTGCAGTAATTTCACAAAAAACTAAGTCAAAATATTAGGAGGAAAAAAGTTGTAATCTAACCATATTTGGAAAATTAGGGTGTGGAAAAGGTTATAATATTAGGAGAATGAAGTCACAATATTACAGGAAAGTAATATAAAGTCTTAATCACGAGAAAAGTTTAAAAAATGTGAAAATAAAAACCCAGAAGAAATTGAAAAAAATGCTGTAAATTTATGAGTAGAAAGTCACAATTTTACGATAACAAACTTGGAATATTAAGAGTAAAAACAATGTAATTTTAGTAACATTTAGTTCATTTATATTTCTTAAATGTTGGTATATTAAGAAACAAACACAACAATATACAGTTGTAATTTTTGGAATATTAGGTTGGGCAAAAAATTTGTATGGCAATAAAGGTCAAACAGCATGAAAATAAAGTCAGAATTTTGCAATTAAATACATCAATTTTGTTTTATAATGTATAATGTTTTGCGTAATGTTTTTTTTTTGCTGACAAAGTAAAAACATGAAAGTATAAAATGTCTTACAGCAACTATGGTGCATTCAAGGGTCGTCAGACAAAGTGCAAAATCCCAACGCTTGATGAAAAAACATTATCAGTGAAGCATAAAGACATAATAATTGAGGGTTTTTTTAACAGTGGCACTGTGGTACATGGATGCTGTACATTTGACATATATTATCACATATACTGTATTTATACATTTCTGCCGGCTTATGGTGAATGAGACGTTTCTGGCAAAACAAGTGGGCTATTTTCTGGGGATTTTTTTTTTTTACCAAAACTCCACGCATTTGCGGGCCTTGAATGCTGAGGTGCGAATGTGCGAAGAGCCATTGTAAGTTACCAAGCCCTGAGAGTAGTTTTGATTGACTCCAGATGGATATAAGAAACTTTTTTGGCAGATCTAATGATGTTTATTGTTGAAAAAGTGAATCGATTTCCAGCTTTGGCTTTAATTAATTAATTCAACATCTCAATCAAGGCTGCCCCTTTGCCATTTATTTCTGCACCCCCAAACGAGTTTGCCTCGGCAACACAGCCAAAACATTTCAATCACTGTCAGCGTTAATTAGGCCAGAGTGGGATTCAGAATCATAATGAACGGGCCCAGACGCTTTTCAGCCAATGTGGTTCACATGCTAATTTATGCAAAGAGTTGAAAACCTGACCATGAGATGTCGGTGGCCACCACCTTCTGCTCAGTCTACATTGAATTTGTACAGTGCCACAATTGAACATCAACCTGGGTCAACCTATTGGCCGCAGAAGCTTCCACTCTTAGCTGGCTGACTAACAATTGACAGAGCTTTATTTTAAGATGTGTAGCAAAGCCTGATTTTGTTGTAGTTTTGTTTTCCCAATTAAAACCACAATCATGTCCATGAAATAGGAGGTTTTTCCTCCATGGTGCCTTGAAAAGCTGCAACTTCTCGGGTCTTTTCTGTTTTAAATGCAGCAAACAAGGGTGACAATAGCCTTTTCTCCTGTTTAGTGCTCATATCATTGTTAGAGCATCACAAAAAGTCACTTTTGTAAAGTAGGGAAAACCTCTTTCAAGGAGGGAACGGTTTCACAAAACCCATCGGAAAAAATGCGCTTTAGAGCGGTCAGTCATTGAAAGATGGACCTGTGGTTCTACATCACTAAGATGGACGATGCAGAAATGCACACACTTTTTAAAAAAACATTTGATTAAGTAAAGTGTGAGCTTATATGCACACCCTGCAAGTCACTGAACCTCCTGTTACAGGAACCCTGCAAGTCTCCAATCCCTGCAGAGGTTAAGACAAATGTGCAGACATTAGTGGAACATCTGGACCATCCAGATGTTAATCCCAAGATGGATTTCACATGGCTAACACAGTTCTTTTTTTTTTTATACATTTGGTAATTGCTTACTCGTTGCTCCGACTGTTTAAAGTGGTCGTCACTATGAAGCAGCTTGAGTCTGAAGAGCTCGATCAAACGCTGTTTATAGGCCATAAATCAGACGTGCTAACAAACAGGAAGAGACGTGTGTGTGTGTGTGTGTGCAGTGTCTTCTGATAAAAGCCCAAAAGAAGACTTTGATGATGATAGCTCACATACTGACCAGTGGAAGCAAATAGAAGGATGTGTAATGAAGTTTATTCCAGGAGAACCACGGGAGGAATAAACAAGTATATTCTCTTTCTCACCATCCTTTCTTGATGTTACTATTCTTTATCTCTACCAAAGACAAATGCAGGCAGTTCTCGGGTTACGCTGTTCTGCGGTTGCAACGTTTTGTGGTTGCGAACTCACTATCATGAAATTAGGAAAATGGAAAAATGTCATTTTGATCCGTAAGCACAAGACTTGCAGGAGAATCAGTTTTAGTGCTCGCCGGCGGAAGGATACTCGTGGCGCCCGGCACAAGAATGCAGTGTGTGCCTGCACCAGGCGGATGAATACAGTGTGTGGCGACTCAGCCACACGAAAAACGAACAACATTGCTTATTGGTTATCTTCTTACACGTCATTCTGTTCCCCGAGCGACAGTGCGCCAAACAAAAGGAAAGTGAAGTGGAAGTGAAAATGAACATCATCAAAAGATCAGAGAAAGGAGGCCAAATGCCATCATTTCAATGAAAGGCCTTAGAACGTGTCAGGTTTATTTAAAATTGCATAAAATGCCTTAAACAGAACTCTTGACGGGGAAAGTGAAAGATCTAGTACAAAGTATAAAGTTTAAACATGACTTTTCTTCAAACAAATGCATAAACTTCAGTCTTGCTTTTTAATATTTCAATTTTTGAGGATCTGTGCACCCCGTCTCTGATTTTCTTTCATGTCTTTATTCTTTATAATGGGTCTTAAATTGTATTAATTATTGTCTTTAAAAAGTATAAAATTTGACATGTGGTCTTAAATTTTACTGCAGGGGTTCTAAAACCTGCAGAGACCAAGACATAATGTACGTATAAATTCCGACTTGCACTATAACTTGATTTATATCACATCTAGGACCGTAAACGTTTATAACTTGAGAACCACCATTATTGTAAAAATGTTGACACAACAAAAGTAAAGTTTTGTGACAAATACCCCTTAAACGGCACACAGAAATTGTTGGTTCATGCGTGCAATCAGTGAGCCTCTAAAAGCTTAACTTCAAAAGTGCTCTAGCTTTGGCTTTTTTTTAAGTGGACCAGTAATGGCAATGAGGAAAACTGTGATGATAACCACAGAACCAAAAATGGTTCTGGCTGCACAGCCAGAGCAATGCAATTCATTAAACGTCATTGACACACACAAGCAGATGCTAAAGTACACACAATTATACAAACCATGCAACACTACCGTAAATTCTGGACTATAAGGTGCCATTTTTTTCACACGTTTTGAACCCTGTAGCTTAAACAATAATGCAGCTAATTTATGTCTAAAAGAACTACAGTTCCCATGGTGCAGTGCAGAGTCAGGAAGTAGTGAATTGTAGTAGTGAAGTAAACACTTAAAATCACATTTTGAAGTCTTATGCAGCAATCAAGTTTTGACATGACAAATCTTAAGTAAGTTTGAGTGTAAAACTACTACAGCTTCTGTTTCAACTACTTGGACCAGACAGAGGTTGAACTCCAGAAAAAAAGCATCTCACGTCTCACTCATTTGAGGTGACAAATGACGCCGGGAACACCAAGTGCAGGTGGAATTGCAAGGTTTATAGTGTGTCTTTCTGCGTAATATCTCATGTCACAACGCGGACACCTGCGGTTTATAGACAACACATTTTTGGGTCTGTTTAAATTTGGTGGCTGCCGCTTGTATTCAGGTGCGCAGTTCGGAATTTGCAGTAATTTTTCCTGTAGGTCGCTAGGTGACAGTTAATTTTCGCCACTATGTGGCATCTTCAAAGTGTGAGTGGTTTTACTTAATTTAGTTTGATTGTATGTTGTTTGGTTTTTTTTGGCCGCACGGTGGCTGAGTGGTTAGCACATTGGCCACACAGTCAGGAGATCTGGAAGAACTGGGTTCAAATCTCCGTTGGGCATCTCTGTGTGGAGTTTGCATGTTCTCCCCGTGCGTGCGTGCGTGAGTTTTCTCCGGGTACTCCGGTTTCCTCCCACATTCCAAAAACATGCATGTTAGTTTAATTGGTGACTCTAAATTGTCCATTAGTATGAATGTGAGTGTGAATGTTTGTTTGTCTATATGTGCCCTGCGATTGACTGGCGACCAGTCCAGGGTGTACCCCGCCTCTCGCCCAAAGTCTGCTGGGATAGGCTCCAGCATCCCCGCGACCCTAATGAGGATAAGCGGCATAAAATATGAATGAATGTTGTTTTTACATGACCGTTCACTACTACAAAGGTCACCTTTATAGTTACTACATGATTTATGTATGAGGGCAGCAGTTTGAACATAGAATAAAACAAAAAAAAACATAAAACAATTTGGAAGTTAGCTACTATCATAGAATAGTTTGTGCTTGACTGGAGGTTCTGCATTACAATCTACATGAGCACTACACTAAAAGACCTGACAGTGAGACCCTTCTTCTATCACACAATGTGTTCTGGTTTTGGGGGGATCTGGTTCATGCTGGTTTTGGACGCAGAACAATACCGCCACATTTGGTAATGCCTCACTAACAAACAGCAAGCCCCTTTTGTGATACATTTCTAGCGGAACACATGCCAAATAGTGCCCCAAAGACAAGCCTTGTTTGCACCTACGCTACATTTCTGCTGCAAAGAAATGAAACCATCGAATCCGAAATGCAATGATTTGTTGTTGTTACATAATCCTAATCTTTGGATGTAAATATTGTTATTTAAGCTTCAGAAAGCTGCTAATTATAAACTGACAAAGCTCAACAAATAATTCAGCTTTTTCTTGAATGCAATTCTGCCACCAAAAACGTCACGCAGGACAAAGTCCCGGTGTCATGAAAGGAACGGTAGCCATCATCATTGAGGCACAGCCAGCATAAGGAAGGCGGTAAAAGATGCGGTTAAAAGGAACTTGAAGAGCAATATCGAGATTCAAACAGAAGCAGAATCAAAATGATCAAATACCTGGCGGTGAGTGTTGTCTTTGCACAGGCTACACTAGAACAATAAAAATTAGGCCTCCGCCACCAAAAACCCAAAAAAAGGCGGATAAGCAAGGACACAAGATTGCTTTCGTTCTCGTTTCGCCTGCGAGACGAAGGAAAAGGCTGAGCGGCATAAGAGCGAGCAACCCCGCTGGAACAGAGGCTGGAGCTTGAGAGAGAGTGCTTTCTGGGCCATGCCCTTCTGTCTTCCTGCCCACTTCTGCTCCCCTGCCAAAGAGGCAGAACCCAAACGAAGCAAGAGAGGGAAAAGTCACAAATATTATTGCCTCCTGCTAATAGATACAGTTCCCCGTGGGGTAGGTTTAGGCTAAGTGAGGAAGTCAAAGGGGTCTGAAGCTTAAGTATCATCATAAAGACATTTGTGTGCAGGTTTCCCCGATAGAAGGTCAGCAGCATGGAGAAATGAGCTTAAAGAACCCAAAGAGAGTACTTACAGGCAGTCTCGCACGGGCGCCCACTAGGTTTGACTGCTTTATCGTCAGCCGTCGCCAAATATTCCTGACTGCAAATGACTTAAACGCTCCCCTCAGCATTAGGAAGCAAAGCCTTTTGTCAGCACTTGGCATCCTTCCCATGTAGTACATGCCTCGCAGATCCCATTTTCGGCATTCACTCCGGCCGTCTTTAGTTGTTCTGCACCTGCCTGAGTGTTTTTTGTTGCGGAGTCAGCCGAGGACAATGGTGACCCAGTAAGCATGCATGGCTTTAATTTGGCTTGTAGCAAGAAGCAAAAAAAACCCCACAATTTGCAGCCAAAAAGTGGGCTGGGATGATGACTATAGTGATTCTCGGAGCACTACTGAGTAGCCCAGAGAGGGAAAATAAAAGCGAGAGAATCAGAGGGTATAAGAGGATTTGATGTGGGACATCCTGAAGTAATAAAAAAACCACATCTGTAATCCCTTTAAGAAGTCTTTTAATGTAAGTGTGTCCACCATGTGTCACTCCTCTTTCCTCAGGCAATATCCAAGACAGCTTCCTCTGTGACGTCACCAACTCTTCATTCTTTATACAGAAAATCCTCCTTGTGCTTCTCAGAGCCACATACATGTGCCCCTCAAGGACTTGTAGCTTTGGAAATACTTGGTTTTAGAAAAGAAATTCAAGTAGAGGAGAAAAATCCCCCCACGCTCAAGTCCGACTGTGTGTTTTGCCTTCCTGCTGGCGAACACTCGGCTTGTAAAAGTTGTGCTGCAATGGCTTGGGCCAGCCTCCGTTGGCACCGGTTCAACAGATCACTACTTATTTAGGAAAAACAGAACGAGAGTGTGAGGCAGCGCTCTCTCTCTCTCTCTCTCTCCCTCCCTCCCTAAGTCATTCTCTCTTAGGGACTCAGGGAGGTGACCACTCTCAGGACTTGGACTCTGTGTGGGTGAGACCAAGTGTGCCAGCCACAGAGTAGCGGATCCTAAAGAGAGAGCGCTGTCTATCGCAGTGCCTCAGAGCAAGGGAAGTGCAAGCTCCAGCTCTACTTCCTGAACAGTTTGTCCGTCTTTCCAGGCGCCTTTTACAGCCTCCTTTTCACTTTGAGCCCCGCATCTATCGGATGCAACTATACCGTTGTTGGGGGGCATTGGGTAGCAGTTGTTGCTCTCTAGAAGCACCACAATGCAAGATAATAATTTTGCTTGGATGGAAAGAAGCATCTTTTCTGACTGATCCCTTAATTTGAAAATTTCCTGAAATTCCTCCTTGTGGGACTAATAAAGGCATATCTTGTTTTATCTCTTAAACCAGGGGCATCAAACTCGTATTCGTTGAGGGCCGCATTGAAGTTATGGCTGCCCACAGAGGACCACTTGTAACTGTCAATATGAATGAATATGAATATCCAGTCCACCTCTCGCCCGAAGACAGCTGGGATAGGCTCCAGCATACGAGCGACCCTAGTGTGGTGGAAAACGGATGGATGGATAAATATGAATATAACCTCACGATATTATTACCCAATAGATAGCTTGCCTAGAAATGAGAAGTGAAGTGAAAGTCAAGGTGACAAGCATACATTCACGCATTTCTTTTTGATAACAAACAAATGCTCTCAATATCTTGTTCATGTTACATAATATTAACGTTCAGAAGATTTTTCTGTCAAACTGAAAAAACAAAAACATTGAGAAAGAAAAAGCTGAATTGCATTATTGACACATTATTCTCAGGCCTTCGCGGGCCACATTAAATGATCCAGTGTCCTTAAACCAATATATGTTGTCCTTTCTCACGTGATATTTATTAAAATATCTAATATTGATGGTTGTACTCATTCTAAATAAAGACAAATGCTTGCTATAGTGGGCTGCACGGTGGTCGAGTGGTTAGGATGTTGGCCACACAGTCAGGAGATTTGGATCCAATGATTTGGAGCCATCTTTGTGTGGAGTTTGCATGTTCTCCCCGTGCGTGCGTGGGTTTTCTCCGGGTACTCCGGTTTTCTCCCACATTCCAAAAAACACGTTAGGTGATTTGGCCACTCTAAATTGTCCATAGGTATCAATGTGAGCGAGAACAGGTGTTTGTCTGCCCTTCGATTGACTGGCGACCAGTCCAAAAGTTAGAAGTCAAAAGCCAAAAGTCATCTGGGGTAGGCTCCAGCCTACCCCGCGACCGCGATAAGGATAAGCGGCATAGAAAATGGATGGATGGGGTTGAGCTCAGTCATCATGTGACAGAAGCACATTTCAGGAGAAGCTTGACCCTGATTTTGTCTTACACTCACGATCCGAAGCCTGACACATAGACAAAATTTGGAGGTGCTCCAAAGAAAACTACTAATACTAAAACCACTACTACACAGAAAGCCAAGATAGAAAGGAAGTGGTTGACGTGGTACATGGCCCACAACCTGCATTTGTAGATTGTACAGAACAAACACATTAGTTCAAACTGTTCAAAAACAAATCAGATCTGTTGGCTGCTCGGCCAAGGGTTGCCTCACTTGTTCAGAATTCCCTTCAGACACCCGATCCTTGTGTCTTGCATTTCCAAGGACATTGTAAATGCCCCAGTTAATGCCACTATTCATTTAACCCCTGACCTTCCCAAATTTAGTGCCAGGTAAAAAAAAAAAAAGACATTATTGAAGTAGTTTTGTATGAACGCCACAAAATTGTCTGGCTGGCACAAAACCGTCAAGCAACCTACTTGGGACTCTGATGTACTGTTACTGATGTACTGAACTGTATGTACATACAGTATGTATGTAAGGAAGTACACTGCCTGGCCAAAAAAAAAGTTGCCACTTGGATTTAACTAAGCAAATAGGTACACGGTTGCTGCTGTTGGTCAGGTCTAGGTTCAGCAACACTATGTGCTCAAAGCATAAGGTCAGCTGACTACCTGAATATACTAAATGAGCAGGTTATTCCATAAATGGATTATTTCTTCCCTGATGTCACGGGCATATTCCAAGATGACAATTCCAAGGTTCATCGGGCTCAAATTGTGAAAGAGTGGTTCAGGGAGCATGAGACATCTTTTTCACACTTGGAGTCCAGACCTTAACCCCAATGAGAATCTTTGGGATGTGCTGGAGAAGGCTTTGCACAGCAGTCAGACTCTACATCATCGATGCAAGATCTTGGGGAGAAAACTCTGGATGTAAATAAATCTTGTGACATTGCAGAAGTTATGAAAACAATGCCACAACGAATGCATGCTGGAATCAAAGCTAAAGGCGGTCCAACTAAATATTAGAGTGTGTGACCTTTTTGTTTGGCCTGGCAGTGTGTGAATGCAAAACAGGGCAGAGGTGACCAGCTCTTGGCCTCTTCTTTTGTCTTAAGGGTAAATAAGGCCAAGTAATGCATGTAATGTGTTTCATAGCCACGGTGTGACGGCGTGATGTCAAGAAACTCACTAACATGGAGAAGCGGTCGGTGCCTGATTAGATTTGGTACATTTTTTACTGGAGCCTCAGAGGGGAACGTTTATTTTGAGCGCCGACTCTTCGCCAAGCCACCCTGATGGTCCACTGACGACCAGATGAGCACCAAAGAAGAGATCATTTTTGTGCTGAGACAAACAGAAACATGAGACAAGTTGCAGGGATTGGGAGAGCCAACAACTCTTTGAGTGGGACATTAGGAAGGAGTTATCTGTTAGGTTTTTAGATGCTCATCTCACACATACTGTACAGAGTATAGTACCTAAAAAACAGAGGTAACCAAGGTCAGGGGTTCTTAAACTTTTCAACCTTGTGGCTCAACTTTTGCTGTTCTAGTAGCCCATTCATATAAAGTATGAATGTTCAATAACATACAGTTAAAATGCCAAACTGTGCGTTATGTTTAGTTCACCAACATGATTTTTAATTTGGGGCTGTCAAATGATTACCAATTTTAATCAGATTAATCACTGTTTTCAAATGAATTAATCATGATGAATCACCATTTGCAACTACGTCTGAAATATGTATTTCTTTCCTGCATTTTATTGAAATAATGGAATATATGTTTTCGAATGTACTAACAGCGCCAAATTAACTGAAAATTGAAATCAATTTAAAAGATAACACACATCTGAAAATCTCTTTACATAAGACTAGTTTATTTAACTGTAGCACAACAGCTGAATCACACATTAACTGAGGGGTGGCATTCAAACACACCATGTCATTTTAAGTTTAATTCACATGTTTCCGAGATTTTCGAGCATACTTAAATGCAACAAATTGTACTTACGCATTAGGAGTTAGAAAATGAGTGATAAGAATAGCCCTTTGTTTTCTTTGTCTTTCTGTTTATTTAGACCACACATACAGGCATAATAAAGACGTTGTTGTACTGCTTGGAGTGTCCCTGAATGTATCTTGCGGTCTTAGTAGTGACCGTGAGGAAGGGTTCTTCTGAGGCTGAGTGGACTAGACATGTGAGTTGGCAGTACATGTACTGAATGGTGTTGGAATTGTACTGCTGTTGATGTTTTCAGGTCAGAATAAACTCATTAAAAAAGCGTCAGCCTGTGTGGAGCTACACTGTGTCGCCGTCTGTCGTCATAACAGACAGGCGTGGCCTGCCATGATGCGTATGCATTAATTACACTAAAAAAAATGTACATGATTAGGTAAATGAGTTTCCATTTTTAGCACGCCATTTTTGACAGCCCCATTTTGAATATATTTTAAATATGTAAAGAGAGAAAAGTTTAGAGCCACGTGATCACGTCAATTTTTCTCCTCATTGTCTTCTTCATGCATTCATGCATGCACATCCATGCACCAAATGAAAAACAAGTAAAAAATAATAGTCTGATAATTAATGCGCAAGCTGATAGATAAATCAGGGAAGAACAGCCAGCTGACCCTGGCTGGCAAGGCTTTCTTGATAATGGGGAGAGTGAAGAAGGGTCAGCCATTATGCAAGTCCTTCTGTAAAATGGCAGCATTTGATTGTGAAGCAGCTCCTTAATTAGTAAGCCAGTTAAAAGTAGTAGCAGTAGTAAGTTAAAAACAACAATGAAAATCCTGGTGCAATTTACAAACTCGGCTTTAAAGATTTACAACAGTGGAACCTTGTTGAACATCATTACGTCCTTCCAGGAGGTCTGACTCTAATCAAAACATAGTAAACCAAATCATATTTTCCCATGAGAAATCATGTAAATCCAATTACGCTGTTCCACAAAGCCAAAAATGTTAACACAAAACATGTTTTTTTAGTTTTACATGCAGAAAACAATTGGAAATGCATGTAAATACATCGAGATGATGAATGAAACAGATAAATCAGCGTGTGAGGCTACTTTTACCTTCATTGAAGACTGAATGGCAGGATGGCACAGTTATTTATTGAATTCAGTAGTGTTCAAGTCTCTGCTTTTCTTTTGATCACAACTACAAAATAACCCAAAATGGAGCCAAAGAAAGATGCAAGTTGCAGCATTTGATTAAAAAAAGGTGAGAAGCACAATGATTTTTAGAAATAACTCACAGAAAAACACTAATATGGTGTTTGTGTTAATCTCGCTGGCACATCATGTCTTTGATGAAGGTAAAAGTAACCTTAAATGTTCATTTATCCTTTCAAAAATTGTTCCCTCACTCCACATTTTGCACTTTTTGTCTCTGGTTTTGCTGTTATAATATTGAGAATGTGCTGTAGATTTTGTTTCATATTGGTGAATTTATTGCTCAGTTATCATTTTTATTGATATTGTTGTTTTGTATGATATTATTGACTTATTTAAATGACAGTTCTTATCGAATAGCAAGTCACAAAGTTACATAAAAACAAAAAAGCATTGTTAGTTGTTTTTTAACGCATGGAGATGTAGATGAATCTGTTGGATGCTGACCACTGATGATACTTTAAATGCAGCTACTGGCATTTTGTGTAGTTAGAGAAAAAAAATATCCCAACATTTTTGACCCTTGTGGTAATTTGCTTTTGTAAACCACATAGATGGCAACTTATGGCGAAGCATTTTTGTTCCATGTTTACAAATGACAACTAGCTTCTGTAGCCGAGGATCGGACCACTGCAGCGTCTGCAGTGATGCGAACTCTGCACCGGTCTGTCGTGATGAAAAGAGAGCTGAGCCGAAAGGCAAAGCTCTCAATTTACCGGTCGATCTACGTTCCTACCCTCACCTATGGTCATGAGCTTTGTAGTGACCGAAAGGACAAGATGGCGGGTACAAGCGGCCGAAATAAGTTTTCTCCGCAGGGTGGCTGGGCTCTCCCTTAGAGATAGGCTGAGAAGCACTGTCATCTGGGAGAGACTCGGAGTAGAACCGTTGCTCCTCCGCATTGAGAGGAGCCAGATGAGGTGGCTCGGGCATCTGGTAAGGAGGCCTCCCCGGACACCTTTCTGGGGAGGTGTTCAGGGCACATCTAACAGGTAGGAGGCCTCCAGAAAAACCCAGGACACGTTGGAGAGACTACTTCTCTTAGCTGGCCTGGGAACGCCTCGGCATCCACCGGGAAGAGCTGTTTGAAGTGGCCGGGGAGAGGGACCTCTGGGCTTCTCTGCTTAGGTTGCTGCCCCTGCGACCCGACCTCAGATAAGCGGAAGAAAATGAATGGATGGATGGTTTTCAAATGAGTTGGTGCCTTCAGTGTTTTTTTAAATCATAATATTTACATTATATGTTGATGTAATGTTATAGTTCAAATTTTTTTCTTGAGCTGATAACGAGGCTGTCAGCTTGCTGAATCAGCACTTTTTAAAATCTTAGCTGTAGCTTTCTACAAGTAGCCAAGACATTCCTTTGTCTTGTCGAGTCTTGTCTTGTGCATCTCTGCCAAGACTCGCTATGGGTATAGATTTAGCAAACACAGATCCTTCCTGTTGTAATGTTTGTCTTGTCTTGCTTAGCTTCTCGGTTAATGATTCACCAGATCTTACATTTTAACCAATGTCACCCCACTTCTTTGTTCAGGCCATCCCAGGACATAACTCTTTCCAGTATACTGTCTCCATACACTATAACCACCGTTTTTGTTATGGCTTTCATTATAGTGAAAAACAACTGAATCTCACTGTGGTTTCTGTCCCTTTAAGTTTGCAGTGGCTCGGTGGACCACTTGAGAACCCCAAGGTCACTGGCCTTCTGTGGGCTACCTGCCAACTGCCATGCCGCTGTCAAGTTTTTGTAGAAATGCCAGCAAAGACGTTTGATTAGACCCTTTTTAAAGTCAGCGGCCAACGTAAAGACACAAAAAAACAAAACATCCTTTTATTTCTTTAGCACTATCTTTTCACTCAGTTGAACTAGACAGCCACGTTTTTTTAATTAAATTTTGCTGAAAACTATTCTTAAAATCAGTTAAAATTTTGTTGCCTATAAAATACGAGAAAATTAAATTGCAGTGCCTCTTGGCGCCTCCTCCGTTGTTTTTCTTTATTTAAAGGTTGGCTGTTGTGAAACAGCAGCATCTAGTGACCAGATTTGAAAATTACATTATTTCTACTTTTGACTTAAAAGAGGGGCAATTGTCAATTCAACTGGTGGCCCATGGATGAAGATTGTCCCACAAGTTATTCATTCATTCATTCATTCATTTTCTATACCGCTTATCCTCATTAGGGTTGCGGGGATGCTGGAGCCTATCCCAGCTGACTTTGGGCGAGAGGCGGGGTACACCCTGGACTGGTCGCCAGTCAATCACAGGGCACATATAGACAAACAAAAATTCACATTTACATTCATAGCTATTGGCAATTTAGAGTCGCCAATTAACCTAACATGCATGTTTTTGAATGTGGGAGAAAACCCACACACGCACGGGGAGAACATGCAAACTCCAGACAGAGATGCCCAACGGAGATTCGAACCCTGAATCTCCTGACTGTGAGGCCAATGTGATACCCGCTCGACCACCGTGCGGCCTTCCCACAAGTTATTAACCTGTCAAACCTGCCAATCTCAAACCAAGAGTTAGCATCCTTATGTTTAAATGGTTTGAATGTGAACTTCCCTTTTTTTGGCCACTCACGATTGCTATTGTCTAAGTCTGAACATAGTTTTAATACCAAATTGAAGATTAAACTTTAACAATTATGATAAAGTAATATCTGAAGTGCAGAACTACATACAACCAACGATAAAGCCTCATTTTGGAGGGAATCCCCACACACAGTCAAAGCTTTTCACAGTTGCGCCGTGAAGGGATTGGAACACCAATATAAATGAAATCTTCAAGCCCAAATATTCTAAATGGACAAAATAGTCATCATACGTACTTATCTGTTCATATATTGTAATGCACGCAGAGCAATGAACAACTTCATGCTGTCTCCTTTCTGCTCGGTTGTCCTTGTGCTGTGAGGTGTTCAGGCATGTAACTGTGGTTTATGCGTTAATTCTTTTTCATTTGTATTCCCTAACCCTGGGGAATACGTTACCCCACTTTGGGGACCTAGAAAATAAAGGATGTTTGCCAAGATTTTTGGAGTAGCTCTGTTTGCTCACAGTGTGCAGTTTTCATGTTTGAAAAAATTATCTTTTGAGTCTCCCCCTTGTTGGGAGAGTGTGGATGCTTAGAGTGTGTCCGTTTGTTCTGACTCCTGACTCTACAAACCCGGCGATTAAGCCTTACTCATGCTCACTGGGTCTTTTATTTATCACCGTGCACAAATACATCTATATCACTGTGAAGTCACTCTGACATCTAGTGGGTATTCTGCACGGTGAGTTTAGTGGGTTAGCGAGCTGTGTTGAGTGGAAAGCCGGGCTTGGCTGTTGCATGAGTGTAGCTCTCTTTTAAAGCAGCTGTATCACCATGGTAACTTTGACTAAACTCACAACCTGGTCTGACCAGGTCATGTCCAGGCTTTCAGAATAAAATCAGCTATGGAAGTGCCACTGTCTCACTGTTTATGTAATTCGAAGATGGCGTCATCATTTGACAACCTACAGAGGGAGGAGGAGATGCCGATGGAACATGTTGGAAAAAAATGGAAAAAAGTACATTCCCTGATATTATCCATCTATAAACGATATAAAGATTTTCAGTCGAGGTAAATGCTACATATGCACATTGGTCGAGGGCCAGAAATAAAATGCAATTCATTCATTTTCCATGCCGCTTATCCTCATTAGGGTCGCGGGTATGCTGGAGCCTATCCCAGCTGACTTTGGGCGGGAGGCGGGGTACACCCTGGACTGGTCGCCAGTCAATTGCAGGGCGTAAAATGCAGTATGATGTGTTAATAAATATGCCCATGTATACATCACAGCAGTCCTTGTGCAAGACCGTCTTCCTAAATTACAATATTTGCTGGAGGAATGAGCACTCTGGGGTTTCCATCAACTGCAATATAACATTTGTCCTTTCTAACATGGAAAAAACATATAAAAAGTCGCCACAAAACACAAAACACAAAACCATTTAGTGGCCACAACCGCAGCATTTGGAAACAAGAATACGTACTTGGAATATTAAAAACGCCAGTTGTTACTTTTTGTTTAACGTATATACGTGTTAATGTGTCAAAGACGTGCAATGTTGAGTGTTGATAAAAGAAACTACGAGTAGGGTGTAGCTAGTGTGATGCTAGCTAGTCCCTCGCTCACTGGAGCATTTTGTGTAAAAGACACCGCCTGGGGTCGCGTCCCTTGTCAGCGGAAGTAGAATGACGTCACACGCCCATTTTCCTGTGAACGCCCGTTTAACGCGAAGGCGAAAACTGGACTTGACAACGTAAATTGTTAATCACCGTCGCGGGACAACTGCATCTTGAGCACAAAGCCTGGCTTGGTTGAGTGACTTTCGTAGAACCCCACCCCCGTCCGTCACTTCAAGACGTCCGTGTTAAACACAGACAACAGTAACATTTCCTATGGTTACGTAGACTGTGGTCGCAGGATAGTATCTCAATGGCGCCACCTGCTGACTAAATATGCTCCACATTCCTCTATAATTCACACGGTGAGCCTGCTAAGGTTTGGAGATGGTGAGCAGCTGATTAGTTTAATCCCAAGTGTCAGGGG
This sequence comes from Oostethus manadensis, assembly GCA_024372805.1. Taxonomy (NCBI): domain Eukaryota; kingdom Metazoa; phylum Chordata; class Actinopteri; order Syngnathiformes; family Syngnathidae; genus Oostethus; species Oostethus manadensis. Next base: position 2,902,815 of record QODF01000076.1, on the reverse strand, counting down.
ATCTTGGGTGTGTGCATTCAATGAGGTTGGAGAGGTAAGAGGGGGTGCTTAAAAAAATCCTCTTAGAGGTCATGTCATGTGACCCCGCTGTGGGTCACAGGATGTATAAGCACGCTTGTAGTGTGTAGTGTATTTAATACACAGTAGTTTCCATGTTGGCTCAATGGGGGTAATTCTGGGCTCTGTCAGTGGCTGTCTAGACTCCTTACGTGTCCGCCATGCCAGTCCATTATCGCACTACAAAAGAGGCCTGGACACGTGACAGGTATGTCAACATTAATATCCATAACATTACAGTATATGATATGATGTGATACAATGGCATTTACTTATATTTATATAATTTTCAGATCTTGCTGTAGTCCTACTAGCAGTGTTTTTAAATAGTAGTTATTGTTTTGCCACGCCCACTTTCCAGCAAAGCTGGCCAAGTGGTGCTAAACCAATAAGCTTTAGAGGGAAATCTTTTCCTGTTACTGTCATGCAAGCCTACTTTCAGCTGGGAGTGACCTGGTCATTCTATGGCTACAAGACTAGAAACAATTTTGGCACATTGTTTTTCTGTTGTTTTCTGCTATTGGTCTTACTGGTCATTGGTCACTTGGTGGTCATTTCCGATATAGTCGGACTCACCTTGACACACAGCAAGGGCTTTGGAACTAGTCCTCTCAGAAAGGGCTGGACGTTATTCCACTCTGGTCACGCCGGCAGTGAGAGGCGACGAGCATGGGTGGCAAATCTTATACCCAGTGAACAAAAGGGTAGTTTCTCTTCACCTTTGGGCGGGGTATAGCTGCTGACTGTTCTTTGTGCTAATGCGCAAAACAGAAGTTCAGTCCATCTGGAGTCCTCAGAGGAAGTACTGAAGAAACAATACAAGGAAAACAATACAAGAAAAACAATACGAGGCTACAAACTAACAAAGCATAATGCACATTAAAGTATTACAAAACAGGGCTAAAAACAAAACAAAGCAACCACCATCTCAGGAGGGGAAGCAGTGCACAGTCAACTGCTGCTGACCTTGATTTGAGATGCTGTGGACTGGTGGAAAGAATACTCTGAAGACCTCCTCAATCCCACCAAGACAAGATTGACAAGCGGATTTGTGCGGCGTCTACATTGATGCAGATTCTGCATCGGTCCGTTGTGGTGAAGAGGGAGCTGAGCCAAAAGGTTTTTACCCTCACCTATGGTAATGTACTTGGGTAGTGACCAAAAGGACAAGATCGCAAGTACCAGCGGCCAAAATTAGTTATCTTTGTATGGTGGCTGGGGTCTGGCTTAGCGATAGGGTGATAAGCACTGTCAGTAGTTCTACTGTCAGTAGAACCGCTGCTTCTCCGCATTGAGAGCAGCCAGATGAGACGGCTCAGACATTTGATCAGGATACTTTCCGGACGCCTCCGTGGGGGAATGGGTAGGAAGCCAGGACACATTGGAGAGACTATGTCTCTCAACTGACCTCGGGAACACTTCGGGATCTAGAGATGGACAAGCCTTTCTAGGCAGCTGCCCCCGCGACCTGACCCTGGATAAGTGGAAGAAGGTGGATTGATGGATGGTCTTATTGATCATAGTTCATTGATCACAAGGCAGGGGTCTCAATCTCGTGCCATGGAGGGCCGAGACTCTGCAGGTTTTTTCTTCAACCAGTTTCTACAGCAGGGGATTTTAATTGATAAGCTCCTTCCTTCAAATTGAAGGAGGTGTTAATTAAAATCCCCTGCTTTAGTGACCAGTTGGAAAGAAAACCTGCAGAGTCTTGGCCCTCCATGGCCGAGTTTGAGACCCCTGATAAGGTAATACAGTGGTGTGAAAAAGTATTTGTTATTCTTTTGCATGTTTGTCACACTTAAATGTTTCTGCTCATAAAAAATAGTTAACTATTAGTCAAAGATAACATAATTGAACACAAAATGTAGTTTTTAAATTAAGGTTTACGTTATTAAGGGAGGTAAAAAACTCCAAATCTACATGGCCCTGTGTGAGCGCATGTACAACTCATCCAAGAGGTCACAAAAGATCCCAGGGCAACATCTAAAGAACTGCAGGCCTCACTTACCTCAGTTAAGGTCAGTGTTCACGACTCCACCATAAGAAAGAAACTGGGCAAAAACGGCCTGCATGGCAGAGTTCCAAGACGCAAACCACTATTAAGCAAAAAGAACATTAAGGCTCGTCTTAATTTTGCTAAAAAACATCTCGATGACTGCCAAGACTTTTGGGAAAATATCTTGTGGACTTACGAGACAAAAGTTGAACTTTTTGGAAGGTGCGTGTCCCGTTACATCTGGCGTAAAAGTAACACAGCATTTCATAAAAAGAACATCATAGCAAGAGTAAAATATGGTGGTGGTAGTGTGATGGTCTGGGCTTGTTTTGCTGCTTCAGGACCTGGAAGGCTTGCTGTGATAGATGGAAGCACGAATTCTACTGTCTACCAAAAAATCCTGAAGGAGAATGTCTTTCATTATAGTGGCTGGCTTCGGGTCAGATGAAGCAAATTATTTTTAATGTTTGCATAAAAGTCAAACCAAAATCAGTGGTGTTAAAAGTCCTGCACATCATGCTAGGTTTTGCTATTCACTAAAGAAAAACTAAATGATCCAGCTCACATCTCCCATGCCTGTGATAGGCTGTGACTGTCTTATAATTGGCAGAACTGCAAGTTGCATTTTAAAATGTTTTTTTTTAAACAAACCTGTGGTGGGCTTATAGATGGGTCAGGCTCAGGTGATCCAGACGCAGGATCATGTCCATATCCTTCATGACTTGATGAGTGAGCATTGAGTGCTTCTTCTATCAAAAGTGGAGCAAAAAAGTGAGCGAGATGATAGATATTGGTGGTCACAAATGAGCTGAAGGGGCCTCTATTACTATTAGAACATTCATTCATTCATTTTTTTATGCCGCTTATCCTCATTAGGGTCGCGGGTATGCTGGAGCCTATCCCAGCTGGCTTTGGGCGGGAGGCGGGGTACACCCTGAACTGGTCGCCAGTCAACATGATTTAAAAAATCACTTATTAGTATATTAGTAGACCTTTAAACTAACTAATGCCAAACTAATGACTGCTTATAACTTTTGTTCAGTAATATGACTAAGATCAAAGGTTACATCAGTTCAATTTTGTGATTCTTTACGAATCTTTTTGGCATTGTTGTCAAATATTGCAACAAACACGTTCATACATTTTTGACACCGACAATGGTAATATTAAGTAACATTTCATCTGTTTCTAATCATCCAAACAACAGTGATCTGGAGGAGAAAATTTGTGCCTCATCCCTGCAGCTACCCACTCAGGTAAATGTTCGATTTTGCTATTCTTCTCACTGCCATGAGAGGCGGTATAGAGCTGTTACACCTCAGGTACGAGTCAGGTTTGACATATAAACTAGTGGTGGAGAAAGAAGACGAGCGTCACAAATGTCCAAATAGACAGACATCATGATAGACCATGTGCTAAACAAACAAACCTCCGCTCAATCTTCTCCCTCCTCCCCGGGTCTGCTCTGTCTTACTCGTTGACGTGTTTCTGCAGAGCAGATGGCTTTACACATAAATCCTATTAACAACTTTCAGCTGATGGAGACAAACTGAATACAGGGCTTTCCCACTCTTTCATTATCCTAAAAGCCTTGTTTTGTTGTTTTCTTCTGTATTTTCTAACCCCTACAAAGAAGCCAAAGTCAAGAGGACGCACAATGTCTGCAGAAAAGGTAGGAGTAGAGGGGAGAGTTTGATGATTGAAAAACAATTGGTGATTAGTTCTCACAAGCCACGTGAAGTCAGAATATGTGGCTAATAGAACCATCTAGCCCGCTCGCAGATGACTGAACACTGGAAATCATGTTTTTTCTCAACTTTCCACCTGTGACACAGACTGGTTTGCTTAATTAGACATAAAACAAAGACATGAGTGACAATAATTGTGCTGGTATTTATCTGTAACCCACATGACATACTGTGTAGTCTACAGTAAGGAGGTTATATAAGGTTGAAGTTGAGGTTACATGAAGTATGTTATATGAAGGACACCGTTGTGTGGCGAATATTAAACAACACACTTTTTTTCATAGTGGTGTGGAATAAAATCGGGAGCTTGGTGACCATGCTTACTTTCTTGTTTGACTCCCTGGCTCATTATGTTAATTTATCTTATTCAGCCTCCCAGTTATAATCTTTGTGCTATAGTGTAGCTCAAGAACTGTTAATGTGTTACATAAATATACCAAACACCTATTCAGCCGGTTGTTGTGTACGCTATTGTGTAGATGAATAACTTTACTTTCCAGACTAAATGTCTGTTCTCGGTTTTGAATTTGACTTCTATCTAATTGAGAATCATAGTCCAGTGTAACCCGTATATGTTTTTTCCTGTGGATGATGCATGTTTTTGACTGATGAGATATATGCTCCCAAGCGACTTGTAGTCCGGAAAATGTGGCATTTGTCTGAATGACAGCAATTGCATTTGGGAATTATTTGCAAATAAGTGACCAAATGTGAGGACTTCTACTTGCTTATAATAGCTGCTATACATTTCAGCCATATTACAATGGACAGACGTATTATTGCCTACTTTTTCAAGTCAAAAGTCAAAGTCAGCTTTACAGTACGCATGGAGTTGTGTCTTCTACAGTATACTATATTGATTATTAATATGGAAAAAATGTTGCAGGAAAAAAGTAAACAAGAACAGTAATATAAAGAAATAACAAGGCAGGCAAACACACATATAAACATACATTCATTTCTTCATGACAATGACTTTTGCCGGTGCAAAAACTGTATGTTGTGAATACTGACCAAAACAAATACAGTTAACTACAGTAAACACTAAAAACATGCCATCACAACCTGTCTGATTTGTTGTTGTAACAGTGACTGGTGGATTGTGCAATTGGGACGCATATAAGCCTGCTGTGCATCCATGCAGGAAGTATAGTGTATAAAGTAATAGGATTACATTGACTATCTCAACCAGCTTCACACTGACCTCCTTCCCTGTCAACAACCTTTTCACACTAATAACATTTGCTTTTGTCACTTACGTACGACTCTTCTGGGGCATTTTGGCCAAAACTGCCATAAATATTTTTCCCCATGTTGTTTACACTTTCCTCTTTTGTGGAGAAAGTCAATGACTTCCTGCCTGGTGTCTAGTGTGTGTGATGTAAAGTGTGTCAGTCATGAACTGTAACTGTGAAGCATTTCAGCATCCTCATTGAAAGACATTTGCCAGTTAACATTGCTGTATAGTTACACGCATATTTATTTTTGTATGTGTGTGTGTGTGTGTGTATGTGTGTGTGTTTTGTCCAGCATCATAACAGCTGAATGGGAGTCAAGCTTCCTTTAAGTGCTGAGCAAAATTGCTTTGCCAGGGGAAACTTCATAATTTAATGAGACATTTTACTCTGCAGAGGAACTTCACAAACATATTTCAACAATATTACAGACAATAACAACCATAATAACCACAATATCAGCAACAACCAGAACAGTGACAGAGCAGAATGGGCAAAAAGACAGGAAAGGAGAAAAAAAATAAAATAAAAATGAATAAATAAATATATAATATATATATATATATATACACATACATACACACCCACACATATATATATATATACATATATATAAAAATACATACATACACATACACATATTACTAATAATAAACATAATGAAAGAAAAACAACGAGAAAAACAAAACCTCATGAACAATGACAATCCAGATGACACCTGCAACAAATCTACACAACAGCAGCAGTTCACATTACTCTGCAGTGACAGAATGACTGCATCAGAGTGAAACATAGAGATTGGGGAGATGTTAGTGGTGAACACAGCCATGCGTCACAAACCACACTCCCTCCGAAAGTGAGGGTCCAACTAGGAAGACCCTGGGGCCCAGCCCCCCAGCAGGCACCCCAGAGAGGGGGCGGCCCTCCCCCGCCCCTCCAAGAGGCGACCGCGAGTCCACTCTGAAGAGGTGCACGGGAAACACAGTCGGACGCCACGCGGCAGCAGGGCACCCACCCCTGAGCCCCCGGGCCCAGAGGCCACCTGCCTCCCAAAGCCGCACCATACCCAACACCCCGTGAGATCCAGGCCACCACACACACCAACTGCCATGGGCCATTGCCCATCCAGACCCAGAGGCAGGCGCCCGCCGGGGGGCCCATGGGTTTGCCCCCCCCCCGGCCCCCCAACAAAACACCCTCGACCCCCAGTGCTCTTACACGCAACGCACATCAAACCCTGTTCTTCCACTTACACATGCCCACACGCGTAAACACAACCCTATACACCCACACACCTACATTTTCACATATGCACCTCGAGCGCCACTCCCTCAATGCAGCGAGTATCACCACTGCGAGCTCCCTCGAGACACAGCGCCATAACAATGCCCGGGGCGGTACCCGGCCACCGGGAATCCCACAGCGGCCCACCACACCATCAGTAGGTGCCATAGCCACAGCCCTATGCCAAGACACAAACATACGCACACACGCACCCCCTCACGTACACGCACACACAAATACAACGACCCTCCCCCCGGTATTGCAGCCAGCTGAACCCCAGAGCCGAACCGACCCACTCTACCCCGAGCAACCCCCCCTCCCACATCCGGGTAAGGGCAACCCCTGGAGCCCAGGGCCCAGGAGCGCCGCCCCACCCACGCCCAGCCACCCAAACCGGGACCCAACAGGCCACGGCCCAAGCCCCATCCCGCGGCCCCCCGCCCCACCATTACCGGGACTCCCCGGCACCAGACCTACCCCAGCCTCAACAGAGACAAACACCGGTCCTCCGCAGAGCAGCGCAGGCCAGCACCTACCCCCCCAAACACCAACATTTTGCCTCATTTACATTCATTTTCGGGTTTGACATGTATTTCATTGTGTGAGTGCATCTGTGTTTTCTTTATGTATTTTTTTGACCACAAAATTACACACTGTTAGGAGCTAAGGTAAATGTACGTTTATTCCGTTAATTCATCACTTATACAGAATGTATTTTGAGTTGCTTTCATTATGTAAAACTATACAGTAATTGTAAAACTACAAAAATGTGTTCTGTGTTAACATGTTTGACTTTCTGGAAGGGATTAATTTGATTTACATTATTTATTAATAAAACATTCATTTGGTTAGCATCTGTTCCAGAGTCGGACCTTCTGGAATGGATTAATGTTGCTAACCCATTGTTTATCGCAAAACAAACCCTAAGCACCAAACTCCTCAGTGAGCAATAATAGCATAATAAATAAAAAGCCACAGTTGTTGGGGCAATGCTGTTGCTAGTTAGAAGCCCTGGTGGTTATTTGCTGTTGTGCATCACGCACCCAAAGACTAAAGGAGATTCAAATAGAGGCATTAATTGAATTTAAAGCTGTGTTGAACTAATTTTACTGTAACCCAAATCAGAAGACAATGTAGTTCTTAACTGTTGCATTTGTTTGTTTTTTTACTCCTTGCATTCCCAATCGGATTTTTAATGGTAAGTTATTGTTACTAAAACAGAATTTTTTTAGTGACATTTTTCCATAATTACTATTATTACTCTTTTCTCATGTGTTATTGTGTTATTTGTACTTTCTAATTTTTTTATTTTTCAAAATGTATGTTAGGAAATCCATAAAAGAAGCCAAAAAAGAAGAAAGAGGAGGCCAAGAGTATAATCGAGGATAAGCTGAACGGGACCGAGGCCAAGATAAAAAAAACTAAAAGCAAAAAGAACGAAGAGGCGTCAGAGGAGAGCCTGGCCTTGCAAAGTAGAAATTGGATACATTTCTTCTCTTCTGTCCATAATGGAATGACAAATGTGCATAAGTGTGGTACAAATTTTATGTTTCAGATGGTAAAAAGGTGAAAAAAAAGAAACCAGAGAAAAATAAGGAAGAACCAGAAAAAGAGAAGGAAAAGCAGATAAAAAAGAAAGTCAAAAGTGCTCCCAAAAAAACCAAAGGTGAGGCAATCATTGCTTCATCAAAAATAAATGTTTTTAACTTTGTTTGGGCTCAACCTGCAGGTTCCGACGCGGATGATGATGACGATGAGGTTGAGGGCACTCCTAAAAAGAATACCAAGAGAAAGACAACCAAGGACAGCTCACCATCCACTACTTCTGCCAAAGAAAGGAAATCTAAATCTAAAGGTAAGCCAACAGAGCCAATTGTTTTCTGCTTATACAGTGAGGAAAACAACTATTAGAACCCCAGATGATTTTGTAAGTTTGCCCAAACAAAGAAATTATTAGTCTATAATTTCAATAGTAGCTTTATTTGAACACTGAGAGACAACAATGACAAAAAAAATCCAGAAAAATGCGTTTCAAAAAGAATTATACATTAATTTGCATTTCCATGAAGGAAATAAGTATTTGATCCGTCAGCAAGATCTCTAGCTCCCAGGTGGATCTTATACAGGTAACAAGTTGACATTGGCAGCCCTCTCAGCTCGTTATCTGTATAAAAGAGACCTGTCCACAGAAGCAATCAATCAATCCAGATGCCATACTCTGCACCATGGCCAAGACCAAAGAGCTTTCCAAGGATGTCTGGGACAAGATTGTGGACCTACACAAGGCTGGGATGGGCTACAAGACCATCGCCAAGCAGCTGGGTGAGAAGGTGACAACAGTTGGTGCAATTATTCGCCAATGGAATAAACTTAAATTAACTGCCAATCACCCTTGGTCTGGAGCTCCATGTAAGATCTCACCTCGTGGAGTTTCAATGATAATGAGAACCACGAGGAATCAGCCCAAAACCACTCGGGAGGAATTGGTCAATAATCTCAGCTGGGACCATAGTCACCACAAAAGCAGTTGGTAACACACTACGCCGTGAAGGACTGAAATCCTGCTGTGGCCGCAAGGTCCCCCTGCTCAAGAAAGTCCATCTACAGGCCCGTTTGAAGTATGCCACTAAACATCTGACTGATTCAGAGGAAGACTGGGTGAAAGTGTTGTGGTCAGATGAGACCAAAATTGAGCTCTTTGGCATCAACTCAACTCGGTGTGTTTGGAGGAGGAGGAATGCTGCCTACAACTCCGAAACACCGTCCCCACCGTCAAATATGGAGGTGGAAACATTATGCTTTATAGGAGTGTGCCAAAATCCCCCCTGAGATGTGTGCAAACCTTGTGGCCAACTACAAGAAAAGGCTGACCTCTGTGATTGCCAACAAAGGTTTTGCCACCAAGTACTGAAGCATGTTTTTCAAAGGGATCAAATACTTATTTCCTCCATGGAAATGCAAATTAATTTATAATTCTTTTTGAAACGCATTTTTCTGGAATTGTTTTGTCATTGTTGTCTCTCAGTGTTCAAATAAACCTACCATTGAAATTATAGACTGATAATTTCTTTGTTAGTGGGCAAACTTACAAAATCAGCTGGGCTTCAAATTGTTTTTTCCCTCACTGTATGTGTATTTTCATTACTGTATATTTTGTCCTGTGTATTTTGTGTGGCTCGAAATTAACAAACAAACAAACAGTGAGGAAAATAGTTGGTTAAGAGGACTGCATGATGTTTTGGCATAGCACTGATTGAGGGAAAAACCACCACCAGTGCTGCAATTATATTGCCTTTAGGAAATTAACTGGGGGAAATGGATTTCCAATATTTTCACAACACCTTGCTGATGGCAATCTGTGTAATTCTACTGAACATTTACAATTAAAAATGAATATAACTGTGAAAACAGCCTACTTACATATACAGTGGAACCTCTCAAGTCAAAGGTAGTCCACGTAGGGACAGTTGTCGACCTCTAATTTCAGATTTTGAAATTAATTTACACAGTAATAGAAAAAGATTTGTTCAATGGTTTTACATCATACAACATTTATTAACCCGCAAAGGGAGATTTTAAATACCATTTTACTATTTGTTAACATCACACAAGTGTACACATTGCAATATTTACATAGAAAATCATGTGACCAAACAGAAGTTTTGTCCTTCATCACAAACATTTTTAAAGGGAAGTGTGGCAGCTTGAGAAAAATAAAGAAATCCTATTTTTCCAAACCTTCGGGTGGAGCTAAAGGTTAAGTTTATTTCAAACATGCTTAACAAAGTTACATCGAAGTTCATCACGTTTGCACTTGTGCAGAGCTTATTTGTCTTACCCTTACGCTCACTTCAGTTGCGCTTAAAGACACGATGACATGATATATAGAGAGAGCATATAGAGAGTAAACAGAGTGTGGGGGACGAGCAAAAAATGCCACAAAATTTGCATCTTTTTTTTCACGAAGTAGAGGAGACCCACATTGTATTATATTCTTTCATGGGAAGTCTCACTTATGTTGACAACCCGTCTATGTCGACCGCCTCATCAAGTCCCGGTAGTTCGGTTGTTCGTATTACTGAAAAGTCAATGTCGACATACTTGTTTTCATAAAACTTGAGATCCAAAGGGATTATTCCTATGAAAACTTCAGTTTATGTGTTGTGGTACCTTTTACTTCATCATTATCGCTGAGCAGTGTGAAAGGACAACAGCAACATAACTTCTTTCTAGTTATGCAATGACTTCCTGTTCAGTGCAAAAGAAAGCTTAGAAAGCAAAGATAGCTGCAAAATAAAGGATGAAATCTGCCACAGCAACTAACAAAATGCACCCATTTAAATCTTTTTCTCACATTGCTATGAAATATGGAAACTGAATTATGAAAATAGGCACTTGTGGAAGAAAACCATGTCAACAAACTGCCCTTGGTTCAAATTTTTTCCTTCATTTTTTCCATTTCTCTGTGTCTCTGGCAAAAGTAAACGTGCAGAAAACAGTTTCGATTTCGGTTATGTCAACAGCGGCTTATATTGACGTTAGTCAGCCAGTCCATGGGGCATTGACATTAACCGGTTCCGCTGTATAATCAAAAAAGTAAGTTAGCATTTGGGTAGTGGCATTGCCTTTGAGAACGTACGCTAACTCGATTTGTTGCTGAAACCTACACCTGCGTGGCACTGTTGTTTCTGAAGGTACAGCTGCACTTGTTTGCACGCTTCTGTCAACACCGTGAACCTTTAATAATGTAAAAAACACCGCCTTCGTGTTTATTCGTGAAAAAAATGAAACATGTCGTCATGTTGAATATCTGCTTCTCCCAGCAAATGTCTGCAAGTCACATTAGACCTGTATAGAGTGCTTCGTCGGATCTATCTAGCTCTCTAAAGTGTAAAGCTGGCCTGACAATAACCCGTTTGACAGATGTCCTGCAGAAAAGCTCTCCTGCCTTCGTAAGTGCTATGAGTCAGAAAGACAACACCTGCAAGGAACTCTGAATGCTGTTCGACTTGAAGCCTTTATTAACGGATTAGAGTTAAAACATGGCTATTTCTAAATGCTATGCATGCTCTTTTTTTTTTCCGAAATAACCTTTCTCAGAGGACAAAGATGATGGAAAAGAAAAGAAGTCCAAGTCCAAAGATAAAGACAAGAAGAAAGAACCAGCCTCAATGTTCCAGATAAACGGTGATAAGGAATCAAAAATCAAAAAGAAAGGTGATAAAAACAGAGCTTGGATCGTCTTGATGCTGCAAACGTGGGAATAACATAAGCTTGTCAAATACGTGAGCCTAATTAGTGTTTGTAATTGTATCCCAACAAAAAAGCCGCCAAGTCTGACAGCAACGACAGTGAAGAAGAAGCAAAGTCCACCAAATCAAAGAAAAAATCAACCGCCAGCTCCACCTCGTCTCTGTTCCAAACATCAGGGGACAAAGACAAGGACAAGAAGACAAAGAAGAAAGGCAAATGTATTATTATTACCAAACATTGCTCCTCACATTTAATTTATTGACACAAGTGTTGTTTACTTCAGGAAAGGCAGAACAAAGTGATGATTCTGAATCGGAAAAAGAAGAGAAATCCAAAAAGAAAAAGGGTAAAGGGAAGAAGAAGAAGGTATCAACTAGACACTAATGGACACTTCTTCCAGAGGTCTGTATCCACCAATAACGAACCCCTTGTGAGCAGGCGAGATCGCCATCGCCAGAGATTGAATTTGACAACTTGGAGATGTTTGTTTTGGAGCCGGCGCCTCAAGGTGTGACCATCAAATGCAGAGTGACTCGGGACCAGCGGGGGATGGATAAGAGCCTCTATCCTCTTTATTACCTTCATCTAGACAACGAGAAGAAGGTCAGAGATTCTACACTGTTGTAGCCTTAGTGGACCAGCTATTAGTGGACAATGTTTGTCAAATAAGGCATGAATACCTCCTGATGGACCTGGCAAATTGTTGAAATTAAGTGACGACGAGTACAGTGAATTCTCATATTATTGTTGTCGCGTTTATTTACTTAAACCCCAGAGGAAAGATCAAGAATGGATGAAATCAGGCAATAATTGGAGAGCCGTTATTTCCAAAATGTAAAAAAAGTCATTCTAATTGAAGTTTTGATGATATGTACAAATACTACAACTTCTGCTTGGATATTAAACAACTGTTAGCTGTTCAACTCTGGTTGAAAAAATAAATAACCCTAGTATTAATGAATTTATTCGATGAATCGTTGCAGCTCTAATGCCAAAGTTTTTGACCTTGTGTTAATTAGGGACCCTAATGGTTATTTGTAGAGACACTAATTGGAATATTCACAGGACTTGTCTTTATTTTCTGCCTAGACGTTTTTGCTGGCTGGCAGGAAAAGAAAGAAAAGCACAACCTCAAATTATCTCATTTCCATTGATGCCACAGACTTATCAAGAGGTGGGGAGAATTTCATTGGAAAGCTGAGGTATTTGTTGTATTCGTTTGCCAAAATGCAAAATGAATGGTTATGATACTGATTCAACAATCATTGTTATGTGTTATGCAGGTCAAACTTAATGGGCACTAAATTCACAGTGTTTGACAACGCTCTCAACCCCGAAAGAGCCCTTCCAGACATGTCGAATGCTCGGCAGGAGTTAGCAGGCATCATCTATGTAAGTCATTACAAATGTTATTCAAACACATGATGAAATAACATCCCACTGTCTTGTACCAGCAAACAAATGTGCTCGGGATGAAGGGGCCCAGAAGGATGACGGTCATCATTCCCGGCATGGACAAGAACAACGAGCGAGTTCCCCTCCGGCCAAGAAATGTACGTTTCAGGGAAAAGAAGTACAGTACAAGCAACTAATGCCAGTCCTGCTAGGCTTAGCTGGTGTTTTCCTGGTGTGTAATGGATTCAATCTTTGCAGGATTATGACGGCTTGTTAATAAGACACGACAATAGAAGGATGGACAATCTGATTGAGCTTCACAATAAGACGCCTGTGTGGAACGAAGAAACATCATCACATGTGCTCAACTTCAACGGCAGGGTCACCCAGGCCTCCATTAAGAACTTCCAGATAGTCCATAGCAAAGACTGTGAGTCTATCAACCAACCTTCTTGTAAACTACTCATATGTATACATACAGTCCCCACCATTAACAGCAATCATTTTACCAACTCTTTACCATACTACCGACCTATACTTCTACCTACCCTCAACAGATAGTTAGCATTTATAATTCATCCCCCTTGCAGGTATAGCATATCAAGATGCTGATTAGATAGCATGATTAATGCACAGGTGTGCTTTAGGTTGGCCACAGCAAAAGGCCACTCCCAAACCATCCTCGAGAAGTGAAGGAGCAGCGGCTCTACTCTGAGTTCCTCCCGGATGGCCGAGCTCCTCACCCTATCTCTTAGGGTGAGTCCGGCCACCCTTTAGAGGAAACTCTAACTTTCCGCCGCTTGTATTCGCGATCTTGTTCTTTCGGTCATGATCCATAACTCATGACTTTAGCTAGGGGTGGGAACGTAGATCGATCGGTAAACAGAGAGCTTTGCCTTTCAGCTCAGCTCTCTCTTCACCATGACGGTCCGGTACAGCGACCGCATTACTGCGGATGCTGCACCGATCCGTCTGTCGATCTCAAGCTCCAACCTTCCCTCACTCGTGAACAAGAACCCGAGATACTTGAACTCCTCCACCTGAGGCAAGACCTCACTCCCAACCCAGAGGGTACAGTCGATCGGTTTCCGATTGAGAACCATGGCCTCGGATTTGGAGGTGCTGAGTCTCATCCCAGAAGCTTTACACTCAGCTGCAAACCGCTCCAGTAAACGCTGAAGGTCACAGCCTGATGAGGCCATAAGGACCACATCGTCTGCAAATAGCAGAGACGAGATCCTAAGGTCACCAAGCTGGACTCCCTCATTCCCATGACTGCGCCTAGAAATTCTGTCCATGAAGATTATGAACAGAATCGGTGACAAAGGGCAGCCTTGGCGGGGCCAAAGTACACCAGAAACAAGCTCGACTTACTGCTGGCAATGCAAACCAGGCTCCTGCTTTGATTGTACAAGCACCGAATGACACGTAGTAGCGGGCCACCAATCCGTACTCCAGGAGAACCCCCACAGGACACCACGCACGAGGGACACGGTCGAATGCCTTTTCCAAGTCTACAAAGCACATGTAGACTGGTTGGGCAAACTCCCACATACCCTCCAATACCTTTGCAAGGGTGTAGAGCTGGTCCAGTGTTCCGCGACTGGGACGAAAACCACATTGCAGCTCCTCTAACCGAGGTTCGACTAACGTCTCTCCAGACTAAAGTCTCTCCAGCACCCTGGAGTAGACTTTCCCAGGGAGGCTGAGGAGTGTGATCCCCTTATAGTTGGAACACATGCTCCGGTCACCCTTTTTAAAAAAGGGGACCACCACCCCGGTCTGCCAGTCCAGAGGTACTGTTCCCGACTTCCATGCAATGTTGTAGAGGCGTGTCAACCAACACAGTCCCCCAACATCCAGAGGATTACTATTGCAACAACACATCATCAGTAGGGTAAAACTAACCTGTCTCACGACGGTCTAATCCCCCCGTGAATCACCACCCTATTGTGGTGGAGGGGTTTGAGTGCCCGAGTGATCATACAAGCTATGTTGTCTGGGGCTTTATGCCCCTGGTAGGGTCTCCCAAGGCAAACAGGTTCTAGGTGACGGGCCAGACTAAGAGTGATTCAGAAGACCCTAATGAAGAAGAACAAGAGGAGTGACCAAACCTCGCCCGGACATGGGATACCGGGACCTCACCCTGGAGCCAGGCCTGGGGGAGGGGCTCGCAGGCGAGCGCCTAGTGGCCAGGCCTTCACCCGTGGGGCCTGGCCGGGCCTAGCCCAAAGAAGCCACACGGGAACTCCCCCCCCCGAAGACCCACCACCTGCAGGGGAGGGTATAGGGGTCCGGTGCAATGCGATTTGGGCCGTGGTCGAGGGCGGGTGTCCGGGCGACCTGGTCTTCGGCGGGAAAATCTGGTTCTTGGGACATGGAATGTCACTTCTCTGAGGGGGAAGGAGCCCGAGCTTGAGGAAGAGGCGGAGACATTCCGACTAGATGTAGTCGGACTCACCTCAATCCACAGTTTGGGCTCTGGAACCAAATTCTTTGAGAAAGGCTGGACCTCGTTCTTCTCTGGAGTTGCTGCAGGGAAGTGGCGAGCTGGTGTTGGCTTATTATTAGTACCCCGGCTTGGTGCCTCTGTGCTGGAGTCATTCCCGGTAAACGAGAGGGTTATTTCCCTACGCCTTAGGGCTGGGGAAGGGGTCCTGACTGTTGTTTACGCGTACGCGCCGAACGGCAGTTCAAAGTACCCATCCTTCTTGGAGTCTATCAGAGGGGTTCGTCAGAGCACACTAGCTGGTGACTCCATAGTTCTACTGGGGGACTTCAACGCCCATGTGGGCAATGACAGTGTGACTTGGAGGGGCGTGGTTGGGAGGAACGGCCTCCCTGACCTGAACCTGTGGGGTGTGTTGTTGCTGGACTATTGTGCGAATCCCAGTTTGTCTATAACAAACACCATGTTCGAACATAAGGATGTCCATAAGTGCACTTGGCACTAGAACACCTTAGGTAGCAGGTCTATGATCGACTTTGTGGTCGTATCATCAGACCTGCGTCCGCATGTTCTGGACACGTGGGTGAAGAGAGGGGCTAAGCTGTCCACTGACCACCACCTGGTGATGAGTTGGATTACATGGCGGGGAAGGATGCCGGACAGACTTGGTAGACCCAAACGCGTAGTGAGGGTATGCTTTAATTTTCTGGCAGAGTCCCCCGTTCGTCGAGTCTTCAACTCTCATCTCCGGCAGAACTTCGCCTGCATCTCGAGGGAGGACCGGGATATTGAGTCCGAATGGGCTGTATTCCGTGCCTCCATTGCTGAGGCAGCCAGTCATAGTTGTGGTCGCAAGGTGGTCGGTGCCAGGCGTGGTGGCAAGCCCCAAACCCGATGGTGGACACCGGGGTTAGGGCTGTCGTCAAGCTGAAGAAGGAGTCCTATCAAGCATGGATGGCTTGCGGGACTCCCGAAGCAGCTGAGAGGTACTGGGAGGCCAAGCGGCACGCGGCTTCAGCGGTGGTCGAGGCAAAAACTCGGTTGTGAGAGGAGTTCGGTGAGGCTATGGAGCACGACTTTTGATCAGCGTCGAAGAGGTTCTGGCAAACCGTCCGACACCTCAGAAAAGGGAAGCAGCCCCCAGTTCACACTGTTTACGGTGCGGACGGTGGGTTGCTGACCTCGACTGTGGATATATAGTTGGTCGGTGGAAATAATACTTTGAGGCCCTTCTCAATCCCACTGACATACCTTCCGTAGGGGAAGCAGAGTCTGAGGATACGTACGTGGACAGTTGTATCACCGTGGCTGAGGTAATTGGGGTGGTTAAATCACTCCCCAGTGGGAAGGCTCCGGGGGTAGACGAGTTCCGCCCTGAATTCCTCAAGGCTCTGGATGTTGGGGGACCTCAAATACCATGTACCCCAATCCATAGCATCCCAAACAGGTAGAATGGGTGACACCGATATATTTACTGTACCATACTATTCTATATATACTGTATATCTATAATTTTTATGCACATACTTATATCCTATATTACCTACTATATCGACTTACTAATCTATATAGTGAGTTTCTACATGAACTGCGATCTACAGACCTACATGCAAACATATTGATGTACCTACTAACTCATCTATATAGTATACTGTCTATATGCATGAGGTACTTGCATATTGATAGGCCGACCTGTACCTACTTAGCAATCTACATACTCACCCTACCTACACTATATAGAGTATTTACTGTACATACTTAACTATATTGACTTAACAAACTATTTACTGTATTTATGCGCCCTTGCTGATTTCTTTTTTTTTTCTTCCTGTTTGTCAGACTTAAATGTTATAGATCATCAAACAGTTTTAAATATTAGTCAGTGACAACACAACTGCAGACAAATTGCAGTTTTTTAATGAAACTTTTTATTATTAAGGACATTTTTCGTCAGGATTTTTTAGTAGGCAGAAGAATTCATGGCAGCAGCAAGTCTCCCAGGTGCTGCAGCAGCAAAACAGACCCTTACCATCACACTACATCTACCATATTTTCATGTTAGTATGATGTTCTTTTTCTGAAATGCCGTGTTGCTTTTAGGCCAGAAGGAATGGGACCTTACTTTTTGTTACCTTCTAAAAACTCAAACTCAAGCACAATGTTTTCCCAAAAGTCTTGGGGATCTTCAAGATGTTTTCTAGCAAAATTGAGATGAACCATAATGTTCTTTTTGTTCAGCAGTGGGGTTCGTCTTAGTACTTGAGTCGTTTTTCCCCAGTGTCTTTCTTATGGTGGAGACATGAACACTAACCTTTACTTAGTTCTTAGGATGTTGTTGTGGGTCTTTTGTGACCTCTTGGCTGAGTCGTCGCTGCGCTCGGGGTAATTTTGTTTGGCCACATACATATTGACATACTTACTAAACAATATGCTGTATATACCTTCCTGCCTATATATATTTATGTACAAACCTACAGTATGTATCTACCAATCAATAAACATCTCATGCCTTTCTAGTTACATGAAAGTCTAACTGGCCACTCAAGCCTGTGCCTCCTGCCTTCCCAACATGTACCTACCAATCTGTGTTACTTCCCTTCGCACTTATCTTTCCACCTATTAACCTAACTGTACATCAACCTACATTTATACATTTAATGTATTCTTCCTTTTCAGTGGACTACATTGTGATGCAGTTTGGCCGAATTGCAGACGACATTTTCACACTGGACTTCAAGTACCCTATGTGTGCTGTGCAGGCGTTCGCTATCGCGCTTTCAAGCTTTGATGGTAAACTTGCCTGCGAGTAGCGTTGGAGGCCCACATGTTGAAGACACACCCCCACACACACCTATCAGACCAACCCAGGTCTTTGGATTTGCAGCTAATAAATGACAGCTCAGTCAATGTGACAATACCTGCTGCTATTGTGGAAGTGCTGCTCTCTTGGGTGTGTTGTTCCTTGCCAGGAGTGTGTGTAACAAAGCTGGCTTCACATTGTCGTCTGATCTTTTGCAGCAGTGGAGAGTCCTGGTTTTGTATCTCACTAATCAGCGGAAACATTTACTGTTTACCGGCACGTCACGGAAAAGGATATTATCATCATTACAAAGGTGTTGTGATGTATTTTTTTGCATTCAAATGAAGGTGATGTTTGATTTATTCCAGGCTAATTAATCTGGCATGCTCAAAGTACCCCAGTACTTGGGGCAACAGGGCTCTGGCTATATTGCTATATTACATATGAGTTATATCGATGGTTCTCGATTATTTTTGTCTTGCCCCACCAGGGGACAGAATTTTTTTAAGTGTATACATTTGCACTCAACAAAGCACATCGATGCAGTCACAAAAAGTGCTGATGTATTTCAAATAACTTTATCATGACTTTTGCGTTCATTTCCAGCTATCAGGGATGATTAAACCGCAAACAGTGCATTTGCATTAGGATTGATTTAGTTGTGAACCTGTAGAATATTTAATAAATACGTTCTTGCTCATGTTTTTATCTTACATACATTAGATGTTGCACAGTTTTTGGTTTCTAACATTTTTAAGAATATTTTTTCTTCCATTTCTAGGCCTGTTGCAAAAATGTTATTTAATAAAGCATGTCAATTTCAAGAATTCATGTGTTTTATCCAGTGGTGTGCAGTCAGGGCCAGCAAGGCCTTTTCTGCTGGCCTAAACACTATCTGAACTACTGACTTACATTTACAACTTAAATTCTAGCATTTGTTCAATGAAATTGTATTAATTCATTGCCAACAGTCTATTATCTTAATTTAATAGCAGATTTCTTGGCTACCAATAGTGTATGTGTATGCTTTTTTTGTCCAACCAGATTTCAGGTTTTATGTGTTGCCATATCAAAGTAATCTGCCCAGGACCTTCACAATCAAGTGTGACGGCCCACGTAACATAAACAATACACTGGAACCTCAGGATACGAATGCCCCGGAATGCGAAAAATCCGGGATCCAAAAATACCTTGATGATTTTTTTTGCTTCGGCTTACAAAAATGAATTCGCTTTACGCAAGTTTGTCGATCTTACCACAACTTGTTTTTTTCTCAATTTCCCGAATTTACCGTATTTTAAGTCGCATGCTAAAACATACAGTGTACAAAAAAAAGGCAACATAAGCAAAAGAGTGAGTTTAAGTGGAAGGAAGTGTACGTACTCTACATATGACGTAACGTTCTTATGCTCGTTACATTTGGCTGAATTTCAAGTTTACAAGACTAAGTGCTAGCGCAGTGGTAATGGCGCAGGGCCGCACGGTGGATGAGTGGTTAGCACATTGGCCACAGTCAGGAGATCTGGAAAACCTGGGTTCAAATCTCCGTTGGGCATCTCTGTGTGGAGTTTGCATGTTCTCCCTGTGCGTGCGTGTGTGGGTTTTCTCCGGGTACTCCGGTTTCCTCCCACATTCCAAAAACATGCATGTTAGTTTTATTGGCAACTCTAAATTGTCCATTAGAGTGTGAATGTTTGTTTGTCTGCCCTGCGATTGACTGGCGACCAGTCCAGGGTGTACCCCGCCTCTTGCCCAAAGTCTGCTGGGATAGGCTCCAGCATCCCCGTGACCCTAATGAGGATAAGCGGTATAGAAAATGAATGAATGAAGGATACTGGCCTTCACAGTGTCCGCCTGAAAACACTCTGGCCGGTTAAGTACCCACCGAAGGCCCGGGTACCATGCGCTCCTCCCACCCCGGGCTTTTACTGTATGTACTACTACGCCACTGCCACAGGTTTTGTCGACATCTTAAATTTGCTTAGAGCTTTTATATCTATCTTCTGCTTTTAGCCGGCAACTTGCAGCTCATCCGACAGGTTTGGGTCGCCCTAAACTCTGGCTCCAAACTGAAAAACCAGTTTGAGGTGACAGCTCCAAGAGTACGTGTGAGGTGAGGATTCTGCCTCAACCTGCTAAGGCAGTTGTCCAAACTTGAAATTAAGCCTTCAAGTTGGCAGCCTTTCAACTTCAAGACAGACACGCACCTTCCAGCCCACACGGGGATCAAGTTTAACTGGACCCCTTGCTTATCACAGACATTTGTCAGAAGTCCTTGCAATCATGATGTTGACCAAAAGAAGGAGCTGTTGCAAGGCGGGGGAAATATGTCAAGGACATTTGCTTTTCGCCTTTTGCAGAAGCTGTGTGAGAAATCAGAGTTCAAGTTCTACTTCAAACACACGGAACATTTATGCACCTTTGTGTATCAGTCCCCTCTACTAAATAATTATATTTATTTATATACATAATAATTTTTTTTTCAGTTATTGCTTGCTCTAATTATGCTTATGGCTGACCTTTGTTTTCTACTTTCGTGTTGGTCTAAAAGGTTGGTCTCTGAGTGAATCTTTTTGCCAAAAAATAAAAGTCATCTTAATGCGCTTTACATGTGGAGAAGTAAATTATTTGCATCATGTCACTGTATAATGGCTAATGGAAATATCTTCTTTGCTTTATATGCTTTATATTACTACCAAACCAGTATTTTTGGCAAATATATATACTGCAAGCTAGAAATTACAATTTAATGTAATGTGATTACTGCACCTATGGACGTTTTTTTCATTTTCATTTTTACCAATATGGCCTGTGAATAACTTTTCTCAACAAATTCTGCCTATAGCAACAAGTCATGGCGTGCAAAATGCAGCTGTCAGTCATAGAGTTATTGCAGCTCATTTTGACAAACTATTGCAACAACCCAGAGGTAGAAGATAACTGTAATTGAGTAGGTCTTTTGTGTGATTGTACTTTTAAAAGTTGTTTCAATACTCTGTACCAGTACTTTTAGTTAAGTATGTGCAGTACTTTGCTACATTTGAGTAGAAAAATATAAATGGAAAAATGCACAAGGAAAACAGGGATATAGTACATTTTATTTTTGCATTATTAAAGAAAATCTGATTTGAGGTGGACTTGTTTTCAGTACATTGGAGTACATTTTAAATCAGCTACTTTTTTTTAACTTGTACTTGAGTATAGTGTATATGCACCTGCACTTAAACTTGTGCTTGCGTATAATGTCAGCAAAGTATCTGTATTTAACTATTAAAAGCAATTTAATAGAATACATACATTCATTCATTTTCCATGCCGCTTATCCTCATTAGGGTCGCGGGTATGCTCGAGCCTATCCCAGCTGACTTTGGGCGAGAGGCGGGGTACACTCTGGATTGGTCGCCAGTCAATTGCAGGGCACATATAGACAAACAATCATTCACACTCACATTCATACCAATGGACAATTTAGAGTCCCCAAATAAGCTAACATGCATGTTTTTGGAATGTGGGAGGAAAGCGGAGTACCCGGAGAAAACCCACACACGCACGGCGAGAACATGCAAACTCCACACAGAGATGCCCAACGGAGATTCAAACCCTGAACCTCCTGATTGTCAGGCCAATGTGCTACCCACTCGACCACCGTGCCATCTTAACAAAGTAAAATTTTTAGTAATTTTCTAGAAAATCAATGGGTGGACAACATCGACTGAGACCCATGATTCTGCATTCAAATCTTCCACAAACATCAAGGTCACACATGAGCTGGAGCCTATCCCGGCTGACTTTGAGTGACAGACATCCTGGACGCCATGGTAAGCATTGTTACTTAAGTATAGATACCCAAAAGTGTATCAAGTACAATTTGCAAGTATTTGTACTTAGTTAAATGACAGTACTACACTTTGTTTCAAACCTTTCATTCAAGCTGACTGCTGCTCTCAAGTGAGAGGGGAGTGGATCGATACAAAAACCAAGTATATCGATGCCACAAACCGTATCAGTATCGTATAGATACGAGCATCATCGATTGATTTGATTTATTTTCACAAATATCTATATTTCTGTGTTTTTCATATTGTTAAATTGTTGGCATTATTCAAATGTATGTATTTGCTTCTATTGTTGTTAGTGCACTATTAACACGAGTTTGCATTTGTATGTAATAAAAGGGAATAAGACCATATTATGATTATTTGGTGTTGTTAGGTAAATGTCTTGTGCAGTAATGTTGTATTTATATATTGCTATATTAATATCAATGCACAATATGCTTAACACACAGAATAAAATATTTCATGAACGTGTTTGTTATTTTCTTAATAATTTAAAAAAGTAAAATTATTTTTTTTTAAGTAATCAAATCTAACCCCCCCACACACACACATATACATATTCTTATACAGTATTATTATTATTTTTTAATTTGACACGGAACTGTTTTACTGCTAAATCTAGATTCACTGTATCTAAAATCAACATAAGCATCTTTTTCTTCTTACATTTTGTTTGTATTTGCTTGGTATCAGATTGACAACAAATGCAGTATCGCCTGCTGCTAGTCAATTTCAACAGTCCAGGGGGCGTGGTCTGTGCCCAAGTCCACGCCCACAGCCTGTTGATTGACGCTCACCAATGGCCTCCTCGGCGGACGTCTTTTCCTCCCTCCCCCTCGTCTTCCAGTGTAGTGCGTTGATTTCATACCAAAGTCATACTTAACATTCCACGTATACTGTCAAACCGCTGACTAAATATTCGGCCAAACAACACGGTGGAATTAGCGACAAAAGGGGCCAAAATTGAGCAAGTTGCTGAGCGCACAGACTGGGAATTTACCCGTAGGTAAGTTATCTAATGTTCCTTTCCATGCCGATTTACTGGAGAGCTTCCCTCTTCTCGTCTCCCCGCTCGCTCGCTACGTGAAGTTTTGGGATCTTTGTCATTTTTGACATTTTTCTCCTCCGCCGCGGCGTTGGGAGGGACGGAAAGTGTCTCACATTGGTCGACATTGTGTTGGACTCTGCCTGGCATGGCTCTCGAGTGCGGGAGAAGCGACATTAGAGCGTAGAAATAGACCAGGAAAAGATGGCTCTTTTGACAGCCAAGTGTCGGAACGACACGTGTGCTTTTTGTGTGTTTATGCAGCATTTGTCCACCCGCGCACCGACAACCGTTTGGAGCAAATATACTCGACTTAGAAGTCTCGTCCGGAGCTCTGCATTTTGGTAAGGTAAGACTCTCTGGCAGATTTACATGGCAGACATGCAAAGGTTTCAGCGTGGATTAACACATCAAAAGGACACTTTCCACAGAGAACAGGCTGATTTTGAAATCAACACATCTGCCACTACCTAAACTACATAGACCAACCTGCCACCTATCTATGTATTGCTATTCTACACTAATGCACCCTACACTGGGATGCTGCTCATAAGATTTTGAGATGTTTGCAACTTGCAATATGGCTTGTTATCAGATTTAAAGAAAATAGGCTTATTTGAATATTACCTAATCTGCAATAACCCGTAGCACATAGACGAGGGGTGTCCAAACTATTTCCGCCATTGGCCGGCATACTGAAAAATCAAAGGGTACTAGGGGACCACTTTGACATTTTTATATCAATATACAGTATATATATTAGGGATGTCCCATATCCAATATGTCAATATTGTCCAACTCTCAATTTCTGATTCCGATATCAACCTGTACCGATATGTGTAACATCACGTATGTCCTGTCGTGAAATTAACACACTGTTGTGAAGCTAATGAATACAGCATCAGCAATTAGCTCATCGATGTTGCTGTAAACAATATTGTACAACAATATTGTAAGCAAACATCTGAGAAATACTTACAATTGGCCGTGGCAAAGCGTGAGTCGAGGAACTCCACAAGTTTGGTGGATCTGACGCCTTGCATAATAGAAAAAGGCTGGTTATCCACTCCATGATACACTCCATGATTTTCAATGATGGCTTTCACCCTGGGAAATGCAAGTACTGAAGGAAGAAGTATTGGTTCTTGCTGTTTTTTTTTGTTTTATTTCTACAGTGTGCCGGGATCACCCTTCTGCCGCACTTTGAATACTCCTGGCATTGGACAACCTAGTCATCTGTTAATTTTGCTTTGTACCTACCTATTACTAATTTACTTGATACTATATATGCTACCTGTCAAACAACCTATATACTATAACTATAATAACATAAATAATATCACACTTTACTGTAATGCTAATATAATATATATAATTTAACGTAATGCTTTTGAGATGCATAAAATATTGCTGAACACTTCAAAAGTCAGAACAAATCCGCCACTACTTATACTGCATATTGACATCTATCTATCTATCTATACATCTATCTATACATCTATCTATCTATCTATACATCTATCTATACATCTATCTATCTATCTATACATCTATCTATACATCTATCTATACATCTATCTATACATCTATCTATACATCTATCTATACATCTATCTATACATCTATACATCTATACATCTATCTATACATCTATACATCTATACATCTATCTATACATCTATATATCTTGTATGTACTTCATTAATTAGGCAACAGAGTAAAATTATACTGTTGTATACTATACTACAAATGTACCCTGTATTGATAATTATAGGACTCCAAAATAGACGCTTGTATGTTTTTCAAGGGCCAAAAAGCTGCATGTGTGTGTTCAAGCTGTAAAAAAAGGTCAACGGTTAAGAGCCAAGGGCACAAAAGCACCACAGTCACAAGTAATAGTAGATCTATCGAGTGTCCTCCATTATGATATAATGATAAACTGGAGTTCCACTATGGCTTGCACCCACTTGTTGCTTTTGTGTTGTCAAATGTTTGAGAAAAATGTTTCACCAGAATGCAGTTTTCCTTTTTCTTGTTTTGAACGAAAAGATAATTTGGTGAAATCACAGGTGTGACTCAACAATAGAATGCAGTATGTCAAGTTGGTGGCAGTGAGCAGAAGAACCTGTTATTGTGTCGGTCCGTCAACGGTGCTCCAAGTTTGCTGTTTAATTATGTTGTCACCTTTTTGTTTGTTTTGTAGGGAGAAGGATTCAGTAAAAAAAACTACTTCACTGATTTCACATATCTTTGTAGAGGTGTGGTAGAAACCATTAAACATTTTGATGTGGATGCAGGATGGCTTCTTTCACTTTAGGAAATTACATTTTTTTAATATTTTACATATTTGGTGATTGGAGCCATCCATGCATCATGGTGGAAAAATTGCTGAACAAAGTTAGGATTGTGGGATTGGGGCAGCAGTTTCAGTAGGGAAGTCCAGACTTCCTGGTCTCCGGCGTTCTCTTCCAGCTCCACCGGGAGGACACCAAGGTGTTCCCAGGCCAGCTTTCAGACATAGTCCCTCCAGCATGTCCTAGATCCTCACCTGGGCTGGGCATGCCCGGAACACCTCACCAGGGAGGCGCCCGGGAGGCATCCAGACTCGATTCCCGCCACCTCAACTGGTTCCTCTCGATGTGAAGGACCAGCTGTTCTACTCTGAGCTCCTTTAGGATGGCCGAGCTCCTCACCCTTCCTCTGAGGGTGAGTTCAGCCACCCTACGGAGGAAACTCATTTCGCTTGTTGCTTGTATCCGCAATCTCATTCTTTCGGTCATGACCCATAACTCATGACCTTGGGTGAGGGTGGGAACATAGATTGGTAAACAAAGAGCTTTGCCCTCCAGCTCAGCTCTCTCTTCACCACGGGGGTCGGTTACAGTGACGGCATTACTGCAGACGCTACACCGATCCATCTGTCGACCTCACGCTACAACCGTCCCTCACTTGTAAACAAGACCCCAAGATACTTGAACTCCTCCACATGGGGCAAGACCTCACTCTCAACCAGGAGGGTAAAATTCACCCGTTTGGGACTGAGAACCATGACCTCGGATTTAGAGATGCTGAGTCTCATCCCAGTAGCTTCGCACTCAGCTGCAAACCGCTCCAGAGACGAGATCCTAAGGTCACCAAAGCAGGAATCCCTCGACACCTTGACTGCGATTAGATATTCTGTCCATAAAGATTATGAACAGAAACGGTGAAAAAGGGCAGCCTTGGTGGAGGCCAACGTTCACCGTAAACATGCTTGACTTACTGCTGGCAATGCAAACCAGGCTCCAACTTTGATTGTACAAAGACCGTATGGCCAAATAGTAGCGCACCCCAATCCCGTACCCCCGAAGAACCCTCCACAGGACACCACAAGGGACACGGTCGAATGCCTTTTTCAAGTCTACAAAGCACATATAGGCCAGTTGGGCAAACTCCCACATTCCCTCCAGTACCCTTGTAAGGGTGTAGAGCTGGTCCAGTGTTTCGCTACCGCGACGAAACCCACATGGCACCATCTGTAACCGAGGTTCGACTAACGGTAGTACCCTTCCCTCCAGCACCCTGGAATAGACTTTCCGGGGGAGGCTGAGGAGTGTGATCCCCCTATAGTTGGAACACACCCTCCACTCACCCCTTTTGGAAATGGGAACCCGTGTTGAAGAGGCATGTAACTAAGACAGTTCCCCAACATACAGAACATTGAGGAATTCAGGGCGAAACTCGTCTACCCCCGGAGCTTTGCCAGTGGGTAGTGTTTTGACTACCCCAGGATACCTCAGCTACGGCGATAGAACTGTCCGCGTACGTCCCCTCAGACTCTGCTTCCTCTACGGAAGGTCTGTCAGTGGGATTGAGAAGGGCCTCAAATTATTGCTTCCACCGACCAACTATATCCTTAGTCGAGCAAGCCCCCGTCCGCAATGTAAACGGTGTGAACTGGGGACCGCTTTTTGAGGTGTCGAACGCTTTGCTGACCAAAAGTTGTGCTCCATTGCCTCATCACTCGACCAATGCCGAAGCCGCGTGTCAGCTGTTTCGGGTGTTCCGCAAGCCATCCAAGTCAGGGGGCTATTAATAAGCCCACACCCGTTCACCGCCTCTCCCCTGCAACAACTCCAGAGTAGAACAAGGTCCAGCCACTCTTAAGGAATTTGGTTCCAGAGCCCAAACTGTGGGTTGAGGTCAGTCCCACTATATCTAGTTCGAATGTCTCAACCTAATCCACAAGCTCGGGCTCCTTACCCACCAGAGAAGTGACATTCCTTGTCCCAAGAACTAGATTTTGCCGACAAAAGACCAGGTTGTCCGGACAGCCGCCCTCGATCGGCGCCCAAATCACATGGCACTGAACCCTTATGCTTGCCCCTGCAGGTGGTGGGTCAGCCGGGAGGGAGATCCCGTGTTGCTTCTTCGGGTTGGCCTGGCAGGGCCCCACTGGTAAAGGCCCGCCCACCAGGTACTCGCCTGCGAGCCCCTCCCGAGGCCTGGCTCCAGGGTGAGCATAAAAAAATTGTAAACTGTAAAGGCAATGTTTTAAGTCATAACAATGATAAAAGTGTAAATACAAGTGAACCATTCATTTTATAGACATAAACAACTTAGAAAAACATAGGAATAGGTGTCACACAAAAAAAGGCCAAGATTCGAATAGATAAGAAAGAACCTTTGATGCCCGCTGAACTGAGGTCTCGTGGGGAACCTCGTGGGGAACATCGCACATCTAGTGCGATGTGCTGACTTTTTTGTACGACTTTTGAGGCAGTTTTCTTCAAAGTTTTGTAAATTGCTGCTACTGCTGCTTCTGTTATGAAGCTGTTAATACCTAACAATGAAAAATGAGGAGGTGTCAAAGCATTTATCGTTATCCTAAAGATTGTGGAGCCGTTCTTATAGATCACTGTCTGTCAACATGTGGAAATGATGTTCTGAAAAGACACAAGCGGGCGTCGGGCCAAGCTTTGTGTCCTTGCAGAACGAGACACACCAAGATGCTCAGTAAGAGATTTCAATGCTGTTGGGGCAAATCTGGAAGGGATTAAAGCATTCTGCTGCTGTGACAGATTCCCTCCATTGTTCTTGAGCACTGTGAATGCATCAGGCCTCCCAGTACCTCCCTCTCTCTGGCTGTGTTTCTCACCGGATTTTGCTTGTAGGGCCTCAAAGAGAAGGTTTTACTACACGGGTCGTTTCCAAGTGGTAAATTAGATTACTTGGGAGTTTTATCCCCTCAAAGTGTCTTGTTTTCCATTTTTTCCCCTCCATGCCCGTCCCCAACTTTGTTCCATTACAATGTTCATCAGCGGGTCACTGACCTCTCTTCAAGAAACAGTGCACATGCTTTCTTAGGCACTGCACTCTTTATTTGTCAGCAACATGGTCATGCAGCATTTGCATAATGCTGGACTTGGGAGCAATTCCCACATGCTTACACTGAAGCTTTTGCACTTTGGCCCGTTTGCTTGTCTTATTTTGAGTAGTTTGTATTATTTGTGTTATGCAATGTGGGGGCTGTCATCATAGCATCAAATAAAGGACACGCCTTTATACGAGTGAGCACACATACCATGTTTTTTTTTAGTTTTTGCATTATTTTCAGTCGTTGAATTTCTTTCTTTTATGAAACGTGTCGTTATCATTAAGAACTTGTGAGGAGTGAACGTTGTAACAGTTAGTCTGTGACAGGACAGCGCTGAGCGTGTTCATATGCATGCAATCATGCCATGCTCTGGCTCACCTCTCCCACTCGTGACAAAGGAGGGTAAGTGTGCTGCACTTGAGCGTGGATCAGAGCACTCACGCTAGCAAAACAGTTGGGACTTTACGATGTTTATCAGCTGGTCAGTGATCGCTCTTCATGAATAAAAAAAAGTACAGTTTCACATTTTCAAAACCATCCAGTGCTTGAGTGTTCTATCTTTTCTTTTGCAGTCAACTGTTTATTTTAGATGCTGCCCATCATCCCACAGACGAACGGCTAATGAGCTTTTGGTCCCCATTTGTGCAGAAGCCTGCTTGCCTTTTAGCACCAAGCCCAGAAGTGTTCACACTGCCCAAATGGTGGACACTTACCCATCTGTTGAGCCAGATTGGAACAAATACCACTTTTGTGTGTGTTTGTGAGGCCTTAGCATGAAGCTCTCAGCAAAAGGATGTTAATGACATTAATGCTGTACAATAAGCGGCACAGAAAATGGAAAGATGGAATATATAGTTTGATGCCAACAAGGAAGCAGATTGTGCTACACAGTCACCCTAAATTTTGCACACTCTCTCTCCAAATACCTCGCCAATGTATTATGTAGATAATGATGTGTAATATAGTTGATGGGTTATATAACAACAACAACAGTAACATTCAACGTTTGACATCCACTCAGAGCCCAGGACAGCATCTAACAAAATGAACACAAGGAAATTATAATTAATAAAAGATAATTATTTATGGCTGGGCTCTGGAGTAAAAAATGAAACAACCCTGTTAACACCAATACCAATAGTAAATGCCCCTTGTTTGAAAATATTACAGATATACAGATAAAGTCTATTCGATTAAATTATCACATATGCTACTCTACCTGCAAATTTTGTACAGAAAGGTTTATCCTGCAAATAGTGGAAAACTGATATTTTCTTAGATTAAAAAAACTAATCAATGGATGTGTTTTGTCCAAAACCCCATCCCTAACCGCTTTGAAATTATAGCATTTCATATGTTTCTGTTAATATGTTTTTGTGGAAAAGCAGTTTTGTTGTATCAATATAGTCCTGCTATAATCATATCCTATTTTGTATATGGGATATGTATGCCCTGTTTTTATATGAATACCGTGTATTCTCATGATAATGAGAGTACCAGGTCAGATGTCAGGCGTTATTCTTTGTATTTGTTTTCCAAATTGCTCCGATTTTGGGGAATTTTATTATTTATGCTTTTTGCTCTACAATTCTCTTTTGGTCTTTTGGTCAGATGTCATACCTGCTCTGCAGGGTCTGTGCAGTAATGAAAGGCATCATGGCAGCCTTCACTTTTTTCAAGTGGATGAAACACTAGATAATTAATTAGGGTATGGTGTCTATTTTTAGCAGAGGCCACTATTTGACGAAATACTGTTGTACCCGTACAGGTACTCTGTGTAACCGTGTATGGATTTCAAAATTCCCACAACAGCAGATGCAAACAAATCCACCCTGTGCTCTAATGATGTTGGATGCTGCAGTAGGTTTAGTACCCAAGTCATTGTCTTGCTGCTAATACGCGGTCGGCATAGGTTTACATCTCCTCCAGACCGTAAGCTTTTCAAGCTGTTGAAACGATGCAGTGGAGGCACCCATAATCATTATGTTCTTTCTGCTGTCAACCATGCCCAATTTGCTCAACATTTCCCTGACTCTTTGAGTGATGTGCTCCACATGAAAGTATCCAAATAGAGGAAAAGGGAAAAACCTGCAAGGTTATGTGTTGTGCTAGAGTGTGTGTGGCTGCTGCAACAACCATTATAGGTGGCACACACACACAAACACACTTATAGTGTGCGGTCTGCGTGTCACACTCCACTTCTGGTGACCTAAGGGCACTCATGTGAAACCACTTTAATCCCAGTGTTCAGGCTGTTTGGGTTGGGGGGAAGGATCTCCTTCTGCGGCTCAGGGGTATTAATTTTAGTTGCTCTTATTATAACAGTGCACAATTGTCTAAGCGGTAGGCTTGTTATGAATAGGCCCACATTAAGTTGGCTCAGAGTTCTCCTGATGAAAATCCCCTCTTAGGGTGTACTCACAGTTCGTTATGTGCTGGACGCAATTCCCCTCTATGCTCACAGTGATCATTTGTACTTTCATTCTTAATTTAGGCTTTACTAATTCAGGTTCTACCAAATATATGCCACAATCAACCACAAAAGAGCATGATTTATGAATTAATATATTTTAGTCAAACAGTGATAGAGTGAAGCCGTGGCAATTTGTGGTGAGGGACACCAATACTGCAAATTCTTTGACTTTGTGGATTATTTCTCATTTCATGCCAACTATTTTTACCTACAAAGATGGTGGCTTTAATTAATACAATCACATCAATGAAATGACACATTGTCAATCATGCCAAAAAAGGAGAAGCAGACCAAACTTGGGCGCGGACCAAAGCACCCAAACTAGCCAAACACGGCGGACTTCAGGTGTGAAAGGGGGCCAAGCACGGTACGAATGGACTAGTGTGAGGAGCTGTCGGCACAGGAATGTATTTTATCATTTTAGCCTTAAATCCACACGGCAACGTTGTCCTGTTTGTCTTTTTTTAAAATTTATGAAACAGTTCCCAAAGTGGGAAAATTGGATAATACTGTTGTGTCGTTGCTGTATGCAAAGGAAACCGCTACTTTCTGATAATAATTATGTCACCGCCTTGTTGCTGTCAGCTGTGCTGTGAGCAGTTGTGTACTGCTACAGAAAAGCCAACATCCATCCATTCATTTTCTATGCCGCTTATCCTCATTCAGGTCGCTGGGGTTGCTGGAGCCTATCCCAGCTGACTTGGGCGAGAGGCGGGGTGCACCTTGGACTGGTCGCTAGTCAATCGTATGGTAGATAAACAACCAATCACACTCACATTCATATCTATGGACAATTTAGAGCCGCCAATTAACCTAACATGCATGTTTTTGGAATGTGGGTGTGTGGTCAGTCTTTTGTTTGGTGATGGCTGCTATAGATAAAGAAAGAACGCATGCGCTTAAAGTTCGTTGTCTTCAGCGTTCCAATGCTTGTATAGACTGAAGTGGAATTACTTCTGTGAGTTATTTTGAAGGATAAGACAAAAAACAAGCGAATGTCGACCGGGGTAAATCATGCCAGACCAAGTATTCAGATATTTTTGGATGTATTTAAATACACTGTCTGGCCAAAATAAAAGGTGCCACCAAAGAAAAAGGTCATACACTAATTTTTTCACTGGACCGCCTTTAGCTTTGATTACGCCACGCGTTTGCTGTGGCATTGTTTCGATAAGCTTCTGCAATGTCACAAGATTATTTTCCATCCAGTGTTGCATTCAGTTTTCACCAAGATCTTGCATTGTTGATGGTAGAGTCTGACCGCTGCACAAAGCCTTCTCCAATACATCCCAAAGATTCTCAGTGGGGTTAAGGTCTAGACTCCATGTGTGAAAATGATGTCTCATGCTCCCTGAACCACTCTTTCACAACTTGAGCCCGATGAATCCTGTCATTGTATTCTTTGAATATGCCCGTGCCATCATGGAATTAAAAATCCATTGATGGAATAACCTACTCATTTAGTATATTCAGGTAGTCCGCTAACCTCATTCTTTGAGCACGTAGTGTTGCTGAACCTAGACCTGACCAACTGCAGCGACCTTGTACCTATTTGCTTGTTAAATCAGGGTGGCGACTTTTTTCAGTGTATTTTGTCGGCCTGTGACATAATGGCGATGGGGAGTTGACGTCAGCCTTTCAGAAATTAGTGAGGTTTGCTTGTCTACACAGCAAAGACAAACCGGCATTTTCAGAAAGAGGAAGCGTTTTGAAAAAATGCCATTTCAGGGCACTCAGAACCCCATTTCCGTGTGGATGAAGGCCGAAATGGTAAAATGCTTTGCTGTTTTGACCTGAAAATGTTTCCATGTGGACAGCCACCGAGTCAAACCTTGGTGCCCCCCTCCTTCTCGGCCTTTAAATGCCGCCATAAGCCTTGGCGGCATTTAAAGGCCACAATTCATATGTTTAGATGAGTAGACTGGCTGCAAGGCCGTGCATGTCCTGAAGGTTTCACAGATTATTACTTCCAACCACTCAGCTCACCACAAAATGACCAATCCAGGCTAGATTGGTTTCCCTCAGCTACATTCTCTGGAAAGTTTCCGATTTTTCTAAAGTGCTGATTCAGTCTTACACAAAGCGAAAAAAAACCCCCAAAACACCAGCAGCACTTTAGTGTGCTGCTATAAACCCGCCAGTTGTCAGTCTTTTCTTTCCAGATGGATTAACACTTAATTCTCACATGACAATTTGAAGGTGTATGGAGCCCAGGGTTGCTAACCGTGGATGAACACCCTCTGTCTTTCCACCATCTCCAATCCACTTCCAAGGGCTTGCCCACAGACACTCAGCCCAGACACTTGCAGTAGCCATGTTGTGTGTGTGTTTTTTTTTGCAGGAAAACAACAAATACAAACAGGAATAAGCTGCGGCAATGTGGAAATATATGAGTGAGAATTTACTCTCAACTCAGTTGTTTTTGGCACACAGCTGGTATCTTCAGTGCAAATTTTTGACTTCACAAGGGGTGTGCGCATTTGTGTGTGAGTGTGCATGCTTTTCACGCTCAGCCCTGATTGTTTCCTGAGCGCTGCGCCAGATAGGAAGTAGGAGGAAGTTATTGGAGGAGCTAGAGCAAATTTATTAGGGCTTTTAGGAGGATGAGAGACGGCAGAAGTTGCAGATTTTTTTATATAGTTTAGGATAATGATAATAACAGTAAGTGGCATCTATAGGGTGACAAAGAGCAGAAGTCATATGCATTTGCTGTAAGGGGAGTAAACACATGTTCATGTCAGAGAGAGCTTGCAACCTAAAATGTTTTCTTTCTCTTGTAATACGACCTTATAGAGCAGCTGCTCCTTCTGCTGCCAAGTCCTGTTGTTTCCCCTGTCAAGTGTGTGTGTGTGTGTGTGTGTGTGTGTGTGTGTGTGTGTGCTTGTATGGTTGTTGATGTGCAGAGGGGCGGCAGAGCTGGGAGGGGAGGTCTCTTGTTCAGACAGAAATTGTTCCCTCTCCATCTGTGGGCGCCCTTCAACACTAGCTGGGCTTGTGGTTTGCTTGCGGGGTTGCTTTTTTTTGCAGAATGGTAAATTTGGGGAAGGTCTGTTCAAAATGTCTTTCTTGTTACAGCACTTTAAAGAAACCCTTGCTTTCTCAGCCATCTTTTGTCAGATATCTTTTGAAAACAATACTTTTGTTTCCATATGACCCTGTATTCTTAGCTAAGATTTAATGAAAGGTTTGAAAAATATACTTTTAAAGAACACCGTTGCCGCACTCAGTCGGCAACAAAGACTAACTTTATTATTTACAGCAAAACCAAGCTTATACGACGATCGTTTTTGTTTTCAGCTGTTTTTAAGGAAAACTATAAAAGCGCTTGGAGGGCGCAGAACTCTGTCCGGCGTCATAGTTCATTATTCCATTCTTTGATATTTGATATTTTGTATTTTTAGGTGCTCTGACCATTTTTTGTGGCGTTATACTGTAGTCACATATCCTAGTTCTCATATCTGTTAAAGAATCTTTTTTTAAAAATCCAGGATCCAAACTGTGATCCAGATCACCCCCAAAATGTAATCAGTTCTTCTATATCAATTTCCAACAATTCCTGAACATTGTATCCAAATCCATTCAAAACTTTTGAAGTTATTTTCAACACAAACAGTGTGGTTGAAAGTTGTTGATTTAGTAAGTCATATCTCATAACATAAATCTTTAAAAATAATTTTTTTCTGTGCACTTGCTTGTTGCTTTCCTGTTATTTTGACACTTGAGCAAAATTCTGCAATGGAATTTCTTTCCTGATCTACCAACAGCTTTCCTCCATGTGACCCAGCAGCGTGTGAGTGACTCATTAGAATTACTGGATTTCAGCGGAATACTTCACACAATCCTCTCTGGAAAAAAGAAAGGAAGCATGGCAATAAATGCTTGGTGGTTGAAGTTGCTAATATAATCTTATAGGAAGTAGCATGATGGTTATATTGGCTGCTGAGCAAAAGAGGGGTTGAGTTTGGATGAACCTGTGCCACTCACAGCATTGTAGCACTATTTACATTCCTGTTGCACATTGGAATTTTGTTGCATGTTGGTCTAGGCGTCCCATGGCTCAACTCCCAGAAAGTGGCGGGAGTGTTGTGTCAGTCTTCTGTCAAATGTTAGTGTTGCATACTGTCATTTAGTCACAAAGTGGCAATTTGTCTTTGTTTGTATGATTTTTTTTCCCAAAACATGTTGGTTTTTATGTGTTTTGGCTTTGAGTGAGCACAGATGAGTTAGCAGTTTCCTGTTATTAATATGTTAAAAATCAGAACAACATGAATGTAAGTCACAGCTCTACATCACTGTTGTAATTGTTGATTATTGTAAATTGTCCTATGCCTCCTATTCAAGGAACTTCAGAACCTCATAAATTCGCTGGGTGCCTGGTGTACAAAAGCAAATAACAGCCAAGGTCTGTAATTAGCGCCGGAACAACAAAATGGCATTAACACCTGTGGCTGTAGGCAACCTCCTGAACTGCACAAGGTGGCATTAGCTGCATTTAATGTATTTCAAGTGGTCAGCTTTACTCTGCGACTGCTGTAAAAAGTTTGTTGCGTTACTCTGCTGTTGTGTGTAACTGATGCATTACACTTGCTGTACTGTTGTTTTCAATGAACTTCAGCAGTATTAATTCAGCTAAGCAGTTTGTTTCCTTACAACACTGGTTATGTTGCTCCTGTGTTACATATATGTTAAAAATTACCATGTGGTCAAAGAGACCTATATTTTCCTTCGCACTTTCGAATGCACTTCAAATCATTATGAAAGTAAATAAAAGTAGAACAGCTCTTGGGAGTAATCTTACATTTTCCAATTCCAAAGGTCCCATATTTTTTATATTCTGGATCACACTGTTATGAATTAGAAAAAGCCATCATCTAGATCAGACTTTGATTATTTGTAGAACTTGTTGGAAATTTGTTCTACCATTTTTTTTGTGGAATTATTTCTGACAATTTCTGAAAATGCCATCCTAACCATTCATACCATTTCAAATTATTTTAAACACAAACAAACAGACAAAGACACAAACGCTGGCGAAAACAGAACCTTCTTGGCGGGGGTAATATTTTGCTATTATAATGAGTTAATAACAGCCTTTTTCCAATTATTGCGAGCTTCCAATTAATGTTCCGTCCTGTTTACAGTGAATAAGGGCCCGGGCTACAAGTATTGAGCATTTGTGGTAATTGTGTTTTTAACCAAATGAGTCCAAATCTAATGCAATGCTTGGCAGTAGCAGCAAAGGCACTGTTGTTTCAGTCGGCATGTGAACTGAAGAAGGTATGAATCAGTTACTTTGGTACCTTTTTATTGTTGGATTTAATTGTATTCAGTTGAATCAAATTTTCCCGTTAGTGGAAAGTAGACACACGGTGGGAGTTTTACCGTCTCGTGTCGTGGACGAGCCGTAGCACCAATGTGATTTAATGGGTTATGTTATGGTCCTGAATGTGACTCCACCAGAGGATGTAGTGAATCATAGCCTCACTTACAATGGCTCCCCCCTCCCAAAGAGTAGTGTGAGTGTTCTCGCCGTGCTGATGTTGCATTCCAGCTCAAACAATTCCTCTGTTTTCCAAACCCCAAAGTGGAAGCCAAAATTGGACAACAACTCTCCCCCGCCCTCCAAACCGTTGGTCCCCTCCCCATCTCATCCTCTATCCAACAAACCAACCAACTTGCCGGCCGAGCCACCACCACCCACTCCTCCCATGCACGCATCCACTGGTCTCCTATCCTTATTTGGGTAGAGACGTTCTGAGCGCTGGGTGGGGGTGGAGGGGCTTGTTGGGAGTCGACGGGGGTGGGGGGACAGCTTTGGTTTGACACAAGGGAGGCAGGAGGCGAAACAGTGAGCGCTCGCAGCCCCTTCTTAATAAGGACATGTCTGGAATTCAGACCCCTCAGTACCTTAGCACACTCGGAGTGCTCCCGGGGTTGTCAAATTTGCATGTTATTTTTCTTCCTGCTGCCCCATTGTTCTGTTTGCCACCCCCATCATCCATTATTGTGTATTATTATTATTATTATTATTATTATTATTATCAAAGTCTCAAATAAAGTGTTTACAGAGTCATAACAATGATTCTCCTGCAATGGATCTATCCAACCGGTTGCAGTGTTGACGGCGTGACCTTGTTGCAAAAAGTGTTTTCCATTGCCAAGAGACCTCTCCTGCTAAAATTAGTGGCATGACTTCTGGATATATGTCAAAGTCCAGTTGATATCGTGTTTGCTGCAATGGTAGAGAGGCACCATTTCTCCAATAGAGGTCTTGCCTATGCAAGCTATATTCTTTTTATAAACACAAGCTTTAAAATATGAAAAAAGGAAAATAAGTCAGTCAGTGTTTTTTGAAAGGAAAACAGTTGATATTGGGGTTGATGTCACAGTTTTACTTTTTGTCCTGTTCATTGGTTTGTTATCCACTTACTTACCTCGATTAGAGGTTGTAGTTAATGTGCCTCATCCGACTTCTAATTGGCTTTAGCCTGTTGTGCTACTATTGTGCTAAAATTATACTATTTGGAAAATGACGCCAGAAATGAACAAAATTGCCGAGATTTTGACAATGGGGTAGGAGCTTTAGCTTCTTTGTACTCTTTTTCAGACATGCAAAATTCATTCATTCATTCATTCATTCATTCATTCATTCATTTTCCATACCGCTTATCCTCATTAGGGTCATGGGTAAATTGTGGAAGCATAAACATGATGTTCTGTAATGTCTGTAACTTGTTAAGCTTGTTTATAGGGTTTAACGATTCATCCACTACATCCATGCATTGATTTATAATCCTATGATTCAACTACATTGATCTGTGTTCGCCTAGTTGCCATTCCAGACAACATATATCAATCTAACATTGTGTAAAAGCTATTCAATTGATTGCATCGATACCAGCAAAACAAAGCATTGGAACAAAGCACGTCAGGCTTTATACGGGCGTGTGTTGTTTTTTTGTTTTTTTAAGCACTTTTATTGATAAAGATGTTAAACGTTACATGTTTAACAGTTTGATTTGGCGTAAGTTGATTAGTCATGCCTGTTGCCTGGGGCGCACGGATAACGTCATGTACAGGCGACTTTTGTGTACATCCATCCATCCATCCATTTTCTTCCGCTTATCCGAGGTCTGGTCGCAGGGGCAGCAGCCTAAGCAGGGAAGCCCAGACGTCCCTCTCCTCGGCCACTTCGTCTAGCTCTTCCCGACGGATGCCGAGGCGTTCCCAGGCCAACTGAAAGACATAGTGTCTCCAGCGTGTCCTGGGTCTTCCCTGAGGCCTCCTAACGATTGGACGTGCCCTGAACACCTCCCCTGGGAGGCGTCTGGCTACCTCATCTGGGTCCTCTCAATCCGGAGGAGCAGCGGTTCTACTCCGAGTCTCTCCCGGATGACAGTGCTTCTCACCCTATCTCTAAGGGAGAGCCCACATTAAAGCAGATGCTGCACCAATCCGCCGGTCCATCTCACGTTCCATCCCTACCTCACTCGTGAACAACACCCCGAGGTATTTAAACTCCCGCAGGTGGGAGTTGAAACTCTCTCTGACAGGGGACTCTGCCAGACGTTCCCAGCAGACCCTCACAATGCGCGTGGGGCTGCCAGGTCTGACTGGCATCCTCCCCCACCATCGGAACCAACTCACCACCAGGTGGTGATCGGTTGACAGCTCCGCCCCTCTCCTCACCCGAGTGTCCAAAACATGTGGCCGCAAGTCTGACGACACAACCACAAAGTCAATCATCGAACTGCGGCCCAGGGTGTCCTGGTGCCAAGTGCACATGTGGACACCCTTATGCTTTGAACATGGTGTTTGTTATAGACAATCCGTGATGAGCACGGAAGTCTTGTGTACAATCCCTGTATTTTAGCGATGCAAAAATCTGACACTAAGCGTCTTGCTCTGTTAGGACAGTCCATGTGGACGTCCTTAAAAACACAGTTTTTTCATTGGATATCAAGTGTATTTTCATTCACAAACATTTTGGTTAGGTAGATTACTTCTTCCTCTTCAACTTGTTGTGTTTTTTAACATCTTCAACTTTTGGCTAAAAAGTCACTGATTTAAATAATCGATTTTAAGTTGTGTAAAGTTGAAGTGTTTTCAATCGTATTGTTGGAAATTAACCAATATCATTCTTGAATCGTATCAGCAACCAAGAATCGTGATACGAATCGATATTAAAACAAATCTTTACACACCTATTAATAAACCAAACCACTACATTTACCAATTAGTTTTTATGTCAACAGATTCTTCTATCCCACTATGGAAAGGGCAAACAATGTGCGGCATGGGGAGCACTTGCGGCCTTTTTTTTTATTGGCCCTCGGCAAGTGTATTTTTATAAGTCGTAAAATTTAACAATTTATGTAGCTTATGAGTATATCTGTGTGTTGGCTTACAAAATATCAAAGTGGCCCTTTCATCCTTGATTTTTCAATACGTAGCCCTCGGTGGAAAAAGTTTGGACACATACACGAGGAGATACCAATATTGCTAACCTAGCGGCTTTGTCGCTAAGTCCGGCGACATTTCTCAAAAGAGACTAGCAACAAATGTAGTGACTTTTTCTGGCGTTGTTGGAGAGTTTTCTCTTATTGGAGACTTGTGAAAGCACGTATCGTCCTGCAGTTTCTGTTCACACTGAGGAGCAGTGGGTGCTGCTCAGAGGTCCGTCTCGCCAGAAAGCAGTCACAAGCCTTCAATGCACAATCATCTTCCACGGCACACTGAGAGCATAGTGAATCTCGAACCATCCATGAATCACACATGCGCAATGCTTGTTTTACAGAGTGGGTTCTAAAACATCAATGTTTCTTAAGCCACATTAAATTATTACTGATGACACTAAGGCCTGATTTGTACTTAGTCACAGTGTGTCAGATCATGTGATGGAAGAACATTGTGTGATAAAATAAACAAGTATTCTTGCAAGATAAAAGGTGGAGGTTGGAGACAAGTCCGGATGTAATTATTAAACTGTCTAGACTTTGAGAGGAGCTGGCCGAAATTATTTTATTTTGATGAAGTGATGGCCACTTTTAAACAAACCAAGAATCAAGTTTATTTGTAGTTGAAATTTATTTAAGGTGTTTTTACTCACTTATTTTGGCCTTCCTACAAAATTATTATTTTTTCCTACAGTATATGTTACATCATATGCAAATTAACCGATGACGTTTTTTTTGTTATGGCATTTTTTTCAAATCTTTATTTTCATTAAAAAGATAATTAACAGTTTAATTTATTCTAACAACCATTATGCAAACAACAACATAAACATGCCATGCCTTGTTAGTTTTTGAGTGGGGAAAGTTGTTTTATTTTTTTAAGTTGCATATACAGTATGTTCATCTGACATTAAGTTGGAAGCTTGGATGTATTTTTAATTTATTTGTATGTTCCAGTATTACCCTCATGAATATATTTGTGGAAAAAGAGAAATAGCTGGAAGCGTCACACAAATGAGGAGATCATAGCATCAACGTCATAATAACAGGGACATTTTCCCACAAACTTTCAGTCTGCTCATTTCTACTCATTCTTAGACTCAGTATCATCAGCATCTGCACAAATGCTAAAGTAAAAAAACAAGCACTCGGGGAGTATTATGGTTACTTCATAGACCTCCTTCTCAGGAGACAATGCTGTGCGGCAAAGGCAGCTTGAAAAACACTAAGATTTGTACTCGCAGTCAGCCATGAGCCGACCACATTGAGACACGATTCCTACGAATCAAAGACCACAGACATTCTCTGAGGCCAGTCCTGATCAGTGTGCTCTTTAAAGTTCAGTGTACTGTATGGTCTATCTTGAATTATTTGTCCGATCCAAAGAATACGACACTAAATAGGGAGTCATTTTTGCAGTTTTGTTTTTGGAAATGAAAGAACAAATCAAGGGGGGTCATATCAATGACTTGCAGAACCATTACAGATAACGGCATTATTCCGCGGGCTGTAATTAACAAAGAATTCAGACTTGACTTAGGTGCAAACTGTTGCTTCACTCATAATGACCACTGGAGTTTCAGCTCACCAATTGCCTGCAACGATTTTATTTACTATGGTTCTCTGAAATGTATGAGACAAACATGAGTATGGGACAACACAAAATACAGAAAGATGTTTTAAAAAGACAATTGGACACTTAACACTTAAGCTAAATCAACACTAACGATTCTAGTTCAGGTGGTTTATGTAGGATATTGATATTTATTTTCAGCTGATGTCGTCACAGGTTTTATGTTGCTTGTTTCCTGTTCTTGCCACCATCTGTTCTCGTTTTGCAAACTGCATTGTCTGTAAAAGTTTGGGTTTCTTGACAAAAATCCTAATAATTGTGGAATGCCTCTTGTATGTCTTTACAGCTCTTTTACACATCTTTTGATATTGGGGCTCGGGGTCGGGCCCAGGGGGAGCCGCCACAATTGCGTCCAACGAGTGGAGTGCCAACGGTAGCCCAGAAGATGGGCTGGATGGGGACAACGAGGACAAGGCCATCGACGGGGACGCCGAGGGAGTGTGGAGCCCAGATATTGAGCAGAGTTTTCAGGAGGCCCTTGCTATCTACCCTCCCTGTGGCCGTAGAAAAATCATCTTGTCGGACGAGGGCAAGATGTATGGTAAGTAGGCTTTTTTTGTGGTTTGTGGAAAGCCTATAACTCTTGAAACTGGGGGCCATCCAGGCTTCAGCCAGGAACCTGTTCTTGGGCAGGCCCAAACCGTGTTGCACAAAACATTCAGACTTAATGAAAAATTCAATAGATTCACCAGACACCAGACAGACATCAGGCCAATGAGAAAAATGGGGTGACAAGGTAGCAAACTCCAGCTCAAATTATGACAGCAACTACTTTTAACAAATGGTTTTGTCACTTCCAGGCATGCGAATGTGCCAAATGCCTGGTGTGTTGTGTGCGGGGGGAAAAGGTTGTTGTTCCAGCATTTTGGATTAAAGTTAAGGAATTATATAGAATAGGGACAGAACAGAAACAGACAAACACATTAAATGTTTTTATTTATTGTTCTATTTTTTTTCATCTCTCCCATCTTGCCTTCTTTGTTTAATTTTTAAGTGATTACGTTTATCATGACACTTTTGCAGAGCTGTTGAATGTGAATTTCTCTTGGAGAATAAAAAAGTATCTATCTATCTGGGGGTCGGCAACCCGCAGCTCTGGAGTCGCATGGGGCCCTTCAACCTTTTTGTTGTGGCTCCCTTCGCAGGTTTCCAATGTTTTGTAGCACTCGGGTGGGGAAGTTTTAATTTTTTTAAAGCGTTAAAAATATCCAACTACATGTGAGACCCTGAAAGCATCCTGACTGAATTCTGACTAATTGGCGGTTGTAAGTGGTCTACTAGTTTGAGGTTTTTCCCCGTGGTATTGCTAAACATGAGTAGGACTACACATGTGTAACAGTGGTCAAATAATGTAAATAGTGAATTAGTGCATGTAGAATACAGGCAGTGAATATATGTATTAGCTGATATAGAAAGGGGGTCAGATTAAATACAGTTTCATTCTTCCTTCTCATTTTTGGACATGTGGAATTGTTGATTGAACATGAAGCATTCAATGTAGACAGTATGCATGTTTGAAATAAATTTAACCATAATCATAACTTTAACCATCCCTGCAGTCCGACGTATCTGTAACTAAATTGAGGATATTATATGTCTAAAAATGATATAAAACTGAACTGTTAAATGATTGTTATTTGAAAGGGGCAGATATTATAAGACTGTTCTTCTTTCTGCTGCTTTTCATTCATTTATTGTGTTGAGTTTATTGTACTTGTTTGGAATGACTTATTTTGATTTTGAATGAAATAAATTCAATTTAAAAAAAACGTTGAACCGGGGCTCGAACTAGTGACAACATAAGTCCACTGATTGACAGTTAAATCGAGGAACATATTGGCCAGCGAGTTAAAAGGAACAGGCTACCAATTCACTCGGCTGCACAATTCTTAAGGTGTCATCCAGTGACGTTTGGTCAGCGTTAACCCGACCAGTTGACATCCGTTAGACATGCACAACTGTACTTCAATTTGTTGCTCGTGTGCTCATTTCATTCATTGATTACGAGAGTCGGTGTTTTCTTTCTTTTCACTCTCTACTCTGTAACAAGTCTGTACATGTTGTGCTGTGACCCGGGGGCAGGTTCTTCCAGTCACACCGGCACACTGAGCAGGTTTTTGCTGTTCTGAGAGCATCTCTTCATGTAATTTATACCTGCCTGTTTCTTCTTTGTATGCTGCTTTCATGTCTTTCTCTTTTGGCGCCGATTGTATGGCAGCTTCCTGGTCACATTGTCGCAGATTAACTTTTAATGGTAGAACTGGATTCCCAGCACTGGTATCCCCGGGAAAGTTGCAATTAGTAAAGTCTTGCATTTGATATGTGTTGAATTAGCGGAGATTAGCCCGGTTGGAATCATAACGTGAGAATATAGTAAAAGATATACACACTTTTCCTAGTTTTGTGTCCTACCCATGTTCAGTAAGGTGGTAAAACCCCTACAGAGCTCCAGATGCATCCTACGTCCGTGGTGACCTCTAGGTATGAGGGAATTAAAGCATGTGTTTTTCTGTATACAGATTTCTCACTCTCATTGCTGGTGCTGCGACGCTAATGAGATTCTGAGGTTGGAAATGTTTTGCTGAGCATCAGTGAATGTTGACTGACAGGAAGTGTATAGGGCTTGTGCTTTGGGCCCCGTCCTCAACAGACCTCCTTCTGGTTTTGTGGAACTACACTGTGTGCACCAATGAAATTCATCCCCCCGCCCCCCTCCTCCCCAGCCATGCTTTTAAAATCTTTTCCCTTCCCTTTAATTATTGTCCATCAAGTCCCCAAAAGCTGAAATCGATTCTGGGCTGAATGCAGCCATAAAACCCATCAATCATGACTGACAGACCATGTATTTTAGAGGCATTCGTTTTCAGTTTCAGGGCTCTGTTTTTGGGTGGCTTTTTTTTGGCGTTGCCAGAGACTCCATAGATATGCCATAGATCACATTGTAAACATACAGTTTAGTGATAATACCCTTTGGTCCTAAAAAATCACTTATAGGCAATCCATGATGAATGATGAATTTATTGTTTGAAAATCCTTAATTAGCTTTTATTTTTTAGGATACTGCTGACATTCATTCAACGATACACCATAATCACAGATCGGGAGGT
Source organism: Oostethus manadensis (assembly GCA_024372805.1). NCBI lineage: Eukaryota > Metazoa > Chordata > Actinopteri > Syngnathiformes > Syngnathidae > Oostethus > Oostethus manadensis. Next base: position 2,858,689 of record QODF01000076.1, on the reverse strand, counting down.
ACCATGGTTTTAAGACAACAGTTCGGTACAGGAAGGGAGCAAAACCTAAACAACAGCAAATTAGAAAATCCTCCAAAAATATTAAAAAATAAAACATGAAATAATATATTTAGTTGACAATGTTTTTATTTGGACACAAGTGCAACAATAACAGGTTGAATTATCTCACAGCAGGCAGCGTAATACTAACACAATTATCATAATATTAATCGTAATAATAAAACGGGCTACTGTGGCGGCTGTCATCCACTTGTAGCTAAAACTCAACTCTGAACCCAGGACGTCACCTCCTGTCCTCCACACGTCTGCAACACATTTATTGCAACACACACAATGATGTCTTTTTTATGTTCTAATAGTTTAATAGTTATTTTTTCTGATTATTTTTACTCTACTGGATAATACAGCTGGAAAGGTGACTATTGGGGTGTTACTTTATGTATAATATATATGGAATATACATGAACTACTGTTGTTTTTTTTGGCTGAGAAATATAGAGGCTGGAGACATTTGGGAAAAACAAAATTGTTTTGACATGACTCCCCTCAAAACTCAAGCCTACTCTTACCAATTAGGCCTTTGTTTGGCCAAAGAAGAAGAATACCAATGCAAGAACATACAACTAGCAAGGACGTTTCTGCTGGTTCTGCTTTGTGAAAACTTTTGCTTTTTTCATATCTTGTGTTGAATAGGTTTCCTGAAATTAAGCTTTGGGAAAATTTTGCTCAGCTTGATTTTGGCCTGTTGTTTACCGGCTGTAAACACCACCCTGTCTAAAAACTCTCCAGTCCTGTTTAGCAGGGTGGTGTTGTCTGCATTTTGCAAAAGGACGTTGACAAAAAGGCCCCCTTAGCGACAAACTGTCAGGACCCCCTCCTAGAGGCGTTCTCCATTTACACTCAATCATCCGAGGCATGGCGGCACGGTCCAAATGAAACCCTCTCACAAGGCAATTACCCCGACTTCTAAAAGCTGCTCTGACGTAAGCTTATGGGAATGCTAAAGATGTCGCTCTGTGAGACGCTGCCTTCAAAACGCAGACACGTCATCCCGGAACCATTGGGAATTCCAGACAATTTGCCAAGACCCTTCTCCATTGGTGGGAAACCTTCAAATTTCCATTGCTTTATCAAGCGCGCCCGCTACATGTGTGTCGTCTTGGCTCTGTGCGGCTCGTCTAGACTTCCCAGTAGCATCGCCAATCATTTCCATAATGCTGACAGGGTGGCGGCCGGTTCAAGCAGCCTGACTCTCAAATGTAATAAGTCCCACATGTTAATAATAACTCTGATTCTTTTCTCAGCACGAGCAGCAGTTGAGCCTAAGTAGTTATATCAAATGCTGTATAGGGCACTAGACGATCTGTGGTCCCAGAAGTCTGTTGTCTGTCTATTAGTTAGCTCGATTATTTCATAAAGAGCAATATCTCAACACGGTTGAGTGAAAGTTACAAAAATGAAATAAATAACAATTGCCCTGTGTTAAATGTCATAAACATTTGGCTAAATTAGTTATGCGATCAATTTGAATGAGCAACTTAGATTTATGTGTAGCTTATGTGTTCAATAAGAAAACCACACTTTAAAAAACACCATAGGGAACAACTGAAACAAAAATATTATTCTCGACATCATCAGTGTGTGGATTCCCACCATAATTTAACAGTTTGAGCAATAACTGTAAACGGGAATCGGCCCTCAAACTATCAAATATCGATTACAAGCCAAACCTTTTGGAGTCGGTGTTGATGTTTAAGGCATATTGTAAACAGTGGAACCTTGATCATTAATCCGTTCCATAAATTCAGACTCTAACCAAATACATTTTTCTCATAAGAAATTATGGAAATCAAATTCAGAAAGTTTTGGACACACAAACCCCCCCCACAAAACATTTAATATACTAATTATACTTTTACATGCGAAAAACAATTTGAATTGTATATAAATGACCTGTGGCGAATTAATAAATGACATCGCTTTTACCTTGATTTGAGACGACTACAAGGCAACGAGATCCACGTGGACACGTTTGTGTTTTGCAATGAGTTATTCATTGAGTTCAATAGTTTTTCTCACCGTCTTTTTGAAATCCTGACAATTACAACTTTCTTTGGCTCCATTGTGGGTCATTTTGCAGCTATGATCAATAAGAAAAGCAAAGACTTGTGGCATAACTGTTAGTTAGCAAAGAACTACAGACTCATTTGCTGATGACATCAAAGATACAATTCTGGTTTTGCTTTCCAGTTCAGAGCATGTTAACAAGGACGTTTTGTGATACATTTAAAAGAAAACACAGTTGGACTCAGGCAGTGTATTAATAACACAACCAGACAGGTGCCATATTGTGTGCTAACCGGGAAAGAATTTTATCTAAACAAAAAAAAAAAAAATGCTGTATTGTATTTTTCTGTCCTGGAATTAACGTGTATCTGTTGTGACCCTAATAAATACCGCATCAGCAATTAGCTTCTCGCCGTGGCTGTAAACATTGTGCAGCTGTGTGCAACACAGTGCGTTTTCTGCCGTGGAGTCCCGCCTGCATATTACCACGTCTGCCTGCCGCTATTTTGTTGGGTTTTTTTTACATTTCCGCTACCCCGTGAACATATAATGAATGAATGAATACAGTGTTGTCCACAATGATGCTCTCAAAACAATGTTATAATGGCCAAATCATGCTGTCTATGGGCCAAAGACGGCCAGTGGTAATTGTTAAGTCTTGCTTGTTAAAGGATATTAATTGGGATTTGGTTTGGGCAGTAAAACAAGTCGCACATTTCTATTTAGCACATGAATGAGGCATCTTCTCCACTCCAATGCTTGCCGTATTCAATATGGCAGCAACGTTGACATACGGCTCAGTGCTTGATGCGGCGTCTATATATAGTACTGTTCAAAATAAAATCAGTCCAATGTTACTAACCAGATTAAGTACTGTTATTAGTATATTTTGATAGTTGTCTTCCGTTGTCTGCCACGTGTCTCTGGTTTTCCTTTCCATTTTAAAGCATTGGAGGTCATTTTAGCTGAACAGCCTTTTTTGCACCTCTTCATAAGTTTTCTCCTCTCCAATCAACTTTTTAATCAAAGTATGCTGTTCTTCTGAACAATGTTGACCTATTTTCCTCAGGTTTTCAAAGAGAAATGCATGTTTAACAAGTGCTGCTTTCATCCTTAGATAGGGACCACCTGATTCACACCTGTTTTTTCACAAAATAGATCCCTGATCACTGATTGAATGCCACACTGCTATTTTTTGAGCACACTCCTTTCAACTAATTGCCCAATTACACAGTCTTAAGAGCGTGCAGATCATGAATGCTGGGTCTTGTTTATTTTATTGATAATCTGTTTGTTTGTCATGTAGCAATACAAATATACCAATAACCTAATACCTAATCCTAAACCTAGTACCTAATCTGGTTAGTCACAATGGACTGCTATTATTTTGAAAACTACTGTATATAACCCTGTTATGACATGTGGACATGCTGCCGCACACACCGGAATCAAAGTAGAAATATGCACACAAAAATATTGCAAATAGAAATTACAGATGTCTGCCATCTCCTGGTGTAAAGTATTAACTATGTGAGGAATCATATCAGCATAAAATTCAGTAATGTTAGGACTTTGACACTTAAGCAACTGTAACTAGGGCCGTAGGATTTCCACGGACGGAATCGCAAATTTGGCCAATAAAAACGGAATTTACTGTTAAACACGGAATCTCACGGAAATTGGCATCATGTGAAAAAAATGCTGTCATTGTGAGGAGAAGGAACGTTCGTGTGTGGAATTATATACCCGGCGGGTGGGTGGCTAAATTATGGCGGATTCTCATTACAAACACAAAACCGCCCGCTCCAATGATGAAATGACGATAAACACTGGCAAAAGTTGGCAGAACATCCTCTTCGCTTTGCTTCCGCTAGAGTCTTTCCATTCACGCTCCGTGATGGAAGCTTGCAGGCCAGTGCAGTTGTGTGTGCGACTCGGGATTAGTATATTTTCACCGTGTTGTGTTTTACCGCTTTAATGTAACGAGTGTTTTACAATTGCTGACAATGGCGATATTACATTTTATTTCCAATGTTAGGCCAATAATAACGACATAATTATAAGCCTCTTTAACACAGACATCTTGAAAAGTTGGTGCACCACAACCGTAACGATAGATTCAGTGGATTTATTGTCTGTGCCTTTTACACATAACCACACCAAAATGAGATGTTTCACCAACCTTCACTCACGGGAAAATTTCCCATTGGACTATGTCTACACTTTCCATGTCAGTGCTGTTGATACAGAACAGCAACACAGGAAAAAAACATGCTGTGTGGAAAGAGCATCAAATAAATGAATTAAGCATCACATCTTCTGTGTTATCATGTTGAGGATTAAACAAACAATTAAAACTGTAAATCTGGCTTTTTCTTGCATGTGCCTTTTATACAGACACCCAGCAAAAGGAGAAATTGCTGCAACTGTGTGTGCCTTCACTAGCTGCAAAATTGCCATTTCGACTTTGTCTGCCCACCCTTTTATGTCAGTGCTGTGTATCCAGAAAAGCACCATGAAAAAGCCAGACATAAAGAAGCCTGTGTGAAAGGGGCATCAAGTTAATTCCTTGTCATGAAATAGTACTTCCCATGTGGCCTCTATATACCACAAAGTGCATGTTGAGGATTGACAAAACCACACACACGCAAACACTTAATTCCTGTCTTCACATTTTATAATACATTTCACATACTTGCAGCCTCGAAGGAACTGTGTTCAAAAGTGTGTGGGTTTGTGTGTGTATGTGTGTTTAAAAAAAAAAAGTCACCTGTCTTGTTTTTCTTCGGGGCTGTGCTGACATGTCGTTCACCTGCGTTTTCGGGCCCCGACAGGTGTGTCAAGCAAGTATGCACACATGAACATGCACACACACAGACACACACTCCCCCTTCTCAGACTTGCAGCTGTCATTTTTTAAATGGACCCTGGGTAGTAAAAAAATGCTTTTTGTGCTTGAGGGATACATGTCAGTTTTGTCTTTTTAAAAACTGCATGGTTGATGAATTTGGAATGTGCGTAAAGGACAAGAGCTGAGCAGGGACATGGCAATGACGGCCTCGTCACAGGCCTGGTGCTTCCCTTTCAGCCTCTTGCTGAGATGTTAGGAATGTTTTAGTCATTGGAGATCAGTATGTTAGCAATTTAGGATTACCTCAATGTTATGAGAGCGGGAGCAGAGAGGGCTGGTGGAGCAAAACACAGTGGGGTGGGGAGAGATTGTTACACAGCGTGAAAAGAGATTACCTTTTTGCTGACTGTCTTAGCATGGAAGTGGAAAATTCCAGCAGTGGTGTAGTTAAAAGAGGCCAGTAGGCGTGGCCTGTCAGGAAAGAGGCTGCAGCATTCTGAGTGGATTTCTAAGCACAACCCCAAGAGGGAATCACGAAAAAATAATGGGGGTTAGATGTGAAGAATTCTGAATTGTGTTTACACCTAGTATGTTCTTCTGCTGTGTGGACCTCTCTCTGCTACAACTCCCCCAACAGTGTATCATGGCCACTTCTGGTGAAAATGACTCATAGAACCAGTCCTACTGGCTCATTGTTCTAACAAGGTGAATCATTGATGATTATTTGCAGCTTTGTGTACTCATTGTACCGAGGTGCAACTTCACTCACTAATGATCATCAAATGATCTGCGCCCATGTTTTTAACAAGATACAGATAAATGCATGGCCTTTTATGGTCTCCACCAAGGACATGATGTTTTCATTGGCGTCCAAAAATAATGAACTACAACATGAATTGCTCAAAACGAGGTGGGGAACCAGGCCAAGTAAAAAAGTCATTATGTGTTCATGCAGCTCCAAATCAATGTGCAAAACTACTGTATTTTTTCAGGGGCATTTGACTACATGATTTCAATGAAAATTAACCATCAATCTGTGCCCTGGGATTGACTGGCAACCAGTCTAAACTGTACCCTGCCTCCCGCCCGAAGTCAGCTGGAATAGGGTCCAGCATAACCCTGCAACCCTAATGAGGACAAGCGTCATAGAAAATGGATGAATGGATGGATTAACCATCATTCTGTAATGTGATAGCTCCTTGCCAGTTAAGATGAATATGATAACCGTCAACTTCCATATGATAAAAAAATTTGTATTTTTTAACAATTAGTGTCTCTCATCAGGAGTCGCAACTGCAAGTCACTCCCATGATTTGTTTGGCTTTGTTTCTGTGCCTTTCTGATGCAACCCCTCTCATTTCTGGCTTGGGAACTGTCACAAGAAAAATTATTTTTGTGGCACTGGCCCCTAGAAAATAAAATGAACTTGACCGTATTTGTCTTGATTATTTTTGATGGATGGCAACACTTTGAAACACACATTTCTGACACCACCTGAAGTTTTATGGAATTGCAAAGACAAACAACGCATTACTACAAAATTTCAACAAAATGTAATGCCCTTGCTTGTGATTAAGGAAGATGTAGCCACTAATGCAATTCCAACTGCATATGTAAGATACTGTTTATGTTATGCTTATTTTGTTTACAGTTAGACGAAATGCGGTGCTCTTATTTTAAAGGCCAGAAGGATGTTCTGTGTGTGAGAATGTCTTTTTACGGCTAAGATGAGTTGGGTGCAAAAAATGTGCCTCTTGTTTTTTTTTGTTTTTTTACTCAGAACCGGCACGTGGTCATCATGCATTGTAAAACGCTCCCTATGTTACAGCGGTAACACAACATGGTGAAAATATAGCAGAAGCTAAGCCAAGAAGAGGTTCTGCCAACTTCCACCGGTGTTTATCATTTCAACATGTTTAGTTTGGGAGAGGGTGGTTTAGTGTTTGTAATGAGATTCCACCACGATTGAGCCGTTTTCCGGGACAAACCTTACTTCTTCTCACGATGACAGCATTTCTTTTACATTGTGTCAATGTTTGTCAGTGTCATGACAATGTTTCCGTGAGAGTCCTCATTTAACAGTAAATTCCCTTTTTATTGTCCACTTCCACAATTCCGTCCGAGATTCTGCGGAAATCATAGGTTCCTAATTGACTAACATTACAATTCTCCCAGGATCGTTCGCATTTTTAAATTTCAATTCGGGGATTCCATGCTTACGTCTGAAATAGCCGTGAACACCAACAAAGAAGCCGTTAAGTACCAAACGAGACTAAGAAGAAGCAGCTAAAATGTTTGGCTTACCATCATAAAAAAGAGATTGACTCAGTGCAACTTATGCTACACAATGTTATCATGCAAAGGAGGGTCAATGTGATTAAACACCTCCGGATTGACGGTGTGGAAAGAACGCAGTAACTTGTCTTTGCTTTCCTTGAAGCAGTCAGACTCAGGGAAGTCCAGCAATAAATGATGACTGTCTCATGCCAATGTAACCGAGGGGTTCAGGGGGCTCACTGATGAGGAAGTTCTGTTTAAATAAAAGACTGGCGCAACGGTTCGAGGAGGTAAGGTTTATTAAGGTGAACAGCTTGTCTCGTTAGTCAAGTCACCTTTTTAACGCATACCCAAAGCTGTGCAATAATTAAATCCACAGCAGAAGACTGAGGTTGACAATTTGTGGGACTGGCATTGTTTTCCATCAATACCATCCTCTCCCGGGACAATCAACAACAGGCGTTGCTTTTTGCTCCATGCTGGATTGCACTGGTGTTGTTTTAAGGTGGGGGGAGACCTTTCTCCTCCTCCTCAACCGCCAGGTGGCAGTTGCTGGCAGAGACAGTGATGGCTTTGTGTAGCCTCCAAGAGTTACAGCATCAGCTGCCCCTGTTGGCCCTAACCCCCTCTCCCTTCTGTCATCAATTGTCAGCCTTCCACCCCAGCCCCACAGCCCTCTCCCTGGATGCTCCCTGGCCCTTTGCTTCTCCCATGGTGCTGGAAGTGCACAGAAGAGTGTGTGTGTGTGTTGTGTTTGCAGGCCCAGGCCAATCAGACTGGCTAGCACAGATGTGTCAGGCTCGGAGGAATGTGAGGAATGCGGAGGCGCTGGAGCGGGCGTGTCCATCTTTTGGCCTGGGGCAGAAAGGGGCTGAGCTAACTCGAAATTGGACAGGCAGTCCTCCTGGACTGCCGGACTGGCCAACCACCAAAAGTGACTGACAGCGAGTTCTGCAGAAAGAAGAAGGGAGCCTGCTGCACTTTTATGGTCACTGTAGTAAGTGTGAGCTTCTAGAGGCAAACATAGTGTGTGAAAAATAGGACACCTTTTCCTGTCATTATGTGTCTGGATGGAGTGCTGAGGAACAGTGGCGTCACTTAGCCATCTTGCGCTGGTGTGAATCTATCTCAGCGTTTAAATCATCGTCAGACAAAGCCATCCAAAGCTTTGCTTCTGGCCTGCTCTAAAGCCACAGGAATCTAGTTTGCATGACTTGGAATGCTTTTCCTCAAGCAAACATTATAATGTTTTAGCACTTCTCATGCACCAGTTGGTTTTGGCAGCACGAAACATCAAGAGAACCACACATGCCCAGAATAGATGCACAAACTTTTGTGCATAATGTCGCAAGGAGATGTTATGTCACCAGGAGAATAAAACAGGATTTGTGGTGATTAGGGTGCAACCCCCTTACAAGCAGACGTGGGTGAAACAAGGCAATGTTTTATTTATTTATTGTTTCAGACATGCTTAACAATTTACATTGGGGAAAATTACACGTTTACAATTGCACAATTCAACGGAAAAGGAGTAGGACGAAGCAGAGTATCTTTAAATCTACCTCATCTTATTATCTCAGAAATTTGTTTGTTCATGTCAAGTGTTTAAATCCTAAATAACAGACAACTTAATAAATAGAATGTATATATACATATATATGTGTGTGCGTGTGTGTGTGTGTGTGTATATATATATATGTATGTAGGTATGTGTGTGTGTATATATATATATGTATGTAGGTATGTGTGTGTGTGTATATATATATATATATATATGGATATGTGTGTGTATATATATATATATATATGTGTATATGTGTGTGTGTCTATATATATATATATATATATATATACACATATATATATATACATATACATATACATATACATATACATACATACATACATACATACATACATACATACATACATATATATATATTAGGGCTGTCAAACGAAAATTTTGGCACTGTTTTTTGACACGGGATTAACGTGAGCAGCCAAAAACAGGACCAAGTATTGAGCAGAAATAGACCACCAACCCAGGCAGATAGCTCTTGCAACAAGACCAAAGTTATTTTATCTACTGTCCTGAGTTGAGTTGTCACAAAGTGCACTGACTGGCATGAGAAGACACTGAAGAATTGCCGGTATTTGCCGGTAATCTATTTATACAGTGGTAGTACCTTGGCAAATGACTGTATGTGTGTATGTAGGTATTGTGTAAAATAATGACAGGAACAACAATAAATTACAAGCACTAAAAGAATACAGACCCACCATCCACCAGTACGACCATGGAGTTTGTTTTTCACAGAGGTGCACAACACAAATGTGCACATTAGCACTGCACTCAATAAGGTCATCAAATTTATCTACACTATTTATATATATGTATATATATAGACATAGTGGAATATCAAGATACAAAATTAATTCATTCCGGAGGGGCTTTTGTGTCATGGATTTTTTTGTATTATGAGACAAAATTTACAATATAAATAGTGTAATTCAATCCAGCCCCCTCAAAAACAGTTGTACAAAGTGTAAATATTGTACCCACTCGAAAGAAATATGTTCATTAATGACAACATAATCATTTACATGTGCATGAATGTTAAAAAACATTGAGAAAATAATAAAATCAATGAAAAATAATAACAAATGAATAATGACAGCGAGGTGAGCTTTGTGGCAGAGGAGGAGGCTGCGAACAGAGTTTTCAAAGATGGCAGAACTCATAAATAAGTTTACGTAGTATAATTTCATTTAAATTAATAAACTACATTACATACTATACTTAACACTGTGATTTTTTTATTGTAATATATAACAATGGACAGTAGCTTTTCGGTACACTGAGCAAAGGGTCGACGTGATTGGCCATAGTTAGAAGGAAGACGACGATAACTGACATAACCAATGGGAGGGCAGCTTTTATGGCGGTTGGCTTTCAATATTTTGATGCATTGCCGCCACAAGGGAGGACATGTACGGAGGTGCAATACATTACATTTTCTGGGCAGCACTTTCCATTTTAATTTTTTTATTTTGAGTATTTGTTTGTTAAATGAGACGTAAATATTTTCAAAGCCCAATTCTCATTATTTAAGTTTTTTGTTAGTCAAGGTTATACCTGAGCTTGTCAGGATGCAGAACACGATGCACATTCATACACTATAAAAAAAAGACAAATAAAATGCTGCAAAGTATATACAGTATATATGTTTGTATTTTGTACACCTTATCGTGGTGGAGGAGTTTGCGTGTCCCAATGATCCGAGGAGTTAAGTTGCCAGGGGCTGTCATGCCCCTGGTAGGGTCACCCATGACAAACAAGTCCTAGGGGAGGGACCAGACAGAGAGTAGCTCAAAAGACCCTAATGATGAATCACAACATTGGACTTTGTTTTCCTCCGCCCGGACGCGGGACACCGGTATCCCCCTCTGGAGCCAGGCCTGGAGGTGGGGCACGATGGCGAGCGTCTGCTGGCCGGGCCTGCACCCATGGGGCCCGCTCAGGCACAGCCCGAAAAGGTAACGTGGGTCCACTCTCCCATGAGCTCACTACTCGTAGGAGGGGCCAAAAGGGTCGGGTGCTAGGTGAGCTGGGTGGCGGCTGGAGGCGGAGGCGTTGGGGGTCCGATCCTTGGCTACAGAAGCTAGTTGTCGGTACGTGGAATGTCACCTCTCTGGCAGGGAAGGAGCCTGAGCTTGTACGTGATGTGGAGAAATTGAGAAGGATTTTGACCGTGTTCCTCGGGGAACACTGTGGGGAGTGCTCCGGGAATATGGGGTATCGGACCACCTAATCCAGGCGGTTCGTTCCCTGTATGACGGGTGTCAGAGATTGGTTCGCATTTCAGGCAATAAGTTGGACCCGTTTTCAGTGATGGTTGGACTCCGCCAGGGCTGCCCTTTGTCACCGATTCTGTTCATTACTTTCATGGACAGAATTTCTAGGCGCAGCCAGGGCGTTGAGGGGTTTCAGTTTGGTGGCCACAAGATTCGGTCTCTGCTTTTTGCAAATCATGTGGTCCTGTTGGCTTCCTCGAACAGTGACCTTCAACTCTCACTGGATTGTTTTGCAGCTGAGTGTGAAGGGACTGGGATGGGAATCAGCACCTCCAAGTCTGAGTCCATGGTTCTTGCCCGAGAAAGGGTGGAGTGCCATCTCCGGGTCGGGGATGAGGTCCTGCCTCTAATGGAGGAGTTTAAGTACCTCGGGGTCTTGTTCACGATTGAGGGAAGGATGGAACGTGAGATGGATGGATTGGTGCGGCATCTGCAGTGATGCGGACTGTGCACCAGTCTGTCGTGGTGAAGAGAGAATTGAGCCAAAAGGCAAAGCAAATTTACCGGTCGATCTACGCTCCTATCCTCAGCTATGGTCATGAGCTTTGGGTAGTGACCGAAAGGACAAGATCGCGGTTACAAGCGGCCGAAATGAGTTTTCTCCACAGGGTGCCTGGGCTCTCCCTTAGAGACAGGGTGAAAGCACTGTCATCCAAGAGAGACTCGGGTTAGAACAGCTGCTAATCCGCATTTAGAGGAGCCAGATGAGATGGCTCGGTCATCTGGTTAGGATGTCTCCCGTATGCTTCCCTGGGGAGGTGTTCAGGGCACGTCCAACCGGTAGGAGGCCTCGGGGAAAAACCAGGACACTCTGGAGAGTCTATGTCTCTCAGCTGGCCTGGGAACGCCTCAGCATCCGCCGGGAAGAGCTGGACGAAGTGGTGGGGGGGAGGGACGCCTGGGCTTCCCTGCTTAGGCTGCTGCCCCCGCGACCCGACCTCGGATAAACGGAAGAAAATGGATGGATGGATGGATGGATGGATGGATTTGTATATATACTGTATGTACATTTGTGTGTATGCATGTATGTATGTAGGTGTGTATATATATATACACTATACTGTATGTATGTACTTTATATATATATATATATATATATATATACTATACTGTATGTATGTACTTTATATATATGTGAATGTAGGATATAGACCAGGTGTCACCAACAGGGTGCCTGCTGGCACCAGGTAGCACCCCACAACCACATGAGGCGCCCGCAAGCCTGTTTTTCATTCATGTATTCAGTTAATAATGTGAGAACACCAGAAAGAATTGCATTCTGTAATACAAAATGTGACTTGTGGATATCATCCATATGTTCATGTTCTGATAAAACAACCATATTTGCTTGTTTGGGTCAAAATAATCCATGAAAATAAATGTCACAAACATTAGTAGCCATTTCAGCCATTTCCATTTTGTAAAAGTAGCTTTCACAGGAAAAAATGTTGGTGACCCCTGGTATAGACTAAACACTAAGTATATTTTTTAAGTAATGATACGTTATTGTAATGTAGGATCAGTTATATTAGAGGCTGACAACCATGTTAGCCTTTTTCCTCGTCCATGGATATGTTGGTATTGTTTCTTAAATTGGCTACTGCTACACAGTTTAAGTTCTTTACTCGATATGTCCAATAATTCAACACACTGACTGACTGAAAAGATGTACTTACAACAAAAATAGCTTTTAATACTTGTGTGTTTTAATGCCTTAAAAAAGTCTTGAAAATAAGTGTCTCAAATAGGAAACAGAGGAGTTATTGTGGCTTGTGACCCGAGACAAAGTGTTTGGCTGTTTGCCCTCCGCCTGCTGCGCTCTGAGAAAGGTCAAACCAATTCTTGACATACATCCCGTTGTTACAGCAACTACAGTGCCACCTTCTGTCTAGTGCTGGCTATTTATGTGGTTTGCACCATGCCTTCCTATATTGATATGCTTGTGTTTCCTTTATTTCTATGCAGGTCGCAATGAATTGATAGCGCGGTACATCAAGCTGAGGACGGGAAAAACTCGCACTAGGAAACAGGTGAATAATATCTTTTCTTTAGAGTTGAACAGCAGGGATGCTTGTAATAGCATAATGTTGTTAAATGCATGGCCCTAATACTCATTTTCGTCTTTCTGACAAATATGTCTTAATTACATTTTTGTTTTACTCTGTCAGTGTTATGGATGACATAATGACTTATTGCAATATTATTACATTCACTGTGGTCAAATAGGAATAATATATACTGGTATTATTAATTTACTAACCAGTTTTAAGCTGTCTTACAATGTGATATTAGTTTTTATTAAGGCAAATACAGTGGTACCTCCAAGGTTGACCAAAATCCATTCTTAGTTAGAATTTGAAAACTTGTTTTCCTCTCAAGGGAAATAATGTAAATCAAATGCATCCGTACTATGGGGAAAATGTTGCCACAGTTACTATCATTTCCATCTTTTAATCACTAATTACGGCCACTTACCAAAAAGGAAAGATGGAGGACTAAAGAACTTTCAAAAGACTACGAACAGAGGACAGCCTCAATGCTTTTAAAAAGATCAGGACGAACAAAGATGCCATGTCCACTCACTACTGCAACAAAATAACTCTTCATTCCTTGGAGAGTAAATTGTCTGTTTGTTTGACTGTCTATGCTATGTCTTTTACTATCAATTTATCACTAACGTTTAATTACTGAGCACATTGTCTGTATTAAAACAATGTTCTGTTCTATTTGTTTATATTCCACTCATTACAATGATTATTTATTATGACCATCTTTCATCAGGTCCGCAATATAATTCTTTTACTATGATAAGGACATTGACTACTATTCAACACACTGTCACATTACCTTACTTATCCATTTTAAACTTACTAACTGCAGGAGGTGCACAAATGTAATTTATATGCATGTTCAACTAAAATGAAACCATTACTATCACCATAAATTTGCTGCACTGCTGTATAAGCCACAGGGTTCAAAGTTTAAGAAAGAAGTAGTGGCTTATAAATGTGAAATGCAGAGGTGAAATAGTATGTTCATACTTAAGAAGAGGTTAACCTGTGGTGTTAGTAGAGCTGTGCGATATATTGATATTAATAAATATATAGTAATATATCATATATATATCTTTTACGCACAATATCAAAAACAAGCATTTCATTCATATCGATATAGGCTGGATTTGCGCTGCAACTCAGATGCGGAGGTTTCATTCATCACTCTGCAATGTGTGTGAGCTACTGCCTTGCCTCCCTTCGTGCATGAAGGAGAAGAAAAGAGGAGCGCAGCAAAAAAAAGCCTTGACAGCAATGGACTCGCAATTTCCAGCGGGCATCACAGTCACAACTATTTAGCACGACAAGCTCTACCACAAATGTACACGGAAGTTAGACAGACAGTTGCTAAGCCCGATGCATTTCACAGGTTGGTGTTTCCATGCACAAAATATTTAAAGGCATAAAGTTGAGATGTCCCGACCCATACCGTATGTTTTGGCCTCCGCTCCGATCCAATTGTTTATAGTCCTGACAATCTGTTCTGATTTTGGTACCAATCCTTTTTTTAAATACATGTTTGTTACAAAAATGAACGTGTGGAATTGAATATGATTGTTAAAATAGCTTTTCAAAGCATTAAAAATAATCTAGCCAATGTATTGCTGAATTATTGTTGAATTTACTTGTTTTTATTACACAGTATGACCAACAATATTGCTTGACTTTTGTAACAAACCTCTTTGAGTCAGGTCCCTAATGAACATAAAAATCCAATCTATAAAAGATAAAACTGAAAAAAGTGGGCCTGCAAAATACTGTAGTGGTATTTTGTGTTGTTCCAGGCTACTGTTTAGTGTGTGGGCTATTGAGGGCTGTGGTGTTCAGCATGCTGGTTGGAGCAAGCGTATGGAGTCACAAGCGTATAATAGAAAACTAGGAAGTGGAACGTCTGCTTGAAGGACTGAGTATTCTATGTTGACATGCAAATAAATGACCAACTGAATTACAGCCATCCTGACGTGGAGTTATTCAGACGCCATTACAATACTTTTAGAGTAGGACTAATCATGTGTCATGGTTATAGATAAATTAGTGGTATGACAAAGAATTTTTTTATTTTTTTTTACAAACTTTCTTTAACACAGTAGTAAATTATTGACGACCAACGGTCAGTGATTAACTTTCAGTCCGAGCTCCCATGACACAGGAGTCTGTGCACAGTGAGGGGAATCAACCTTGATTTAACTACAGCGCTTCCCCGCCCACATGTCCTCGTGGGGGTGTTCTTCATCTGATGGCGGGAGTCGAGTGGCAACCAGCTTTAAATATATCCAGATATGAGTTTTGGCCCATATCACCCAGTCCAAGTTATTAGTAAATTACTTTTAAAAACTTTTGTGAACCAATGTGAACTTCAGTTTGACGACAAGTGATAGAGATTGATGTTACTGTGTTTGCCAAGGAGGCAAGTCTCTTCACATAACCACTAAATCCAAGCTCACTTTGCGGCATGCATTGCAAGGGTCACTGACATGATATATCAACTTTGATTAAATACGGTCTTTATTGTTTGTTATTATGTTCTACGTTGTTTGTGTTTTGAAAGCGAACGGTAAATTTGTAAAAAATTACAAGGTGCCAGTGGACACCTCGCAAGTAAACAAACATAGCTGTGTACGAGACAGAGGATGTTTACAGTGATCAAGCCAAATGCTTCTTTTAGTGTTCCTTTGTAGCAGTCTTCAGTTAAATGAACATTGCAAAGAACCGAACTCAAGATTATTTGTCCTTTGTTCTATGTACTTGCTTTGTCTGTTTTGGCGTTAGCTGAGAGTAGAGCTGCAACAATTAATCGATGAATCGATGATTCAATCAATTATGCAATTAATCAACAACTATTTTGGTAATCAATTAATTGTAAATGTACTGTAAATATCCCCCTTTCAGCCTTTCAAATGTGACTATTTTTCAACTTCCTTAGTTATCCATAAAAGCAGAGCTATTAGCTTTGTGTTTCAGGCAAAACAAAATAGTCACACACACCAGCTTTGACTTTGGAAAAGAGCAATGAACATTAATGGCTCTTTCTGATATCTAACCACTGCAGTGATATGTGTGTGGAGGGTGCGTAAGAAAATTCCCACGCCGGAAATGGGATTTATGCACTTGTATTTGTGCGTAGAAAAAAGCGTACATTTATGCACAACTCTTACCATGCATACACACAAAACCCAGTGGTAGAACAGTGAAACTAGATATAATTGTGGTTGTGCCAGTCCAGCACAGGCCATAGCATCTTCCTAGATGCCATCAAACATGGCACCTCCCCTTTCCACAAAGGACACCAGCCGATGCCAAACACAAAGCCTGCCCGTAAAGTTTATTTATTTGTTATTTCTTATTTATTTACAAATAACAAGGCACAACAAGTCTGTGCCAGTGGAGTAGTAGAGTGTTTGGGATGTTTGTCAGTTGATTGTTTATACTTCTGTACTTCCATGGTACAGTGTTGGAGAAATGTATCTTCCTTGCCCTTTTTGCTATGGTTTTGGGGAGGTAAAAAGTCCATTCATGCACTCTTAAAGGGATTGTTGCTAAAAGGTGGAAATACAAAATGTGTGTTTTTTTTTTAATTCGATTCATCCATTAATCAAAAACATAATTGACTGATTATTTTTTGTTCTTAAAATAATCATTAGTAGCAGCCCTAGCTGAAGGAGTGCTCCATTGACGTCAGTCTGGAAACACCCGTTTTCTACGACTCGAGTTTGTCATTGCTTCCGCCATGTACTATCCATCCATCCATCTACCCACTCATCCACTGTGTGGCCACCATGTACTATAAATTTTCATTTTTATGAATTTACTGTTCGCTAACAGTGTAGAGCATAATTACAAACAATGTAGAACATAGTTCAGCAAAGTTGATAAATCATGTCATGTTAATTTATTGTGGCTTTATAGCAGCCATACTCTTTGCCATCACCCATCTAGGGTGATATACATGCACAAAAAAGCCAGAGATGCTCATTGAGTTCTTGACGTCTTGACGTTTGAAATCCAGGTTTTTGCATGTTGTAATTGGTAATACTGCCAGAACTTTAGAGGTTCCACTGTCAAATTGTTGACATGCATGTGAGTGTGCACGTGTGCATGCATCCTAATGCATGTTGTTGTTTTTGAGCTCAAAAACTCTCTCACACCCCTTTAGGTGTCTAGTCACATACAGGTGTTAGCACGGAAGAAAGTTCGCGAATACCAGGCGGGTATCAAGGTAGGTGATGGCGGCCTGCCATGCCTCTCCGGCGACACTGACTGGGCGTCTCTTTCCTCTTTGGTTACGGCTTCCCTTTTTTCTTCTTCTGTCCTGTTTGTCATTTCCCTCCTTCCCTCCTCCTCTGTGGCTATTCTTCTATGCAGGTTTCTAGCCACTTGCAGGTTCTCGCCCGGAGAAAATCTCGCGAGATCCAGTCAAAGCTAAAGGTATGCGCTTCACAGCGGGCTCAGCGGGGCTGAAAAAGGCTTTGGCTTTGCACTAACCGCTACTTTTATTAGTCTCAATGACACAGCATTAGCTCATTGTGAGAAGAACACCAGCTAGAAAATTAGATGCAAGCTTGGTAGATGCAAGTGTTAAACTAATTATAGCTTTCTTGAAGATTATTAAAGAACAGTTTTCTTCCTTCAGTACCATGCATGCTGAGCTCAAAGAGACAGTGCTCTTTAACATCTACAGCTGTATTTGCTAATATATTGAGAAATAATAATACTATGGTTAAAATGAAACGAGGCTGACTACTGAATGCTACACAAGCTGTTTTATGAGAAGCCCGACAGAAGCTTTGTCTTTCACGCTTCTGCAGCATGATCTCCTCTACTGAGTCTACTTTCTCTACTCTGACGCCTTTAGCTTCTCTGATATATGTCTGTAATGTCACTTTATAAGGATGCCCAATTTTAAACTACAATATCTTCCTTTGGTGTGTCTCCTTTTGCATATTTTACATTTTTTGCATACATACTGTGTGCACACATGTTAGATAAAGAACCTTAACAGTGACTATTGCTGCAGCAAAACTGCTTCAGTGCTGTCACATACTTTCCAGGCGATAAAGCAGCAACAAAATAGTAAATATTGTCGTCAATATTGCTTTGAGTATCTTAAGTTTAAACAGCAGCCTTGCTAACAAATTTGTTTTATTTCTGGTAGCTACATCATGGGTGCCTTGTTGCCTCCTTTTCTCACATTTATGTCAAATGTGTATATTTTCAAAACACTTTATCGATATTGAGTACAATTACCAGCAGTGGTCCTCAATCCGCCCTCGTACTGTAAAACTTTTTTGTAAACAAAGAAAAGCATAATAACACACAAAATTAATACTGACTCAGTATGAGCCTTCAGTCAGAAGATGACAGCGGCACGGATGCGAATAGCATCCTACAGTAGCATCCTGCAATGCTATTGTAGGAAATCCAGGCTATTTTCTTTTAGCTTTAAACCAATATGAGAGGAGAACAAACTTCTCCCCGCTGACAATATTCACTCAAGGGATAAAAATTTTTTAGAGGAATTCATTGATTTAAATTACAATTTCTTGTCTTCCATTGTTCTCATTGATCTGGGAAGTTTTTTAGGAAGCCCAAGTGAGCCTGTTAATGTAGTTATGTACACGCTTGTCAACTTTGACCCTACAATCAATTAGTTGTGTAATATAATAACACAATATAATAATAGTCATTTTATTGCATAATCATAATCACATAATCGTATTATATTATACAATCAGTTGATTGTATAATCATTTTTATTATATTAATATGCAATCAACTGATTGTATAATATGATTAAATACAAGAAAGTCAGTTATTTCCAAAATGGATATAATTTACATTAAATTCAACATACAGTGGAACCTCGGGTAGCGTACGTCCTGGTCAGCATGTTTTTTGGTTAACGTTGAAAGTTGCCAAAAAGTGGCCTCATCTTGCGTACATCCCTTACTACATCGCATACTCAACATTGCCCTCTGACTTTATCACAGTTTTTTAAAAATTACTTAATTAATGAATTATCCTAAGTCATAAAATATGCATATTTGAGCAAATTTTACACATTTTGTGCACAAATTAAGGATTTTCAAGTATAAAAATGGCTAAATGAACTAAAATACAAATACATCAATGATTCCCTAACTTTTCTACATGTTCCCCCTAATTATGCATGCTTAAAAAACATATTTTTTAATCTTACTTAACTTGAAATATTAATGAATTAAAAATAATAATACTGTAACATAATAATAACAATGTTACGAATTATTATAAGAACACGAGTTATTGTTGCGGCCATCTGAACCCCCGACGTCACTACCTCTCCCCGAGCGATTCTGGCCTATGTCTTTTCGCTGATTGTATCTACTAACTGGGTAATGCAAAAATAAATTATTCCTTGTCGAAATGTTAAAAAACAAATTTACAAGATCATAAACAGGTTTTCTATGCCATAACTACTAAACTACTAAAAGTATTTAATTCAAAAGTAGTAATTCTTCTTTGTGAAAATTTGTAATTGTTTTCTGCATGTAAAACTATAATTATGAAACTGTAAAAACATGTTTTGTGTTAACGTTATTGACTTTCTGTAATGGATTCAATGGATTTACATTATTTTACATTAATTCAATGTAATTTTGACCCGCTTACCTGGGTCGCAGGGGCAACAGTCTCAGTAGGAAAGTCCAGACTTCCCGGTTTTCGGCCACCTCTTCCAGTTCTACCAGGAGGATACTGAGGCGATCCCAGGCCAGCTGTGAGACATAATCCCTCCAGCGTGTCCTAGGTTTGTCCCTGGACCTCCTCCCGACTGGGAATGCCCAGAACACCTCATCAGAGAGGCATCTGGACAAGATGCAACATTATTGGTTATGGGAAAATGTAATTTGGTTAGCGTCCATTTCGGTTAGAATCTGACCTTCTGGAAGGGAATAGTGATGCCAACCAAGGTTCCACTGCACCCTGATATGATGCACATTCTTCATTCAGCTTTCATTTCTCATGGTTTATTTCAACCCAAATAAGTAACTTCTAATGACTATGACTAAGATATTTTTACAAAACCTTTAATACTATATTATGTTAGCTATTCATTGATTCATTCATTCATTTTCTATGCCGCTTATCCTCATTAGGGTCGCGGGGATGCTGGAGCCTATCCCAGCTGGATTTGGGCGAGAGGCAGGGTACACCCTGGACTGGTCGCCAGTCCATCGCAGGGCACATATAGACAAACAAACATTCATACTCATACCGATGGACAATTTAGAGGCGGCAATTAACCTAGCATGCATGTTTTTGGAATGTGGGAGGAAACCGGAGTTGTCAGCTATTCACGCTAAATTATTCCACATTTTTTTTAACTTTGTTAAAATGTACTCATAAGTTACTTTTAGTTAATATAAGTTAATTTTACCATAAAAGTAAAGTTATTGCAAAGTAATGCCAAGCAACCTGTCAAATATGGTTCTTTATCCGTAATAATTTTTTCATCCTTTTAACACTATGACCCAAAAAGATTAAGTAAACCTAAATGCATAGTACTAATGTTTTTTTCTTTTTTTCTTGTTGTTTTTTTTTTTTTTTGGTTTAGGCAATGAATTTGGTAAGTGAATCGCACTTGTCCCGTACGCTATGCTTCCCTATTCGCCTTCAGCATCAATGAGCCTCCTAATTGCCCTTTGCTGGCATGGCACCCCACCCCACTTGCTATCTCAATGAGGCATTAAGTGTGCTTCAGAAAACGTCCTCGCTTTGAACGCTGCTGTGCATCCACGCTTGCTTCACTGAGGGGCTGCTTGTTTGATTTTTGCGCTCTCGACTTTTCTTCAAAGCTTCACACATCGAAGCTTTTTTGCAAAAGTGCTGAAAACAAGCAGAGGCGTTTACAGCCTTGACATAAAGTAAAAACATGTCTGCAAGCCAGGGTTTTTCCCATGTATTTCCTAAAAATGTGACTCCATTATAAGTCGTCTTTTCATCACACTGCTGTACACACTTACATCCAGCTGTTCTCCTCATCTTTTTGTTTCCACGGTGACAGTAACACTCAGCTTTACTTTCCTTGGAGCTTACATAACCAATGGAAGTCTTCTTTACCCATCTATTATTGGCTGCTACTCTACACTAATGAAAATGTCTAAATGAGTCATTCGGGATTGGCAAATAATTGTTTGCAGTGTAGCGCAGGGGTTGTGTGCAGATTGTAGTGCCCCCTTATGGTGAAATTGCTTCTTGGTCTGTGCCAAAATGCAGGATCAGGCATCTAAAGACAAAGCCCTGCAGAACATGGCAGCACTATCATCTGCACAGATCGTCTCGCCGAGCATGATCAAGAATCATCTTCCGCCACTACCCCCTGGCCCCTACCAAACAGGCAGAGTGAGACCTCTATTCAATGTACATTTTTATTCCACATGTCTTTGAAGTATTGGACTGATGGAAAAACCTTGCCTCATTTTCAGTTTTGGTCGGGACCAATGCCGGGACAGCCTGGACCTTCTCAGGAGTAAGTAGCTAGGTGATGACAAGGTCCATGTTTGGAAGCATTTTGTTTTTGGAGACGAGTCGGTGGATTAATTAGCGTCATTAAGAGTAGGCATGTTTAACGCATCACGTTTTTGCACACCAGGCTGGTTCTAGATCTCAACCCGGGAAGGACTCCTGGGCTTGCCCGCACCAGCCATGCGTAAGTTTGCTTAAGCTGAGGTCCAGCCGTGAGCACTGAAGCATTACTAACTATCACAATGTCTTGTATGTTTCCTGCACCAAATTGAAATTCCATCCTCAAAACTAATAACCTGAATAGTTGTTCAATTTGCCAACTGATTAAATGCAACGAAGCAGGTGGACTTACGCTTTGCTGGTGCAGCAACACATGCTTACCTTGACACTAATCCAGATTTAAAGCATTTATCATGCACGTTGGTTGAATGTATTGAAGGTCATGTGTAAAGTATGTCTCACCAAACCTGTCTTCTAGTATCAAACCTTTTGCACAGCCTCCATACCCGAGCCTAACCGGTCCAGTACCGCAGTCCATACCAAGTAGGTCTCACTGACCAACAGTCAGTAAATGACAGATTTCTATGACAATTAAATAATACTTAAAATTTTTGTTTGTATGATATGTAGGTTATGAGCCCTTGGCACCGCCTTCTGCGCCCACAGCCACAGCGGTGCCAGTTTGGCAAGACCGGACCATCGCCTCCTCAAAGTTGCGCATGTTGGAATACTCAGCCTTCATGGAGGTTCAAAGAGACCCAGACACTGTGAGTTTAGAAAAAAGGCCACCTCAGAACCTGTAAGAGAGGGACTTGCGATAAGACCTTTTCTTTTCACACAGACCCTACCAAAGGAGGGATAGTGGCGCGATTGTTTGTACGGATTCACACTGTACTGAATATATGTGTGACGTCCATGCAATGCTGTTTAATGCATGTCAACTGTACATTGTCTTAAGCGTGTCCTCTCTTGTTCTTGTGTCCATACTGCAGTACAGCAAACACCTGTTTGTCCACATAGGACAGACCAACCCCTCCTACAACGACCCCCTCCTGGAGGCTGTGGACATCCGGCAGATCTACGACAAATTCCCTGAGAAGAAGGGTGGCCTTAAGGAGCTTTACGAGAAAGGCCCCCAGAATGCTTTTTTCCTTGTAAAATTTTGGGTATGTAATTCACTGTTTTGTCTTGTAGTCATACAATATGTCACAAAAGCCGTTTTCACAATAATGGCTGTGTGTTGACTCATTTTCAGTCCAGCTGTACATCGATTACTCAAATATATACTGTATACCCAACTAGGTTTATCTTTTGAGGGAATATACAAAAATAAAAATTAGGGATGTTTGATAGTGGCTTTTTTTCCAGCTCTCAATTTCCGATTTCAATATCAACCGATATGTGTAACATCACATATGTCCTGTCGTGCAATTAATACGTATTTGTTGGGAAGCTAATTGATACAGCTTTCACAATGTAAACAACATTGCACCACTTGGGTAAGAAAACATCTGGGAAGTACTTGCGAATGCGCATGGCAATGAGTGGCTCGTGGAACTTCACAGGTTTATAATAATAATAATAATACATTTTATTTATACAGCGCTTTTCAAGAAACTCAAAGACGCGTTACAATACATTAAAGAATAAAAACAGCACAAAATTTACAGAATAAAATCAACATTAAAAGCAATTTTAAACAGATAAGTTTTAAGTTCTGTCTTGAAGGTGGGGAGGTCAGAGCAGTCACGGAGGGGTTTAGGCAGAAAGTTCCAGAGGGTGGCGGCAGCGATGGAAAAAGCTCTGTGCCCCCAGGTTCGGAGCTTGGTCCTACAGGGCAGTGACAGAAGGTTGGAGTTGGAGGAGCGGAGGGAGCGAGATGGAGTGTAATGGTGGAGCAGGTCTGTGAGGTAAGGAGGGGCCAGGTTATGGAGTGCTTTAGATGTAATGAGAAGGATTTTAAAGTGGATACGCTGAGGGACAGGGAGCCAGTGGAGCTTGAGGAGGACAGGGGTGATGTGTTCATGGGAACGTGTGTGGGTGAGGAGCAGAGCGGCGGAGTTCTGAATGTTCTGTAATCTGTTGAGGGTTTTTAATGATGTACTATAAAGAATGCTATTGCAATAGTCGATTCTGGTTGTGATAAAAACATGGATGAAAGTTTCAGCAGCAAAGAAGGTAAGTGATGGACGGAGACGAGCTATGTTTTTGAGGTGAAAAAAAGCAGTCCGGGTTATGTGCTTTACGTGAGGCTCAAATGAAAGAGTGGGGATGGAAGAAGTGTGGTGTTGTCGAAGTGCAGGGTGAAGTGTTGGGAGGATTTGGTGATTTTATGTGGACCAATAATGTCTGTTTTGTCGCTGTTTAATTTGAGGAAATATTGATTCATCCAGTTTTTGATGTCTGTTAAGCGGTGGGTGAGAGTGGAGTAGACGCTGGGGTTGATGGATGTTGTGGAGATGTAAAGTTGGATGTCGTCAGCGTAGCAGTTAAAATGGAGACCATGATGACGAATAATGTTGCTGGGGGGGAGGATGTAGAGAATGAAGAGGAGAGGATCAAGCACCAAACCCTGCGGGACACCCTGGTGCAGGGGAGCTTTGGAGGAGGAGCAGTGGTTGATATGGAGGAACTGTTGCCGGTTTATGAGATAGGACTGGAGCCAGGAAAGAGCGGAACCAGTGATGTTCAAGTTTTTGAGACGGTACAGGAGGATGGTATGGCTGATGGTGTCGAAAGCTGCAGTGAGGTCCAGGAGGATGAGGATGGAAAGGTTACCGGAATCGGAGGAGATGAGGAGATCATTTGTAATTTTGAGCAGAGCTGTTTCGGTGCTGTGTTTGGGACGAAAGCCAGACTGGAAGGGTTCATAGAAACTGTTGGAGGTGAGGTGAGTCTGGAGTTGAGCGGCAACAATACGTTCCAGGATTTTAGACAGAAAGGGGAGGTTGGATATGGGGCGGAAATTTGCCCAGTTTTCAGGGTCAAGGTTGGGTTTTTTGAGGATAGGGGTGATAGCAGCCAGCTTGAGAGACTGTGGCACAAAACCAGAGGAGAGGAAGGAGTTTATGATTTGTGTGATCAGTGGAGAAAGTACAGGAAGACAGGCTTTGATAAAAGGAGAGGGAATGGGATCCAGAGAACATGTCGAACTTTTAATGCTGGGAAAAAGTTTTGTCAGGTGGGCCGAAGAAATGGGTGAGAATTGAGAGAGCTGTTGATGGAGCAGAGGAGGATCAGGTGGAGCAGTGTGGGAGGAGGAGAGGTCTATGGAACTATAAATGGAATCTATTTTGGACTGAAAGAAGGATTGAAATTGATTGCATTTTTCAGTGGTGAATGAAGATGAGGTGTTGTTGTTGGGCTTTAGAAGTGTGTTTATTGTGGAAAAGAGAACTTTGGGGTTATTACAACCAGAATGGATGAGGTCGGAGTAGTATTTGGACCGGACGGAGTTTAGTGTGTCTTTGTATTGCTGTATGTAGTCTGTGTAGATTTGCAGATGGAGAGTTAAACCAGATTTCTTGTACAGTCTTTCAAGCTGGCGCTTTCGAGATTTCATTTGATGGAGCTCAGGGGTGTACCAGGGGGCAGTATGGGTAAAATAGACGGTTTTAGTTTCGGTGGGGGCCAGTTCGTCTAAACAAGAGGAGAGGGTATTGTTGTAATAAGTGACAAGTTCAGAAGGATTTTCAGACAGAGCGGGAGGGGAAGTAGCCAGTTTGGAGGAGAGAAGAACAGAAAGAGCAGGAGTGTCAATGGATTTTAAATTTCTGAAAGTTATTGTGGGTTTTGCTTTATGGGCTGTGAGGGGGATTTGTATATTGAAAGTTATGCCAAAGTGGTCAGATATGCTGAGATTGTGGCTGGAAAGATTGTTTATTGTGGGACCAGTGAAGCAAACCAGATTAAGAATGTGACCGTGAGTGTGAGTGGGGAAATTGACATATTGAGTGATGTTGAAGCAATGAAGAAGGTCCATGAATTCAGCAGCGGGTTTGGAGGGGACATTGTCAATGTTGAATTTAAAGTCACCCAGCAGGAGGATGGAGGGTGATATGGCACTTAACTGAGTCAAAAAATCTGTGAAGTCTGCAAGGAAGGAAGGGTTGGGCTTCGGGGGGCGGTAAATAACAGCAGTTACAAGTGGACATGGACCGGACAGTTTGAAAGCAGTATATTCAAATGAGTGAAAGTTTGAAAGAGAGAGAGGGGTTAATTTAATATCTTTTTTTAAAATAACTGCTGTTATTTGTTAAGTTTGGTGAATCTGGTGTCTTGCATTATAGAAAAGGGCTGGTTATCCAGTCCGATACACTCCATGATTTTCTGACTGATGGCTTTTGCCCTGGGAATTGGAAATATTGAAGGAAGAAGTCTTGGTTACAACTCGGATAACCAACACAGTCATTGCAAATATAAATAAATAAATATCTGAAGGAGACTCTTGGAAATAATTCCAAACCACAGACATAACAATCAGGTACACATGCTTAATAACGCATATTGATGAGGTCATCGTTTGCACACCGGAATGTACGGGAGCCCATAGGCCTATAAACACCATTTTTTTTAATTATTTGTAGGGAAAATCCAAATATTATATTTTTATGCCAAAATCGGGCCTATAATATTGGTGGGCCGATATTATCAAACATCCCTAATAAAAATGTTTCCTGAAATGTGAGTTGTATACTGAATTACTTCGGAAATGTGCAGGTCAATAAACATAATGATAATGGAATTTACAGGCCGACCTGAACAGCAGTGGCATGCAGGATGGCCCTGGTTCTTTCTATGGCGTCACCAGCCAGTATAGTAGCATTGAGAACATGACCATCACTGTGTCTACCAAAGTCTGCTCCTTTGGGAAGCAAGTTGTGGAGAAAGTGGAGGTAACAACAAAGTGATTGTCTCTTCATGCATGGTAAAGATGAATGCTTTCTATTATCTGATGACGTGATCTCCTGCTACAGACAGAGTACGCCCGCCTGGAGGGAGGAAAGTGCGTTTACAGGATCCACCGCTCCCCGATGTGCGAGTACATGATCAACTTCATCCACAAACTGAAACACTTGCCTGAGAAATACATGATGAACAGTGTTCTTGAAAACTTCACCATTCTCCAGGTACAGATGTCTAGTTGAACTTTTTTCAATTGTTTTTTTAACTAAAAAAGTTTTTAAATGCAGATTATGAATATTTTATTTTTTTAATAATTTTATTTATTTTACTATAAATATGTTTTAATTGACATAATTTTCTTCCTTTTTTGTAATTGTTATTCTTTGGTATTACTATTATTTTAATGGACGCTTTATGAGCCTGTGAGTGCTTTCACTCACTGCTGTTTGTGAAAAGAGAGATATGCTTGCTATGTCTTTTCCTTCCCTATAATCACTTCCAGCTCTGCCTGAGTAAGGTCAGTTCATGAAAAGATAACAAGCATGCACGCATCCCTCATGACATTTGTGTGTTTTTATTGATTTGCTCCTCCAGGTGGTGACGAACCGCGACACCCAGGAGACTCTGCTGTGCATAGCGTTTGTGTTCGAGGTGTCCACAAGTGAGCACGGCGCTCAGTACCACGTCTACAGACTTGTGAAGGACTAACATTAGCAGGACGCCTCGTGACGAGCCAGACAAAACAGTGAAACACAATCTATCCCTCTTCAGCCAGCTCGACTAAGCCAGGAAAGCCTGGAATGACATTAAAACAATGCTAGAGTGAAGCAACAAGGAGACGTTTTTGGCTTCAAAACACACACACAAGGAATAAAACAGATTTATCAGACCAGTAGCTTGTGTTTAAACACGGTTTTTAGATGAAGTGGCGGTATTGAAATAATTCTTGAGGGAGTGCGGAGGTGTTTAGGCGAATGAGAATACTCTTCTTGCAAGATTACTCTGAGCAATGAGTGCAAGAACTTGACCACGAAAGAGCCAAGTGGTGTTTGCAGTAGGTTTTGTTAGGAAAGACAAAGTGCCTTTTTCCTCCAAAGATGATATTGCCTTTTGTACTACCTCTTGTATTTTTTAAACGAGCAGATCCTCTTCAGGCAGTTGGACATAAACCCCTCTGATGTTACTTTTTAACACTCTTTGCTCCTCAGTTATCCTACTTGTTATATGGTGAGAAGGCTTAGCATTTTAGCCTTCCTTTTGGTACTGCCTGTCTGTTTTAATACACAAAATCAGGTCTTACAAAAGTTTCTTCTGCCTGCTCGCCTTACGTAAAGCCAGCGCTTTGCCTCCCCCCCTTGTAACCCCTGTTGCAATAACACAGTTTCCACTGACATTTTCAGGAACGTTTATTTGTATAGGTTCTTATTTACGTGGGTAAACTCTTGGTAATCTGTGTGCTTCCTCAAAGTTCCTGGAAATGTATTTAAAGCGGGTTCTTCAAAAGTGCCTGCAATTCTGAAAAGACTCACCACATCAGTAGGTACTTTTCCAGGGAAAGTCTGGGATTGTGGCGATTTTTTTTTTCTCAAATAAATTTGGTGGAAAAAATCCCAGGTTCCTTTTGGTGGAAAAGTACCTATTGCATTATTGGAAGATGTGTACTTGGCTTGGGCTGTAGGGGAGGGGGCAGCAGTGTTAATAATGTTCCACCTTGACAAATGTAGCCTAAATGAAAAAAATACATTGTGTCTGTACTGTGAGTCAAGTGGATCCTAAAGGAATGTGTGTTACATAGGAGTATTTTTATTTTGGGGGTACCGTGGGGTGGGGGGAGTTTTGGCGTATTTGTGATCTCAGCACAGAGAGGAAATATGAAAGAATTGAATCACTGTTTCTTTTGTTTAAAAAAGAAATTGCATGCTGTGAAGTCATTCGCTTTACTCTTCACTCAATGCCCATAAAAGCTTAAACGTTAATATTTAAGATTTTGACATCCAACTCAAACTGTTGTCTCTGTGCTGTGGAACATGACCATTGATTGTTATTTATAAGGTTGGAAAGCAGATACTTAGGAGGGCGAGGGGGGGTTTACCTTGAAGCATACTGAACATTTTTTATTCAGATGGGGATGATGAGTCGGTAAGTATGGCAGGACTTCTGTCGGTTCCTGCGAGACAAGCGAAAAAGCGTCCCACTTGGACAATTTTCTGCCATAAAATCTGACATTGATAGAGCGCCTGCCTGCCTTTGAATGTTGCAGCCTAGACAAAAAAAAAACTCTCTTTGATCAGTGTATCTTTTATACAGTTTTTTGCCATTACCATTTGTTTTGATTCTGTCTCTTGACTTTCAGTGTTTGCGCTTCACTGAAATTAATGTGTGATTGTGCTGATATTGATAATTAATATGAGATATCTAATGTATCATATTCTGAATGGTGTGGGAAGGTGTTTATTTGTTGTTGTTTTTGGTTGAAGGTGGTTTACTATTGTCTTTGCTACAGTTGTGAATTGCAATTTTATACTTCCAAATAGAGGTTGGACTATGTAATCAAACCAATGTATCTAACAATAAAAGACACCTGGTGCCTTTGGGGGCCATTTTCCCCATAATAATGTGTGTGATAATTGTATTTGTCCACTAAAGTGTTAAGTTTCATTCATACATTCAGTTTTTTTGCGTTTATCATAACCATGGTCTCGCGGTATTTTGGAGTCCGACCTAGCCGACCTTGGGCGAGAGGCGGGGCACATATAGACATACAGCCATTTAACTTGATTTACATATTTCATTGGAATATGTTTAGTTACCTAATTTGTTCTTGTTTCAAATAAAGGCTCTCAACCAGTTTTCCTTCAAAAAATGCATTTCTTAAACATAAGGGAACTAATGTTTATCTAAATGATCACTTAACAAAAACCAATGCAGAAATTGCTAAAAAAAAAAAAAAAAAAAAAGCTAGATATATGAGGAAGCTAAACAAAATTCAAAACACATGGGTTACAAACTGCGGAGTATTCATTCAACTAAAGGATTCACCTGAGGAGGCCAAAGTGATTGTTATTAAAGATCTGAGGGAGCTGAAAAAATATGGAGGCTAGCTGTACTTTAAAATAAATACAAATAAAAATCAATAAATATGGCATCTAAGTATAGTTCAACAAACTCAATGGATGATAATATTAACATGATGATACAACACATGACTTTGAACTGTAATCATCTGGAGCTAAACCCATATAAGTACACGGAATACAATAATACAGACTTAGAATCTGAGATAGATCCTGATAATATGTTCTTTTCACTCAACACCAATAACTGTAACTACTATACTGAAGAGGATTATAATAACTCCATCAAATCTAAAGGGAAACTGTCCATAATTCACTTCAACAGTAGGAGTACGTATACAAACTTCACTGCTATAAAGGAATATCTACAACAATTTGAACACCCATTTAGTATCATCAAAATATCAGAAACATGGTTTAATGTTGATAAAGGTATTGACTTTGAGCTTGATGGTTATACTCTCAATTACGTAAACAGGGAAAATAGAGTAGGTGGAGGTGTTGCAATATATGTTTATAAACATCTGGAATTTACAGTAATAGAAAATATGACACTAACAATAAAGGATGTGTTAGAATGTATACTATAGAAATTGACAACGGAAATGAGAAAAATGTTATAATAGGTTGTTTATACCGGGCTCCAGGCTCCAATTTAGAAATATTTACAGATTGGGTGGAAAAAAATGTTTTCGGTATTAAATAATAAAAAACTATTCATCTGTGGAGATTATAACATTGATTTGATAAATACAAATTAACACAAAACAACCGATGGATTCATCAATAGGATGTATAGTATGAGCCTCCACCCAATCATAACAAGACCCAGCAGAATCACAACACATAGTCCTACACTTATAGATAACATTTTTACAAATGGCATTGAGACTGTAACCACTAGTGGCTTAATGATATGCGATATAACCGATCATCTACCTGTTTTTACACTGTATGACTATGACTATATTTATCATAAAACACCCCAAACATCTGTATTTAAACGATTACGGACTTAAGAAGCATTAAGCTCACTTGAATCAGATTTATCACAACAAGATTGGAATACTATATACATAGAGAAGGATGTAGATTGTGCCTTCAACACATTTTTAGACATTTTTAGTTTTTTATGTGACAAAAATTGTCCAATCCGTAAAGTAAGTAAAAATAACATTGCTATGAAATCTCCATGGATGACTAAGGGTATACAAAATGCTTGCAAAAAGAAAAATACTTTATATAATTGATTCATTATATTAAAAAAGGAAGAATCCGAACATAAATAAAAATTGTACAAAAATAAATTGACTAATATAATAAGAGCTAGTAAAAAATCATATTATACCAATCTATCAAATATTAATAAAAAATAGTACTAAAAGAGTTTGGGGAATACTTAATAATGTAATTAAAGGTAACAATAATAATAATAATACATATCCAGACTATTTTATTGATGACAATAGAGATATTTTTAATATGAATAAAATAGTAAATGGTTTCAATGAATTGTTTTGTCAATGTTGGACCAGATTTGGCAGCAAATATTCCGGAGTCTAGTTGTAATAAATTGGAGTCGTTGATAGCAATCAACTCACACACAATGTTTCTCTCTGGAGTTAGTGAGGCAGAAGTAATAGATATTGTTAATAATTGTAAAAACAAAACATCCACTGACTGTTTTGATATAGATATGATGATAGTTAAAAAAGTAATAAGAAGTATTTCCAAACCCTAACGTACATATGAAATTTATCGTTCCAGACTGGGACATTTCCAAGTAAAATGAAAATTGCCCAAATAATACCATTGTACAAAAATGGGAACAAACACATTTTTTACAAACTATAGACCTGTCTCGCAACTCCTTCAGTTTTCCAAAATTTTAGAAAAACTTTTACTAAGAGATTAGAATCATTTATTGATAAATATAATATAATTCATGATAGTCAGTATGGTTTCATGTCAGGGAGGTCAACATCAATGGCAATACTTGAGGCAGTGGAAGAAATTACAAATAGTTTAGACAATAAGAACTATGCAGTTGGGATATTTATTGATTTTAAAAAAGCCTTTGACACCATCAATCATTCAATATTACTCAAAAAACTTGAAAGATACGGTATTAGGGGGGTGGCTTTGAACTGGATGCATAGCTATTTATTTAGGAAACAGCAGTATGTGAAGTTGGGAGACTTCAAATCCCAGTGTTTGGCCGTTGCTTGCGGGGTCCCTCGGGGATCTGTATTAGGCCCCAAGCTGTTCAATGTCTATATAAATGACATATTTAATGTGTCAAACTTATTAAAATTATTATTATTTTCAGATGATACAAATATGTTCTATTCTAGTGATAATTATGGTAAACTTATAGATAATGTAAACAAGGAACTAATCAAATTAAAAGAATGGCTGGATGGGAATAAACTATCCCTAAATTTAAATAAAACAAAAGCTATGTTTTTTGGAAATTATAAGGAAAACTCTGCCTTGGTAATAAAATTGATGGTATTATAATAGATAAAGTGACAGAAAATACATTTCTAGGTGTAACTATTGATAGAAAACTAAGTTGGAAAGCGCACATAGGACACATACAAAATAAAATTTCTAAAAGTATGTCAATCATCAATTAAATTAAATATTTCCTAGAATATAATGCACTATATTTGTTGTACTGCTCATTGGTTTTGTCATATTTGACTTACTGTTTGGAAGTTTGGGGGAATAATTACAAAAGTTCACTACATCCCCTCTTTGTACTCCAAAAGCAAGCAGTAAGAACTATACACAGGCTTGGTTTTTGTCATCATACCAATATTTTATTTTTGGAGTCTAAACTGGTTTAGTTTTTTGAGTTGGTTGATTTTTATACTGCATAGCTTTTATATAAAGCCAATAAACTTCCTGCTAACATTCAAAAGCTTTTTACACAGAGACCAGGGGGTTATACACTGAGGGGATGTTGTAACTTTAAAATCAAAGCAGTGAGAACCACCAGTAGACGTTTGTGTGTGTCAAACTTTGGAACAGATTGGGGTTACAGCTCAAGCAATGTCCAAACATTCATCTATTTAAATCAAAATACAAAGAAATGGTTCTGTCTCAGTACATGAATGAGGAAAGAGGTACTTGAACGTTACTTTGTGTTTTGGGTTCTATTAGATATCATTATAATAGAAGGGTCATTACTTATAGCTATGTAAGGCCAAGATAACAGGTTGTTTATTAATCACCTTGAAGTATGTACTCTATGATTATTTATTTAACATCGGCATGAAAATTCACACAATTATGCAATATGATCATTGCATCACAGTGCATTATATTAAGAATAGAAAAGTAATATCATACCTCATATCACACGTGTATAGTACATATATTGCTTATATATGATGTCCTATTAGAAGCATCATTTCCTTGCTTTATGGTGGCCATTACCATTATTATTATCACTATTATATTCATAAATAACAACCGAAATCCTGATTTCAGGTTTATTGACCTAATTGACCTTCAACAGATTATAAGGTGATGATGGTAATAATTTATCACATGAAAGATATATATAAGGTCATTACTATGTTGTCTTTTATGGATTATTTCTCATACAATAAACTCAACAGATCGGGGCAGACAAGTGGAGGTTCTTTTGCAGGAGATTTTCCACCTTCTTGCAGCAGACCACCAAATTCTTGTCTCTTTTAATGCACAGGATAGGACACTCACAGAACAAAATTCACCAGATAAGGGCAGACAAGTGAAGGCTCGGCTGCAGGAGATCATCCACCTTCTCGCGGTAGACCTCCAAAATCTTCCATCCATCCATCCATTTTCCTCCGCTTATCTGGGTCCGGGTCGCGGGGGCAGCAGTTTCAGTAGGGAAGTCCAGACTTCCCGGTCCCCAGCGACATCTTCCAGCTCCATTAGGAGGACACCAAGGCGTTCCCAGGCCAGCTGTGAGACATAGTCCCTCCAGCGTGTCCTAGGTCTTCCCGGGGGCCTTCTCCCGACTGGGCATGCCCGAAAAACCTCACCAGGGAGGCGCCCGGGAGGCATCTGGACTAGATGCCCGAGCCACCTCAACTGGCTCCTTTTGATGTGAAGGAGCAGCGGCTCTACTCTGAGCTCCTCCCGGATGGCCGAGTTTAATACATGTTATGTTGATATGTGATGATGGTATTATAATGAGTAATGTCACAAGCTGTACAAGGTATAACACAGTAATAATAGTGTATATTGTACATGTGTGTTTGTAGGTGTGATACCTTATTCATGTATTACTGCATATTGCATTAATCTAACAGCCTTTAGTATTACAAATAAGGGGGTGGGAGTAAATAAGCTTGTCTTCTTCCCACTCCTTTTCGAGCCAAATTGTTCCTGTTTATGTGTGTATGTTCATTATGTTCTGTCCGGTGTATTTTGTGTGGCTCAAAATAAAAATAAAAAAATAAAAATAATGTTAAAAAAAGACTCAAAGCCGGTCCCAGATCAGATTTTATTGGGTTGCTGATTAATCTCAAAGAACATTGTTATTTGTAAATGTGTTTATTTAACACAATTTAACACTTGCGTCACACTTTCGGTTGATTTGACTGTGTTAAATAACTTTAACACATTCAAATGAAATAAATGCAAACTGCTGACCTCTACACACAATGAAGACTTTATCCTGGCTGCTGAACTACACATCCCAGAATTCTACGGAAGCGGAAACGAACCGGTAGCAACTTTAAAGTTAGCGTATACGTATCCCGGATATGGTTTAGATTAAACTGTAACTTTCAAACGATCACATATAACATAATTTTAAGACCATTGGAGCATACGTGTATGATTTCCAAAATCATACACAAATATTATATATATTGGGTATATTTTCCAAAGCCAGAATTTATTGTGAAAGGAATAAGTAGGACCGGACGTGACGTCATCAGCGTCTGTCCAACTGACTTGACAGAGACGTAAACGTTACTTTAATGTTTTCTGTAAATATTTGGACGCCGCTAAATGTACAGCCGAGTGTCATAAAGCAGATAATGATGACGTTTTTAATCCAATGAGCCTTCTCGGTCGGCCTCCCCGCCAGCACGAAGTATTCTGGACCCAGGCGGTACCTGCTCTGGACTTTTCGAATCTTCCGGTGAAGTTCTTCTTCAGAAGACTGACCATGTAAGTTAACACAACTTAAATGACGCGTGAGTTTCGTCGCGGGAGCAGTCCTGTCACATCGTTGTCGGTGTAGCCCATGTGTCTTTTATGTCTTTGTCCCCGGCACGAGACGCCGTTATTCATTCATTGTCACACCCAAATAAAGATAAAGACGCGTGCAGTTTATTTCCAATTTGCTGTTACTGAGTTTGTCTCAAAGTGCCTTTTAACCAAGCGACAAAACTATACTTTACCCATAAATCCCCAAACGGGGATCCTTTTGAATGAATAAAACATGTGTGATTACAATGGGAACAAATTAGTCTGATGGATAAAATAGTGTACACCTTTAAATAGAGGTGGGGTTCATGATCAAATTAAACAACAAAAATACTGGCCATATGTCATGCAATAAGCCCTAATAAAAACAAAGGCAACTATGGGGTTTAGCTCAAAAGTAAAGCTGCTTTATAATAACAATGTACAGTGTTCTGAGTCTCTTTTGGCAACACAATGCTGTATTTGCATATGTGTTTAAAATTTCATCAAATGCACGGTACTTAATATTTAGTTGTTGATAATAACAAAGATTC
Source organism: Oostethus manadensis (assembly GCA_024372805.1). Taxonomy (NCBI): domain Eukaryota; kingdom Metazoa; phylum Chordata; class Actinopteri; order Syngnathiformes; family Syngnathidae; genus Oostethus; species Oostethus manadensis. The sequence goes on along the minus strand of QODF01000076.1, from coordinate 2,823,354 downwards.
AAAGAGTGGGTGTTATTGTAGCAGTCTATACATAATGCATGTGGTCTGTTCCCATTAAATATATATATGTGTGTGTGTGTGTCTATAATATATATATGGACACACACACACAAATATATTTTGCAACAATGCACTAGCATTTCTCCTTTTTTCTATTTGCACGCCTCGTGACCCATGCAGTTCGGCCAGGTCAGCTCATTTCACACACAACACATTCAAACATGCATTGTTGTCACACTTTTTGACTCAAGCTGTGGCAACATAGGCAACTGTGCAATAGCATCCTTACGTTGATGCTATCTATAGTTCCTTTTTATCTTTAATCTTTTATCTAGAGCTGAATTTGGTCGTTTTTTAAGTCTTTAAGAAGTGAAACCACTGTCAGATCTACTTAACTTGCTGTGCACTTTTTAATATTCCTTTCAAAGATTTTAACATTTAACTTTTAACAGTTCACATTAGGAGCCTGATAGAACGTTCTGCCAGCATGGATCAGAAAGACCCCACCACCATCAAGGTCTTCTCTCTGAACTGCTGGTCAGTGCACACACTCTTGTTTTGTTTTTGTTTGTTTTGTTTATATTCTCTGTTTTCTTTCTTAGGGGGGTGCGCTACTTCAGCAAGCACTGCACACAGCGTTACGCCATGATTGCAGACATGCTACTCAAAGAAGAGCACAACATTGTTCTTCTGCAAGAGGTTTCATATGTTATTTATTCATCTCCCTTCCAACTATTTTTAGTTTCAGATTCAGATTTTAATTGTCACATACATATACATACAGAGTACGACGTGCAGTGAAATGTATTGTACGGCTGTCCAACCTGTAACCATTTAAAGGATAAAAATAGATAAAGAAATGAAAAATAAAAAAATAATAAGAAAATAAAATAGGCATAAAATATGAAATAAAATAAAGTACAAAAATACAATACAATACAAATAAAATAAAGTAAAAAAGTACAGGAGATACGACGTAACATGCAAGAATGGCAAGTGATATGTGTGTGACAGATGCTCACTAAAGTGTCGTAGTGGAAGTCTTTGAAGTGACTTGTGCTGTTTCAAGTCCACGGTTGTGCAAACTGAAGTGATGGATAGAAAGTCTGTTTATGTGCCCGGTGTATCCCTGTTTAGAGTCCAAATGGCATGCGGGAAGAAGCTCCTCCTCATTCTCTCTGTGTTTGCCTTCAAGGAGCGGAATCGTTTTCCTGAACGCAACAGTGAGAAGAGTCCATTGTTAGGATGGCTGTGGTCCTTCACAATCTTCCTGGCTCTGGTCCTGCACCTCGTTATAGATGTCTTGCAGGTCTGGGAGCTCGGTGTGGATGGTACGCTCAGCTGAACGCACCACCCTCTGAAGAGCTCGCCAGTCCTGGATGGTGCTGTTCCCGAACCAGGAAGTAAGGCTGCCAGTCAGGACGCTCTCAATGGTGCCGGTATAAAAATCTTTAGCACCTGAGAGGGTAGTTTAAAGTCCCTTAAGCGTCTCAGGTGGTATAGACGCTGCCGGGCCTTCTTCACCAGGGAGTTGGTGTGACAGGACCAAGACAAGTCCTTTGTTTTGGCCATACAAGTTGGCTTTTCATGAAAAACCTTATCAATATATACATATATTTTTTATGATGAAGAAAGATGTTAATATCTGAGATGACGAAGACAAAAAACATCTCTTGTACCACATATAGGTATCAGGCGTCCATGCTGATGTCTGAAATGATAAATAACACATTTAATTTTGTTACATTGAATTAAATTTGATTAAAATCAATTGAATTTGGATTGTGTTGAACTGGCGACCAGTCCAGGATGTACCACGCCTCTCGCCCGAAGTTAGCTGGGATAGGCTCCAGCATACCCACGACCCTACTGAGCCTATGCAGTAGCCAAGATGGATAAATGGATGAACCGAGTTGAATTACATTTTCTGTAATTTGGTTTGAGGTATTTTAAATTAATTACATTTAATGAATGAATATTTTTTTTATTTAAAGCAAATTTTTGTATAAAATTTGTAGGTAACATAATATATATTTACTGGCTGTATTTTGGCCAGTCAAAAACATTTCCAGTAGATCACCAAATGTTAACTAAAACCTGCTTGCTGCAAATACAGATAAGTTGTGTTTAGTATCATTTTATTTGCACAGGTATGGAGTGAAAAAGACTACCTCTTCCTGAGAAAGAAACTGGCCAGTAGCCATTTTCACTCTCATTACTTTAAAAGGTAAGGTGTTCAAGTCGAAATCCTCTGTCAAACGTCATAATAATTCCTTGGTACAATGTCAAAAAGGGCCTCTAATATGCCGGAGCACTTTGATCCATCAGCTAAGTGTAACTGCCTGAAGGATTAACACAGAATTTGGCATCTTAATTCTGTCTTGACCTGCATACCAAAGCACACGAGAATTTACAACAGCTCTTTCATCTGTTCGCACCAGAACCTTTATAGAGTGATGTCCGTCTACTTGGCTACCTTACATGTTGGTTATTACAGTGAAACATCTTCTCATTAATTATCTCTTTCTTTTTTAGCCAGTGGAGTCATTGGCAGCGGATTGGCCATTTTCTCCAAACACAGAATCCAAGACACACTCCTTTATCGCTACTCGTTGAACGGTTACCCATACATGGTAAGATAGAATGATTCAGCAATCAACAACGCACCAAGTAATCAGCACAAAAAAAACAACTGTGATTTACAGGCCCACCACGGCGACTGGTTCGGAGGGAAAGCTGTCGGCCTGGCCATCCTAAAGATTGGCACACTGACAGCAAACGTCTACGTGACTCACGTAGGTGCCGCTCTAAGCTCGGCTCTTCCAACTGAGCACTGCGCTATGAGTTTACTGATGAACGAGTGTCGTTGCAGCTGCATGCGGAGTACAGCCGCCAGAGGGATGCTTATCTACCTCACAGGGTGGTCCAGTCCTGGGAGCTGCAGCAGTTCGTCCGGTACTGTTGATCATCAATTCTGTTCCCACAGGATGACTCAGATGTTTGTTGACACTGCTGTACAGTAGCCATCATTTTAGCAGACAAATTACAGTGGATCATCTGAAGTCCAACACAATCCATCACAGGACAAAAACAGCTTATTACAAAATGTATTAAAATGACCACTTAGAATAACATCACATTATTTTGGGTTAAACTTTTCAAAAAACATGGACATAAAAATAAAGATTTTCATTTTATATTTATAATTAACTGAAACTGATATGTGGTTCCAGGAATTCCGCTTTCACCGTCATGTAATGTCTAAACACAAGTATGATTTTAACATACTGTAGGTACTTGTCATGAAAGTTTATAGCTTCTTCTTCCAAGAAACCAGTAGCTTTGTCAGAAGTAAAACTAAAAAAAAAACAGCCAAATGTGTAGCGAACTGTGCCTATGAGAAACACTGCTTTTACCAGTCAATTAAACACAAGGCTCCTGTAGTTGCAGGGGCGTGGCCTGCAAAAGCAAGTGCTTTTAAATGTTGCGTGTGTTACTCAGCTGTTGATGTGAAACTCAAGCGTTCCACTTGCTGTACTGTTGTTTACTAGCAACTCATCAGTGGTGTTAGCTCTGCTGTGCTATACACTTGATGATAAATGATCATGTGGTCATTTTTCTCTTCAATTTCCCGTGTATTTGAAATACTGTATAATGATTTTTGACATTTTAGAAATAGCAAATTCTGAGTGTATCAACTGTTGTTAGTCAAAGTATTGACCGTTTAACTGATGTTTCTAGTCACACGTCAGCTGCCGCAGACATAGTGGTCCTGGGTGGCGACCTCAACATGCATCCTCAGGACCTCGGCACTCGGCTGCTGAGGTCTTACACGGGACTCCAAGATGCTTACACAGAGGCCGACCAGTTTGATGTAGGTCTTCAAAAAAAGTCAACTGCACTAGGAAATGCTAAGTGGTTCCACCACATAAGAGTTAGTTACTAAGGCCAAATGCTGGGGTTGATTTTGTGTTTCAGGGATGTGATAATGGTCTGACTCTAATACTGGACAACCCTTTTGTTAGCAAGAATGTGTTGATTCCCTTTGAGAGAGGCATCAGGATTGACTACATCCTCTTTAAGGTGGCTCAGATATTTGTTTTATTTCATATTTCCATCGTTGTACCAACACTTTTTTTTCCATTTTCAGGGTTCTTGCCAAGCAGATATTCATTGTGCTTCCATGTGCACCACTAAAGGCTCCGTTCCAGGACACTTTTTACCATACTCGGACCACGAGGCCCTGACCGCTGAGCTAAAACTTCATACCCATACTTTGTCCCAAGCTGGAGGTGACTTTCAGTCCAAGAGTCGCCATTGTTCAGGAGGTAGTTTTGTGCTTTTATTTTTTTGTAAGGCCTGTGGTGTATGTGTATGCTTATTTATGTTGGCCAAGGGACAAATAATTTTTTGCTGCAAATTTGGTTAAAGGTGTGCAGTGTGCATATGTAATCTTTGTTTTTCAATTTCACTTAATTCTATAGTGGGTAATGCATAAATCTTATGAGAGAATTTATGCATAATATAGTAGGGGAGTTTCTATAAAAATGGACCATTCTGGGCTCTTCCAATTTACCTTATTGTCCCAATTGTAAGACTTGACTTTTTCCCCTTAGAAAGATTGTCAAATGCTTGTCTTTTATTTGAGGTTGATATACTGGCGACCAGTCCAGGGTGTACTCCGCCTCCCGCCCAAAGTCGTTAATTAAGCTAACATGCATGTTTTTGGGATGTGGGGGGAAAAAGGAGTACCCGGAGAAAACCCACACACGCACGGGGAGAACATGCAAACTCTACACAGAGAAGAAATAGGATATCCTTTTTTATTGCAATTTATCACTGATACTGAAAACATGACTTGTTATTGTTTAAATGTAATTACTGTCTCACTGCCAGCTTTTACTCATGTCACCAGATGATGTCGCCAAACTGGTGGACATTTTGACAGAGGCCCGCACCGAGGTCAAAGTGGGCATCCATTGCGCCGAGAGGATGCGCAGAACGGCCACCCGCATGGCGGCCATGGGCTTGGCTCTTCTCTTGTTGGAGCTGGCCATCGCAACGGTGCCCTGGTTGGCGCTGGGGGCGGAGCAAGCTTTCCCACACGCCTCCTTCTACCTGCTGGCGGCACTGTGCTTTGCCATCCTGCTTGGCACCTCACTGCTTTACATTTTCTACACCATGGAGCTGAAATCCCTCAATGGCACCGAGGACCAGATGCGGTTGGCTGTGGCCAGCCTGCAGGAGGAGCTGCGGGGGTTCCCAGTGGCTCAACCTGGCTCCACCCAGAAGAAACCCCTGGAGGAGCAGGAACCCACTGTCTTCTGTCCAGAGGACTAAAGGAAGGGCCTCTTCAAAAGGCCACTTTATATCTTAACGCACTCCACTGGGCCAACACTTATTCTTAGCCAGAACCGTCATGTTGCAAGGCAACTACTTTACCACTCCGCCACTGTGCAACGGCTATTTAGGTGAATAGAAATGTCCTCTCACCTGTATATGGCAAAGTTGATTTTTATAGATATTTTAGCATTTGTTAGACGTGACCTACATTGGATTGATTTTATTATCTAACGCACGTAATGGATCAAAGTGGTTGCTGCATATTTAAATATTCTGTGTACGGCTCTCGTTGGCGAAAGGGCACAGCAAGTTTGTTTTCCATTTATGCTTTTTGTAGCCCTAGAGGTCACGCAATGCAGCTGCGTAATGATGCTGCCTGTCATGTGATTCAATGCCAGTGCTGGGTTTTCATTCCTCTCTCCACCACATTTTAGGGGACCACATATTCCTAAATTCCCCTTGCACTGAGCTGGGCAGCCACCAGGAAGATATTAGTTGGACTACGTACTTCAACATACACTCCAGTGCACCCAAAACACTCTTTATTATAGTTTTACTTATAGGCCCCAATCATTTCACTCCTAATCACAGATCTCCACATTTGAAAGCACGAAGTATTAAGTTTTATACATTGCATGTGAATGCACATGTTTGATTTGTTGATTATAATCTCTGGATAATATGTGGGAAAAGTGTGTGTAATGCATGTGAATGCACATGCGTGATTTGTTGATTATCTCTGGATAATATGTGAAAAAAAGTATTTTAAAGTGAGAACAGTGAGAACCCTCTTTTGGTAGGAAATGGAAGTTTATAGCTGAGCCCAACCAGCCAATCATTTAGAGAAATGATGACATAAATGTGTGCTTGGGCATTCAGGGCATTGAGCATTCCACCTGAAAACTGCGTTGCATGGTTTTTGAAAGCCTCAATAAAGACTTAATCAGGACACGTGTTGGTCCGGAGAGTCACCACTAGAGGGCAGTCCGGACACATTCATCTGGTTTAATGTGCAATCTTACTGTTACATAGACGGATGATAAAAATGCAACATGTTTATTTCCTGTCAATCTGCTGCTTACACAAACGTTAGTCACACTACAAACAAAAGTATAATGCTAAAAGAAAGATTAATTCATTGTTTACCTGGGTATATAGTCAATGAATCACTCACCTCACCCCTCTGTCCCTTTTCGAGTCGTTCGTTCAGTACGCGACAGCGCCATGTACGCTTATTTGACTGCGGTACTGATCGGGTGTGGTCACGTGGCAAAAGACCGAATGACTCAAACCCGAACACTCGAGAGATTAACTAATCCTCCTTCCGGCTCATGCATCATAGGATAGGTTTATGGGGCTGTCACGTGATGAACGCACGACTCAAAACCCGAAGACTCGAGTGATGAACTAATCAATTCTCTTTCCGGCTCATGCAGCATTAATAGGATGTTAGGCAAATGCGCATGCGCGAATGAACGAGACGATTCGTTCTTCCGAGTCACATTTAAGATTCGTTCAAAAGGAACGAACCGTTCGTGAACGACCCATTACTACCTGTAACTGTTGTGCTCTTTTTCTCCAGCAGGTGAAACAGGTAAGCCAGGTGTGGATTTAAATAAAACGGGCAAAGTGCACGTAAAGGTGCAGTGGATCTGCACAGCACATCTATCAGGGCGCGGCCCGTCCAAGGTGCGCCATTCCCTGCTTTGCCTGCTCCCTCTACCGCACCTGACGAACTGGATCCCCGTTACAAGGTCTTCGGAACCGAGCGGACTGGTGAGCGTGCCATGGCCCATCTGGAGCCGCTCCGATCTGCCCTCTCCATAGTCAACTCGGACGACACCTCGCTGGCCTTACCCTCGGCCCGTCACCAGTACCGATCTGGGCAGCAGCGGGTTCTGGAGCAGGTCCAGACGGTGCAGAGGACCCGGTCGAGGCATTCAAGCAGCAAGACTGGCTCGACCTCTTTATCTCCAACTAGTAAGAACTCCAATATTTTACAACTCTTATATGCAAAAATGTGTTTTGAAATGATATTGTGCAGCGTCTTAAACTTGTATTTCATTGCACAACACTGTGATGGAGTGCTTTAGATTGGTTGATGGCTATTCATGTTAATGGAACTTGCTGTTGGAAATTACATATACTGCAGTAGCCTACAATGTGTCTGTAAATACAATAACTATAAACCAAATGACCTGGTTCTTACGATGCAGCATTTAGTCAGAATTATACATGTATTTAGAATAGCGTCTATGAATACAAGTAATATGCAGTGGCTCACAGTGTACCTTATCTAGTTTTACTGCTCATTGTGCAATGTGACATCTCCTATATTATCAGTGGATAAACCGCCGTAATCCACATTTCTCACTGGATTTCAGGTTCATTGTGTCTTTGCAGTGCCTTGCAATAATGCTTTGGTCGACTGCTTAATATTTGACAGTTTCTTTATTGTGCTGAGGTACCCGGCCACCCCACCCCTGCTATACAAACAATGTAGTACGTCAGATCATAGTTTACTCTTCGCCATATTGAAGGAAAGGCAGGAGCGGCACCTTAAACGTTACGAAACACTGGTCGCATAAAACCTTTATTACTGCGCCCCAGAATCAGGCTGTTGAGAGGGTTTTAGGTTCAAGGTTACGGTACTTAATGGTGTGTGCACCGTAAAAAATCCAAAACATTTGGCACAGCTGTACATTACTCATCGAGATCCAATAGATTTGGTTGATTTAAGAGTGACTGAGATTGAATGAAAAGTGAGCTGCAGGTGTAAAAGCGTACTCAACTCGGCAGGCTTGTCTAAACAGGCAGCCGTCAACTATGACCCAACCGGTTTTTCTAATTGAGCACCCATCAGAATGTTTGTCGTGTACGCATCATTAACCTCCACGCAAGTCTTTAGAAGTTTTATTGTGTAACTGCGGGAATGAAAAGATAACAGTTTTGACTTCAAGGTCGTAAACGCCAATCTTCATGAGCTGTGTGTTTTCTCTCTTACTTTCGCTTCAGGCCCTTTGGCTGATGTGTTTCACGAATCAAGCGCCTCCAATGGAACCGTCTTCTTTGGGAATGGCTACTTAAAAAATGTTGGTACCTGTAATTTATTTTGTGCTGTGCTTTTCAAATGGTAAGAGTGGCTGTCCAGCCTTTCCATCTACTACTGCTTTTTTTGGTCAGTTCCCTCATGAGAAAACCATCAATCGCCAAGTGATCAACAACACAGCAAGCTCCACAGCCAAGACGAAGAGCTTTTCCACCCATGGCTACTCCCTCGCTGGACCTGTGACGCTGGGCCCGAGTGTCGCCGACTACGATGAGCCCGACCTGGGTTGGCAACAGCACTCCTTGCCGAAACGCCACGTTCCTCCACAGAGACTACTTTCCAACCGCAGCACCTACAGGGTGGGGGGGACTGCCAGTCAAAAATTCACTGCCAAAAATCAGCAATTTGTGTGCAAGCAAGCCAAGACCAACAAAACACAGTCCAAGCCTCCCGTAACGGACAGTATCAACAGGAGCAAAGGGGATTCTGGGTAAGGGCAGCCTCTGAACCATATTAACATCATATTGCTCACTCCTGGTTTATTGTCCTTTACTGTTCCTACACTTACTCTACACAAATGTTCATCGATTATAAGTACACATTCTACTTCCAGGTCTTGGAACAGTGGAATGGCCGACCTCACCATGAAGGAAGCTGTGGAGTTTCTCTCCAACAAGGATGACAGATACAAACACTGTGGTGCCGCATACATCCAACACAACACCTTCCTTGATGACAAAGCCAAGGAGGAGGTGAGGTATCTTATTATTGCACTCTCTAGATTAACACCAGGTTCAAAGGTCATGTTGCGTTGCATGTTCCCTGTTAGACCTCAGCTGGATCATTGGTTAGTGCAGTGCCTGGCAAAACTATTCCACTGTTTCTTTCTTTTGCTGTCCTACCACCCAGAATTCAAACTTATTGTTTGAAGGTTTGCAAATGGTTTTATTTTTTGCAAAGGGAACAGTAGGACAAAAGGACAGAGAGCTCCCCACCTTAGAGCCAGTACTTTGTAGGGCGGGGGTGGGCAAACTGTTTGACTCGCGGGCCGCTTTGACCAGACTATATATTTGACGTACGTACACAATTTACGCTTATAAATCTGACACTCCACTGGAAATTATTAGTCTTATTTTATTTATAAAAGTATCATACAACCTGCTATATGTTTTTGTGTCCCTTTTTTCAGGAGCACTTTAACCATTAGGCCACATCGAATAACTACATTTAATTTGACAGTTTTCTTTATGGGATAAGACACCCAGAATATGCATGAATAATGGATGTGTGATATGCAATATGAACCATGAACAGGAAAACATTGACTATTTAGATACTATATTGATATTATATATATATTTAGATATTTCGATACTATTTTGTTGACCTCCCCCCTTTTTTACTTGCTGTTCTGGGTTTTTTTTTGGCACTGTGGCAACCCACAGTGCCAAAAAAAACTGTGGCAACACTGTTGTGGTGTGGTGTACCAAAAACTGTGGTAGTTGTCTGGATGGTTGCAAGTGAAAAGCTACTTAAACCATCTTAATGTTGTCTCTGATTGAGTCTTGACTACTTGCAAGTCATGTTGCCAAGTTTTTATTAAACACTTTGGAAGCATCTAGCATTCAAACACCTGGCGGTCCGGATGTGGTTCCCTGGCCGTAGTTTGCCCCCACCTTTTGCAGCAATTACACATGGATAAGTGTAATTGCAGTGCATGTTACATGATAAGTGACTTGGATAAGTGACACATCTTTGCACTGGGAGTTTTGCCCATTGCAAAACTGCTCCAGCTGCTTCAAGTTGATGGTGTCCACCTATAAACAGCGTTTTTCAAGTCTGACCACAGATTCCTGAGGTCTTGGCTTTGACTAGGCCATCCGGACACTTTAAATGTTTTCCCTTAGACCATTTAAGTGTTGCTTTAGCAGTATGCTTCAAATCCTTGTCCTGCTGGAAGGTGAACCGTTGCCCAAGTCTCAAATCACGGGTTTGAAACAGGTTTTGCTCGAGAATATCCCTCCCTATTAGCACCATTCCGCGCTCCCTTGACTCAGATAAGAAGGAAACATTTCCCCGAACTCTGTTGTTTCTTGTTAGATGCCAAAGGAGAAACTTTTGACTGACATGCTTGAAGTAGCTGAGGACTTTTGCGAAAGAAAGATATGTACCACGAAGTTTTCAGCCTGCCTTTAACTAGACACTTGGAAAAGCATGTTTCAAAACAAAAGCATGATTGATTTTACATATTGATTTAAAAACACACACTACTGGTTGCTCTAGAGGGCACACTTTCACATTAGTGGTTTAAGTCTGGGAGTTCCTGGCCTACATTGACTCCTTTCATCCGTCTCGTTCCTCAGGTGTTGAAGCTGAACGGAATTGCTCCCCTGGTGGCGCTCTTGCAAAGCCCCAGTCTGCGCCTCAAGCAAGCGGCCTCGGCCGCCCTGCGCAACCTCTCCTTTAAAAACAACAACAACAAGGAGGAGATCCAAAGCTGTGGAGGCATCGCAGCCGCTGTAGCTCTTCTCAGGGAAACAGACTCAGTGGAGATCCAGAAACAGCTGACAGGTACACAGTAGAACACGTGTAATCCCCCTGTCAATCTCCAATATCAACATGAAGCTACTCTAGTGTAGAATGCTTTTAAATATAAAAACAACAGAACATTCACATGGTTATCATTTTAAAGCAAATCATTTTCCATCTCTTCAGGTCTTCTGTGGAATTTGTCATCCAGCAACAGCCTGAGGACAGACCTTCTTAAGACCACTTTGCCTGTCCTGATGGACCGCATCATCCTACCTTACACAACAAGTCCAGCCCCCATCAACGGCCCTGATCACGAGACCTTCTTCCATGCCACCAGCTGTCTACGGCAAGAGCTTTTTCACTGGTTATTTTTTCTCTTTTCTTTTTTCTTTTTCTCATTTTTTTGCTTAACAACGGATTGCATTTTCGTCCATATCAACCTTAGCCTCAGGCGCTGCAGTGTTAGTATACTCCACACTCTCCACTTTGCTGCTTCTTGCCCTCAGTCTCATTTTGGATCAAATACACTTTCTTACGTGCTGAGAAGTAAAGGCATAAGGCCAGCAGCTTGGCCCGTTCCGACTGATGCGGTGTGTTTTTATCACTTTACACCTCCTTTATGTTTGTGTCGTGACAGAAACCTCAGCAGCACAAAGCAAAGCAACCGCCAGACTATGAGGAAATGTCGCGGTTTGGTCGACTCTCTGGTCGCTTACCTTGATGACTGTGTGGACAGTGGCAAACCAGAAGATACGGTCAGTGTGTTTGTGCGTGCAAAATGCTACACAGGACTAGACTATGGCTGTATCGCTAACGTGTGTTTGAAAACAGTCTGTAGAGAACTGCGTGTGCATCCTGCACAATCTAACCTTCCAGCTGGAGACTGAGTCACCGGCCTTGTTCAACCGCATCACAGCACTGTCCATTCCTGTTAGCAAGGGAGATAGTGAGGGCGACGCCGGTCCCATTGGCTGCTTCAGTCCACAGAGGCAAGGGTCGGAAAGCAAGGTAAGATGACATGACATTAGACTCAATTAATAGATGTAATTAACTAAATCGAGCAATTAACATTCCTAATATGTGCAATGTAGATAGATATGGAGATGTCTACCTATAATGACTTTGCATGGATGTACATGTATGCACACATGCAGAGGAAATACCATCAATTCCCCAGCTCCCGCCTCTATCAGACCTGCCAACATGTGCTAATTTTTTGTATTCGACACCTCAATACGCTTGTATGCTGCTTCTCTGCTCTTCAGGTGCACATTTTGTTGCATTTCCAATTTCCATATTTGAGCATTATCCATAGCCTGGATAATGCTCCTGCATTGACGTTGGCTGGCACCTCCCTCTGATTATCTTCTAATTCATTTGTAGTCTGAGCTTGTGTAGCCCACGTCCACAAACATGACTTTTGTAAAAGTCGGACTCACGCAGTGTATTGACAACACGACAAGACGCGCGCCACCTTCTGCACTAACCAGAGAATGCTTGTATTTTTTATTAAATCAGTAAAATGGCAATAGCTTCATTTGAAGTATCATGAGCGGTACGCATCCAACAGCTTTATCTACCTCTGCATGTGCTTTAAAATGTTGTTTGTGCTATTCAGCTGTTGTTGTGAAACTCACTTGCTGTGCACTTGCTGTACTGTTGTTTACAATGAACTCATCAGCGGTATTAATGCTGGCTAAGCAGTGTGCTCCTTCCCGTTATTACAGCATTGGTTCTGTTGGTGCTATGTTGTGCAATATACTTGTTTATAAGTAACCATGTGGTTAAAAAGATATATTAATAAATTACACTGTGGTTAAAAAGAGCTACATTTTCCTTTCAACTTTCTCATGCACTCCAAATCATTTTTGAAGTTAAAAAAACACAGCCTCTCTCCATTGTTCGCCTGCTACCGATTGCTTCGTCCTCTTTGCTGTTTACGCAAATAAACACTATAATTAGAGCATTTTCTTAACAGACATGTATAAGTCTGACCTGTTCTTTTCCATGTCTAATAATAAGCCTTTTCCACTCTTTCTAGCACTACTTTGACTTCCCTGTTGTGGAGGACCCTCATCCTAGTGGTGCAGGCTGGCTTATCCACTCAAAAACTCTGCAGACTTACTTGTCCTTGCTCCAGTGTAGTCAGCAAGAAGAGACCCAAGAAGCTTGCTCTGGAGCGCTGCAGAACCTCACTGCACATGAAGGCATAGTGAGCACCGCAAATCACATGAAAGATACAATTTTTGAAGTTCATATTTCATGCTTTGACCTCGTTGCCTTGTGTGTTTAGGTGTCCAGTGCCATGGGCCAGACCATTGTGCAGAAACTGGACGGCCTGCAGGCAATCACTCCTCTTTTAAAGTCAAACAGAGTCAGTGTGCAGAGAAACGCAGTGGCCTTGGTACGAAACCTGTCCAAGAACGCTAGCTTGCACAGCACCTTAGGTAAGAAACCACAAATATCCTGATATCACCAAATTTTTCTGTAAACTTTTTATAAAAAAGAATGCACCGTAATCACTGGGTTACTTGAAAAAAGTTAACACCATGTGATCACCCCATGCGTGCATTTCAAACAAGATTCCGGTTTTACTAGGTGAATAAATCCTTATCCTAATACATTGATTTTATAAATTACATTTTGAGTGTGAAACCATTTGTGGCAGAATAAAATGTTTTTGTGCAGTTTCTACTGACCTTGTATAATTAAAGTTAGACTTGTGTTGATTGAAAGTAGTCGAGCATTTTAGGCAAAAGACATTTTTGAGTCTTTGAAGTTGTAAATGATTAAGAGGCCTTGCTGTTACTTCCGTCCCGTGGTTGGTGGTAATGTTTGTTTTACAAGGAAAAAGTAATGGGATCTTCCAAGGCACATGCACCAACAACCTTCCCAAAAGTACACAAAGGTAGTTTTTGTGTAATCCATCTTAACTCACTATAATTAGCGCAACTAATTAGTATTCAGTTAGTGAGTTTAGCTAGTCTTTGTCATCTGACGTTTTAATGTTTTTGTCGTTTCAGCTCGAAAAGTGTTGCCCGAGCTGCTGAGCATCCTCCAGGCGGGCACCAGAGAAGGCAACGAGTCGGACGACACGCTGGCCCTGGCGTGCCAGACGGCCAACTTCCTGCTCATGAAGGAACCCGAGGGAGGCAAGCACCTGTTGAATGGCGGCCTGATCAACTCGCTGCAGGAGCTCAGCCAAAACAGGCGAGTGGGAGGGTAGAAAGTGTTACTCATACATGTTTAAGCTTCTGCTTGAACATTATCTCACAATAGCGAGTACAGCTTCACAGTTCAGCAAGCATTTTGTCAAGGGACTCTAGAAGATTCCCAGTGCCAGCAGCACTTGTACAGCCTTGGATCCTAAAATGATGTAGGCAAGACACAATTATATGTAGATGTACACTGACTATTCTAATTACTTTACTCTAGTATTGTCCCTTGAGAAGTTATACAATAATAAAAATGCTTGCTGAAATGTGTGTGGTGTTCTGTATTGTATGTTTAATCCTAATACTGCTTCTCCTCAGTAGATATTTCCCAAAAACTAGCAAGGCGGCATCACTGTTTCTCTACCAACTATGGTCTGATAAAGACACCCAGAACTTCCTGAAGAAGGTGAGTTGACGCCTCTCTCTGGTATTTGTGAGAAAACAGCTCCCAGGATTAAGTTCTCTCAGCCGAGGAATGCGGCATCGCAGGTTGGAGGAGGCTTTCACCGTTTTCGCTACAGACAAACGTTAAAGACTCTGTGTGTTCTGCCGCTCTGATTTGTCTTGTGACTGCTTGTTCCCGCAGCAAGGAATGAACAAGTCGGCGTTTGTGAATGACATCACCATGGCGGCGCACAAGGCGGCTTACGTCCTCAAGTAGGATGCATCCTACCTCATTTTAGACACAACTTGAGTCACAGGTCCACTTTGAAGTTAACACCTTCAAAATTCTCCGAGGAAATTGGATTATTGTTTCTCTCAATTTTTTGTAAAGAAAATGTCAATAAAGTTTTATTATGGGGAAACATACTGCGCCAGTCACAGCTTGGGAATTTACTGTCTGGTCGCTGCAGGCTACTGGTAAGGTGGATATAAACACGTCTTTCCACTCCGCCCCCCGCATTTTTACCATTGAATTTTTAACCTCCTTGACCTTTGCATGACCTCCAGAGGCTCACGATGATGTTAAAAATTTTACCAGGCTGTATTTTACCCTCATTGTGCTGCCCTGCCTATAAAAATGGAAACGTCATAAACGTTAGTGACAGCACAATGCAGCATTAACACCGCATTTGATCTCACTTAAGGTAGCTGTAATGTAATAACATGTCATTAGGGAGTGTTAACAGTTCCCACGTTCGAAAAACAGACTTGCAGAGGTGGAGCAATTCCTTGCAAGGTGCTAAATAACCATCACATCACTTTCTTGTCTTGCACACTTTCACTGGTGCATGCCTTTTTATTTAACAGACACTTTTTGTTTTAAGAGAAACCGTTCTTGCTAGTAAGTGGTGACTCTCGGCTTCAGTCTCAGGATTCTGGGGCGGGTGTCGTTACTTCCTCAGGCCACGCTTGGTCCTGCTGCCCTTTGAGCTGAGGGTGAAAGGCAGAAGGTCAGGAAGAAGCTGTCAAAGATGCCAAAAAGCTATAAAACTTTACAAGTAAACCAGGTACAACTGATGGTGTTTTGAGACAAAACCACCTCCATTTGTCTCCTAATAATCAACTTTGGGGCAAGTGAGCTAGTGCCCTGCTGTAACAAGAAGATGGTGCTGTGTATTCTGCCTAGCAATTGTATTGATGTTACGTCTGCTGCATCTGCAAAAGTTTTATACCAGGAAATGTTCCTATCAGAGGCCATTTCCGTTTTTACAAAGATTTGTATAGCCTTGCAGCCACACAAAATGAACCAATTCTATTCAAGCAGTCGCGTTTATTACTCAGATTATGAGCATTTGGGGGAGTTATTTGAGTGCTTCCACTGAGGGATTGTTTTTAGAGTTGCATGGGAGGCGGGACCAAATGCTCTCATGCCCGTGCACTGTGAGTTGACTACGACTACGACGTAGACTAGCACTGCACTTGTCCTTTTTCCGTAATGTTTCACATCCGATTTACAAGTTTAAATACAAGAAAAATGACATCAGCAACCACCGCTGTTGGTATGAAGACACTTCTTGGTACCAAGAAGCTCAGACGTCTTAGAAGGTCAGCATTACATCAGTGTTCACATCATTAAGATGTTTGGCATCGATGCCCTTGTCACCATGTCAACAACAGATACGGATGGCGTGATTTGGATGGCGGCAGGATGGCCTCATTGCCTTTTTGTTGTGAGCAGCGTGAAGCCGAAGCCCCCCCATATGCGATCACGTTGCACTTAAGACCGTTCAGCTGTCCTACCCCGTTGAGACCTCCCCTCCCCAGAATCCCAAAGTGCAAATGTTTGCTTCATCATGTGGCCTGGCCGAACGTAAAGCACCTTTTTGCCCCACTTAAGACCCACGTAACCTACTTAGGAGGTGGCCATCTTGCCTGGCAGCTGGCAATCGTAGCTGCTAACAATTCTTAAAAGCTGTCTGTGCTCAAAAGACTTACATTTTCTGATGATCGCTGACACGGTTCCTCAGTACCGTCACCTGTTGAGCAGACACGTTCAAGCAACCCTGCATGTCAATTTATTAGGTACAAACATCTATTGTGTACAAAATAGTGCCATGAATTCATTGGAGGCAAAACGATGATCAAGTGGTTAGCATTGTTGGCCACACAGTCAGATCTGGAAGACACAGGTTTGAATCTCCGCTTGGCATCTTTGTGTGGAGTTTGGATGTCCCCCCCGTGCATACTCCGGTTTCCCCCCCACATTCCAAACACATGCACGTTAGGTTGATTGGCGACTCTAAATTGTCCAAAGGTATGAATGTGAGTGTGGACCAGTCCAGGGTGTACCCCGCCTCTGGCCAGAAGTCAGCTGGGATAGGCTCCAGCATTCTCCTTAATGAGGATAAGCAGCATAGAAAATGGATGGATGGAAGAATTAATAAGGAACCAAATGGAGTAAATTATTCAAGTTTATTAGGTACAAAATATAACTGGTCAATAAACAAAGTACAAAAAACAGCTCACAGGTATATTTGTCATGCATTAAGACAGTAACGGTTTATTAGGGTAAAAATGCAGCAGTTAAAGGTACATGATGGCAGAAACCTTGTCAGTTTTATTGCGTACGTCGGCTACGTACATTCAGCAAACGGGTCAGTTTATTAGGGAGCAAACAACCTGGCCAGTTACTAAAACAGCAGATTAGTCGATTTATTAGGGTGAAATTGTTGCCATTAAATAGGTGCAAAATTTCAATATTTTGATTTATTAGGAATACAATGCAGCAAAATGGTCAGTTTGGTCAGGATAAGAATCAAGCCAACCAGACCGTGTATAAAGTAAAAAAAAATAGCAGATTAGTAACTTTATTAGGGTGAAAATGCAACAATTAATTTAGTACAACATTCTGATTTTTATTTCATTTTATTTGGACAATGCAGCAAACTGGTTAGTTGGTAGATAGACAGTATACACAAATTGTGCACAAATTGTGTCATTGTGCATGCGGGTCGGTCTTCTTCTCCTGCTTTCCCCCTTGTGTGCGGCAGCATTACGACGCCACAATCAGGTTGGCGTGTGTACTACATTGTGTTGTGTTCATGCGGGCATGGCCTTAATTAGATACAACACGCTTCCACTTAATCCATCCATTTTCTATACCGCTTATCCTCATTAGGGTCACGGGGATGCTGGAGCCTATCCCAGCTGACTTTGGGCGGGAGGCGGGGTACACCCTGGACTGGTCGCCAGTCAATCGCAGGGCACATATAGACAAA
>QODF01000076.1:2793269-2804536 GCA_024372805.1 Oostethus manadensis | reverse complement strand
GCCGCACGGTGGCTGAGTGGTTAGCACATTGGCCACACAGTCAGGAGATCTGGAAGACCTGGGTTCAAATCTCCGTTGGGCATCTCTGTGTGGAGTTTGCATGTTCTCCCCGTGCGTGCGTGGGTTTTCTCCGGGTACTCCGGTTTCCTCCCACATTCCAAAAACATGCATGTTAGGTTAATTGGCGACTCTAAATTGTCCATCGGTATGAATGTGAGTGTGAATGTTTGTTTGTCTATATGTGCCCTGCGATTGACTGGCGACCAGTCCAGGGTGTACCCCGCCTCTCGCCCAAAGCCAGCTGGGATAGGCTCCAGCATCCCCGTGACCCTAATGAGGATAAGCGGTACAGAAAATGAATGAATGAATGTAAGTAAATTAAATTTCTTAGGTACCAAATAGATCAAACCTGTCAAATTACATTTTAATTTAAAGTACATAAATCAGCAAATGTGTCCATTTATTAGGGAGAACATATGGCAAACCCATCCATCCATTTTCTATGCCACTTATCCTCATTAGGGGCACGGGGAATGTTGGACCCCCGCTGACTTCAAGCGAGAGGCGGGGTAGATCCTGGACGGGTTATGGCTATGGCAAATCTTCTGGCTTATTGTCTATAAAATGCAGTAAAATAGTGAATAAAAGAATCAGGTCCAAACTGAAGCAATGAGTTTAAACCTCAAACTTTCAGGGGCTTTTGTTGTAAGCAACGATATTATTATTGATAAATTATTAAATTTCAAAGAAAAAGGTTGGGATAACTCAGTAGAGGGTCATAGGTCAAAGGTTCCGTGTGGAATACAGTATAATCTAACGAGCTTTGTAATGAGGAGTAAAACAAGACGGACATCAGTAAAACTAGATTTAGGACAAAACCGTAACGTAGACGGAGATCTAATGCGATTACCGCCAGTTTGTTCTGTCTTTCTTTCTCCCTCTCGGCTCTGATCTTCAACTGCTCAGCTCTCTCGGACCTTCGCGTCTCCTGACGTCAGAAAAAGAGACGACAACAACAAATGTCACTTTTTGATGACACCATGTTGTCGTTGACTCTTAACGCAGCGTGAACGCACAATGCGGTCGGTAAGGCTGAGGAGTTCCTCTTCCTCCTTTTTGCGCTTCTCAAAGTGATCCTCGATTAGCGTCTGGAGCTCCGTCAGGTCCTTCTCCATGCGCTTTCGGTGAATGTCCTCAAGACACACCACAGAGACAATATTAGATTCCAAAGCCGAGATGTAGACCTCTTCATGTCGAACTCACATCGAAGTCCACTTTTTCTCCATCTGGAATTTTGGGAGCGGCCAATCCGGGAACAAAACCATGCCTGAAAAGGGAATTAAACATCTTCTTCACGGTCTCTTCATATGATTTATAACAGCTTATCCACTACCTTGACTTCCTCTTTGCCTCTTCTGTACATCCATTTCATGAAAAAAAGCAAAAGGACGTCAACAAAACCACTTAATACACAAGCTCTCAGAAGTCGTCCTTACCTCCTTCATGGTCTTCCCCAGAATCTGTAGAAGTTAGAAATGGCACACAACACTCTGATTAGGCCTCCACATTTAGGATGTAATATACACCTCAACATTAGATACACCTGTGCAAGGCCAGGTGGTATACGTTGTCGCTGTCAGAGGTGGTTTACTTTAAAAAAAGACACGTTTTTCCAGTTGATCAAGTTGAAAGATAACAGTTGAAAGATGAGTGACAGCCAACAACAGAGGAGAAGAATTATGTTAAATGTTCACGTAGTGTCATGTGAAGTTTGTATGACGCAGTGAATGCTAAGTACCGACATATTTGGGTTACATTTTTTCAACTTTTTTTAAATTTTACACAAAACATAGTAAAACAATAAAACTATTTTTGAACATTTTTTTTTAACAATAGATATTTTGTATTATATGATAATAATCTTGTGTATTAATACTAACATGTCTGATTTATGTGTTATATGTAATATTGTATTTTATATATAGAATTAACAAATTGTCATTGTCCTATAACAAGCATGTATCATATTTGGTCAATATAAAATAATATAAAAAACCCGCAACATAAATTTTTTGTCTTTCAGATTAAAATAAAAAATATATATAATATTGTAACTGCACATGCAAAATAATGAGCATTTAAATTTTCAAAACAATTCAAATGTCTTTCATGAGTGCCATGTAAGACCTTAATTATCTTTCATAAAACTTTCATGATCTTTTCATGATCAATTTCATGTATCTGACAGGTTTTTTTTTATTTTTTTACAACTACAGCATATTTATGACAGCAGCAGCAATGACATGCTGATGTGTTAGCCATCAAACTGCTTGAAGCTGGAATGGAAGAAACTACCTTCTACCTCTTCCTCATCTATCTCCTCCTCTTCCTGTGCAACTTCCTCCTCCTCTGTGCAAAGCAAGCATGAAGAGTTAGCAGGCAAACATGCCAACAAAGACATTATTTCATTACACCTAGCATCACAACTGGGGCATTTATCACTACTGTGTGCCTTTCCAAAATAAAAGTCCACCTTTACTGCAAGACTGTGAACAGAGGACAAAGGCCAACATGGCGTCCGGGCAGCTGCTGCTACAGTGGCACCAGCACGCCAAAAATACAAAAGACTGCAGGGAGGCCAGCAGCTTAGCGCACAGTGTGTTAAGTAGCAGGCTTAAGTGTGTAAAGCAGCACATAAAGTGGCAGAGAAAACAGAAGCAACCTCCTAAAGCTGACTTACTTCATACACTGGAACCTCCAAAGTCAAACACCCATCAAGGCAACATTTTGGGTGGAAAATATGTCTTTTTAGATCTTATATCACACACGTTGCTTTCAGTTCATTGAGCATTTTTTTCAAATGCACCTTCAAAGGACTAGTAGTCAAGATCCGAAAATCCGGAAATGTGTGATGACAACCATAGAACCAAAAAAGGCTGTATTGCCAAATTAGACAGCCATAAACACCTGTTTTTATTTCATTCTTAGTATGGTTTTGAATGATTTCTACACTTGCGTGACAAGGATTGTTAAAATGTCGCTTAAAATGGGTGTCACTTAAAATGATGTAAATATAGTAAATGTATTTTTTTTAAAACACACACACACAGTATTTTTCAGGGGTGTCGAAGTTAACTTGTTAGGAAGTTTCCTTTATCAACACATGTGTGCACGTCCTGTTTGTTTAGCCCTCAGCCTACAGTGTAGTTTGAAGAAACGCAACGGCGTCGCAGTTAATATGGAACCAGAAGCGGGAACAAATATTGAGCTGAGATGGGCAAGGAAAATGGTATTTTGAAGGGAATATTTAACTTCACAGCCCTGGCAGACGGCTCTCTCGACAAGACCAAAGTTGTTTGTGTCAATGTGAGTCGAGTTGTCACAAAGTGTATCAACTCTCCATTGCTATTTTTGAAATTGTCATTAATATAGTGGTATTTATGGTCACCAGGAAGGATTTTCAAAACACATTTAACATACGTACATTTTTGCAATTTGATTTTTCTTACTTATGCGACACTAATGAGGATCAGCGGCATAGAAAATGAATGAATTATGTATTGTGCAAAACTATGACAGGAACCACATTCAATTAAAAGCACAAATGAATACAGACCAGCACAAGCCTGCAGGACTATGTTTTTCAGAGAGGTGCACCGTGCAACAAATATGCACATTAGCACTCAACAAGACCATCAAATCTTATTTTTATGGATTCCCATGTGGTATCAGCATTTAGGAGCAAATTGGAGGTGTAAGAAAAAACAGTATAGGTGCAGCATAGGCGAAGAGGCATTCCAAAGTTAAATGGTGCATTCGAGGACCGTGGAAACAAATTGGGAAATGTCGCTACTGTGTGATTTGTAACTATATCTTATTTATTTAATAAACCAATGGGCAATATAATATAAATAAAGTTTATATCCCTATACAGAAAAATTGATGAGTTATTTACAGATTGTTTCTTTTTTAACATTTGTGCATTTTTTAGATATATTTGCACCTGAATGTTGCCTGTGGCCCATTTGTTGGGGACCCCTGCACTATAACATGCTTGGGGATATGATGTGCTCTTTGAAAAATTAGAAAATACTGCAGGGAATGACACTTTTATAGAATTGGCTTCTTTATTTTATAATGTAACATTAACATCGACAAATGTAATCGTTGATTCATATTGAATTGTATTGTTTGTACACTGTATGGAATTGTTCTGCTTGTAAAATATATATATGTGTGTATTTTTTTCTTCTCAGTTCCATTTAAAATGTCCTGTAAAGCTAATAGATTTTATGATAGTAGCAATCCCGGACGATTTATTATTATGGGATTATTTCCCAAGACTACTTCCTACATTATATACAGTATATATTTGAAATAATGCAAGGTTCCATTGCACTTGTGTATGTGTTTTCCACATGAGTTAGCAGGCTAGATGGAGTTAATCATTTTCATAACATGCAGCATCATTTTTCAAAAAAAGCATTTACTATGTGCAGCAGCTGCGTGTCGTCGGTTTGACTGAGCAGACAAACGCACTTACGGTGTTCCCTTCAAGAAAATGACAAGAAAAAGAAGGTGTTGGTTGCTGTTGCCACCTTTCCAGCATGACTCTTCTGAGTAGATACTCACTCATAAGTGCCCTCCTCGGTGTCTGACATGTCTGACGATGAAGCATCTTTAAAAGTTCCGCTGGTGAACACAATAAGATGTCGTTTTAAGTGAATTTAAGTTTAAAAAAGAGCATGCAGACTCACCAGGCGCTGTTGTGAGAAGTGGGAAAAGGTCCACACTGTCCTCCTAGCCTTGGCAGACCCCCTCGTAAGCTTTTAAACCCACTAGTGGATCACATGGCGGCAGGCTGGCCGTGGCTACAATGGTGGACGGTACATACCTGCAAACAGATGGCAACTGAGCATTAAAACATTGCATTCTCTGTGGACTTGCTTTGCCTATTTTTATCCCGCAAAAACCTGGATGCAGAAAGGGACCGGTGGGATTAGGCTAACAAAGTGATCCATGTAAACCTACTCCAGTGGATGCCGCCATGCTCAGAGGCCTTGCCAGGGCTCCTTTTGATTTGCAAGAAGACATTTATTGTGGCCTTCAGTGCTGAATGAGTGCCACCATTATATAACATGCACTAAATTGGGCCTATGATTCAATTGTTGTCATAGGAGAGACACACTTCCTTCACTGCACCATCTTCAGTATCTTGAACCTGCTATTATCAATAACCTTTATGACCATGTAAGCCAGGGGTGGACATGCTGTGGCGTGTGGACCATAAACGGATGCAGAGAGCTTTTGATAGAAGCAGTTCTAAAAACAAACATTTAACATTAACAATAAATATCAACGCTACATTGATTTCTTCAATGAAGAATTAAATCAGTAATTTTCTCCAATAAAGCTCTGTTGGCATATAAAATGGGTTTAGATAAAGGAATTGCACCTTTAAGCTGTGCATTAATGCAGCCTTTTGGAAGGTTATTTGCATTGGACCCCTCCGTTATGACTTGCTCTTTTGACAAAGTATGTCAAAGTCATACCAAACTAAGCGAGGGCTTTGCCCACAGCTGAATAATATTATGTGTGTATTACTTGAACTTTGCTGTTGTCTTTTGACATGCTAAGAATCAGTGGAACTCACTGCAAGCAGCCTCAGTACACTGACTGTAAAGTTGAAGTTGACGCTGCCACCTTGTGGTCAAAGTAAAAACTGCCAAAACAAGCCACAATAATTGCTAGAAAATGTGCTGCCGCGAGGGTGTCCAAAATGCAGCCCGGGGGCCATGTTCAACCTGCCACTGCGTTGTTTTGGCCGTCCGCACATTCTAAAAATGTAATTAAACAAAACAATTGTTGAAGAAAAGGGGAAAAAATAACAAGAATAAAGACAAAATAACATAGTAAAGTCATAATATAAAAAAAGCATCATAATATAACAACAAAAGAATAAAGTTGGCCATTTAGGAAAATTATGTTTGGAAAGTCATTATATGAAATATTATGAGAATAAAGTCATAATATTACAAGAAAAATGTACAAGTTTAAATATTTATTTTTAAATATAACATATATTTAAATAGGGCCGCACGGTGGCTGAGTGGTTAGCACATTGGCCACACAGTCTGGAGATCTGGAAGACCTGGGTTCAAATCTCCGTTGGGCATCTCTGTGTGGAGTTTGCATGTTCTCCCCGTGCGTGTGTGGGTTTTCTCCGGGTACTCCGGTTTCCTCCCACATTCCAAAAACATGCATGTTAGGTTAATTGGCGACTCTAAATTGTCCATAGGTATGAATGTGAGTGTGACTGGTTGTTTGTCTATATGTGCCCTGCGATTGACTGGCGACCAGTCCAGGGTGTACCCCGCCTCTCGCCCAAAGTCTGCTGGGATAGGCTCCAGCATCCCCGTGACCCTAATGAGGATAAGCGGTACAGAAAATGGATGGATATATTTAAATATTTATGTTTAAATATTTTTTCCAACAATTAGGGCTGTCAATTGATTAAAATATTGCAATTAATTGCATTTGTGGACATAGTTAACTCAACAATTGTTCAGTTAACCTAGAGTTTCATTAGAGTTTTATTCACCTCCGCCATTATAATACTGTTTACATTCCTCCTCATGCTGATGCCAAGCTTGCTATGAAAGAACTTCATGCAGCCATCAGTAAACAACAGACTGCTCACCCGGAGGCTGCCTTCATTGTTGCAGGGGATTTTAATCACTCTAACTTAAAGACAGTACAACCACTAAATAATGTCTTCTTGAACGAACTTAATGACTTTTATGCTCGCTTTGAAAGAGACAATAAAGAAACTGCCACCACGATCACCTCTTCAGACGTCTACTCCGCACTGAGGCGAGTCAATGTGCGTCACTTCCCAACACTCTTTTAGAGAGACGTGCATACACTAAGTCACAATTTTCTTAGTCTGACGACTTCGACGACACGGAAATATGACACTGCAGGTCTTTCCACATGCAACTTGTATTCTGTCGTTTTAGACAAACACAGCAATTCATGCACAAACACTAATAAAGGGTGACCCCAAAAAGATACAGGCCCCAAATTTTGATGGCCGTCATTTCTTGATTGTTTTTTGTCGGAATAAAAAGAGACTGCAGCTAGAACTAGTTCATTTTGTTCAGAACATCATAATAAAAAGGATTTTCATTGGCCTCTTCTTCTTTATGCTAGACCATGTGCTCGAGATAACCACCATTCAGCTCCGCGCAGCACAAAGTTGTTAGACGTCCTTACAAACAGACCAAGGCATAGCTCTTATCTCCTCCCTGGTGGCTTCCTTCAGTTCAGTGATGGTTCTGGGTCTCCCTGCATACACTCAGGCCTTCAGGTCGTCCCAAAGAAAGAAATCTGGGGGGGCTAAGGTCTGGGCTGTGAGATGCCCACTGAAAATCAGTTTTGGGACTGATCACACGGCGTCCGAAGTTCTCTTTCAGAAAGTCTCGGGAAAGCTTGGAGGTGTTAAGGCTTGGTTGTTGAAGCTAACTTGCTGAACTCGGACGCCTTTCCAACGTTACTTGGTCGTGTTGAAGAACCAGAAGATCACACTTGGAAGTGTGACCAATCACAGAGTGACCTCGATGGGAGGTGTATTTGTAGGGGCGTGCACAATTTTTCAAATGTAACTTTTGATTGGATGGACTTTTATTTTCATTAGGAACCTGACTTACAGAGGTTTCTTACAAAAGCCAAACAGTATTGTAAATTCAAATTTTGGTTGCATTATTTGTATTCATGTTTGTAACAAAAGTCTATCATTAAAAAAGGATCAGCTCTGCAAGAGTATAAAAAAATCGGATCGGATCGAATTGGAAGCCAAAAAATGTGGCTCGACACATCCCTAATATGGGACGTTGTGAATTTCCGCAAAGTAGGATTAAATTTTACCATACTGAATATATTTGCACTTAGAGCATGGAAACATGTTTGTGACTTTGTAAATTTGGGTTGTGCCTCTTTAGTTTTCTTATTTTAAACTTAAGAACGTGTTTCAAACAGAGAGAGGCAGAAGGACAAAAAAGCCAAAAACGCACCACTCACCACGAGGAATGAGAGGGGGACCTTTTTTCATTTGATGCCATTCATGGCATGTTGTCTCAGCCGTGGCATGTCAGCTCGGCTATGCCGGCTCGGTACACAGTCTGCATGCAGCGCTGTAGGGGAATGTTCATGTCTCAACATTTCTGATGCCAAGTGACCAGAATAGTACATATAACTTAAAATAGGTCATAGTGAACCTCGAAGCAGAAGTCTTTTGTTATTTTTTTCCTAGTGAAGAAACAATATTTAAAGGCCAACTGTATTTAATCTTTTTAGTACTTAATGTTATATGTCCTTCATGTGTTCTGTGTACAGTATGAGTGTGTTAGGAGGTAATGTAGGTTCAAGTTCCCAAATACACTAAAACTTGCATCACTTGCATCACAGTCCAGGAATGGAACTTGTACGTAACCCAACTGCCATCTGTATTTGCAGATCTTGCCTTTAAAATCTTTTTCATAAATGTGATTTTGTCCCCGTGCGTGTGTGGGTTTTCTCCGGATACTACGCTTTCCTCCCACATTGCAAAAACATGCATGTTAGGTTAACTGGCGGCTCAAGATTGTCCACAGGTATGAATGTGAGTGCTTGTTTGTCTGCCCTGCAATTGACTGGCGACGAGCTGGGATAGGCTCCAGCATACCCCCGCCACCCTAGTGAGGATAAGCGGCAAAGAAAATAGATGGATGGATGGGTAAAGCACAAGGAAGTGCATCATAACTAGCATGTTACTTCAAAGCACAGGTGTTGTGTTTATTGTTGTGGTAAAGAAGAAAAACATATCATGGAGTGGATAAAAATGCTCAGTCGGTGCTTATTCTTATTGGATCATTCTTCCACTTGGCCTTTTACTGGGCGGGCCCTTTTGCTGCGTCAAACATCTTCTTGCGGCCCTCCATGCCTGACATGGCCTCCACGTTCTTCCTCCAGTCGCTCACCTCCACTGTCTTCTCCTGAGGTGAATGTTTGGACAAAGTGTTGGCAAGAAGAGACTGTCCTTTTAAAAAAAAAGACCACCTTCAGATGTTACCCATCTGCTCACTGACCTTCTCCGTGTCCTCCTTCTTGACAGACTTGAGGTTGGCTCGCAGGTCCAGAGACACTTTGTGTTTGGAGCCCAGCAGCGAGCGTAGGATGGCATCGGCAGAGACCCTCACCCTTCGAAGGCTGGGTCTTTTAAACTTCCCACGTAGGTCCAACACCTTGATGTTCAAGTCTTTAATCTGAACATTAGACAGTCAAATCTCGGGTTGAAAGTAATGATTTGTCTTTTTAGTCGATTAATCTGAAGATTGTGTTTTTGATTAATTAAGTAATCGGTGTAGAATAAGGGGGCTACATTTGTAAACCTGCCTGCTCTATGCTTTATAGGTGACTAATTGTATTATTACTTTTTCTCCATGGCTCATTTTTGCTGTTGTTGTTTTTCAATTTCACAAATTTCTTTCTTGCAATTATTTTCATGACACAGTCTTTATTCCATAAAAAAATTGACTCTAATCTTGCAATATCAACTTAATTTTCCATAGATTGCAACTTTGTTCTTTTTTTGTTACTAATATGGCAGAAATTTGTTATTATTTGAATTTTTTGGGTATTACAATGTCATGTTTGTAAAAAAAAAATCGTTATGACTTTATTGCAATATTTCTACTTTTTTTAAAATAAAATTAAAACTGTTGTTTTTTAATTTTCTCGTTGTTTTTGTAATTTTCTTGTTTAATTGTATTTTTTGAACGTACAAACGGCCAATACAAAAACTTGGATGGACAGATTTAAAATGCACCAATCACAGTTAGTGGTTTAGTTCGCAATATACAAGAAAAGAGGCAGAAATGGAGATGACTGATTTTGAAAGATAAGGCTGATGTGTGTGAATATCTTCTTTTGCCTTTAACACAATCGCTAATAGGTCTGCTCTTGTGGATAATTCACGTTTTGAGAAGCCAAAATCATAGGATGTTTGCATTTTGAAATCAAAAAACAATTGATCGAATCCCAAAATAGTTGTCGACTAATTTGATCATTACTGATTCATTGCTAATTGCTGCAGATCTAGTCAAATCGCCTACTGTATGTTAGCCACTGCTGGGTCTTACCTCTCTGGTGTTGTGCATCACTTTGGCTTCTATATCGTAGCGCTCCTCGTCCACCACATCAATTTTACAGTGTAGTTCTTCACAGAGTCTCTACAAAGGAAAGAGGACAAACACAAAGTGCATAAACGAGGACTTGAAGGTCCACTGCCGTTGGAATGCTGCGTCAGGGAAATAATCCTGTCAGTTAGCCATGTTTTTCTGTGCGTGCTTTCCAATTCATACGGAACAGTGACCTGAAGTACCTGAAGCTCCTCTAAGTTCATGGAGTTGATCTGTAACGGAGGAGCTTTTTCTTCCAAATACTTTGCCTTTTGCTCCTCTTTTTCCACCATCTCCTGCTCCAGCTCCTCTTTGGCCTTGGCCACCATCAAGCTCTGTCAGATAAACATCTGCTTTTTTCCTGCTCATCAGTCCATCAGTTTGCATGCGTTTGACTAAAGACTCACCTTTAGCATGAGCTTGCGAGAGGCGGAGATTTTAGATTTCCTCTGTAGAAACAATAAGAAACATGGATTAGAATCTGTGTGTTGAAATGTTATGATGCAAAAATGACCATGAACTAACAGTATGTCTCCCTAATGAGCACTAAACGTGAGAAAAGTCTATCATCTCCTTCACTTGGTTGCTCAACTTTTGAGAGAGAGAGAGAGAGAGAGAGGCGTTCAAACACACTTGCAGTTTTGAAGTTGCACCTTTTCATGACATCATGAAAGAAAAGTTTCCTTCTTCATGGACATAAACCACCTCTGACCTGCCGTTAGCCAGATGAACCTTTGCGGTGTAAACGCCCACCATGCGACTTTTGTTTTTCTCTTTTGAGGACAAAAAGCCCCCATTAATTTTTATTAATGAATAAATATAACTTTTTTTATTTGAGGGAGTCAATTTAGACAATAAAGGTGCATTTCCAAATGTTTATTGTCCCACAAATTGATGCTGAAGGAATATTATTGTACAGTGCATTTTTTAGATGAAATAAATTAATGACAAACACAAATGTAATGATAATAATAATAATAATAATATGATGCAATAATGGGCCGCACGGTGGCTGAGTGGTTAGCACATTGGCCACACAGTCAGGAGATC
>QODF01000076.1:2762436-2792270 GCA_024372805.1 Oostethus manadensis | reverse complement strand
GAGGGTATGTGGGAGTTTGCCCAACCGGTCTACATGTGCTTTGTAGACCTGGAAAAGGGACCGGGAAGTCTGGACTTCCCTACTGAGGCTGCTGCCCCCGTGACCCGGACCCGGATAAGCGGAGGAAAATGGATGGATGGCTGGACATTGCTAGCATGCTAACATTAGCTTAGTAGCATTTTCTGCCATTTTTATGACTTTTAACATATGTAGACACTTATCGCTATCTTGCTAGGCGTTGAATGCTAATTTTAGCGTTTTAGTTTGTTACCATGCTATTGTTAAAATAGTAGCATTTTTAGACATTCTTAAATGTAGAACTGATAGACTTTGTTCTATCATGTTAAATGTTGGCATGTAATGTTAACATGCATGCTAACATTAACATAACATTTTAGCTATTTACATTAATGTTAACATTGGCAGACACCTTGTGCTCTCATGCTAGGTTTAGCATGCTAATGTTGTATTTTTAGCATTTTCTGCCATTTTATATATTAACATATGCAGAAGGACACTGTGCTATCATGCTATGTGCTAGCATGCTAGCAGTTATCATGTTAGCATAGCTAGTATTATCATTATTTTCATAATCACATCGCAATAACCGGGGGTCGCACGGTGAATGAGTGGGTAGCATGTTGGCCTCACAGTCAGGAGATCAGGGTTGGAATCTCCGTTGGGCATCTCTGTGTGGAGTTTGCATGTTCTCCCCGTTCGTGTGTGGGTTTTCTCCGGGTACTCCGATTTCCTCCCACATTCCAAAAACATGCAAGTTAGCTTAATTGGCCACTCTAAAATGTCCATAGGTATGAATGTGAGTGTGGATGCTTGTTGGTCTGCCCTGCGATTGACTGGGGACCCTGCCTCCCGCCCAAAGTCAGCTGGGATAGGCTCCAGCATACCCCGGCCCCTAATGAGGATAAGCGGTATAGAAAATGAATGAATGAATTACAATTATATACCGTGTACTCTAAAAAAACAACAGGATGCTCGAGTCACTTAATTGCATCCGTTTGTGAAAAGATCAACTTAATAGTTAAACTGCATTTAATACTGTATATAGCTAGTTGATTGACATGAGTTTATTTTGGGGCCGCACGGTGACTGAGTGGTTAGCACATTGGCCACACAGTCAGGAGATCTTGAAGACCTAGGTTCAAATCTCCGTTGGGCATCTCTGTGTGGAGTTTGCATGTTCTCCCCGTGTGTGTGTGGGTTTTCTCCGGGTACTCCGGTTTCCTCCCACATTCCAAAAACATGCATGTTAGGTTAATTGGCGACTCTA
Organism: Oostethus manadensis; assembly: GCA_024372805.1. Lineage (NCBI taxonomy): Eukaryota > Metazoa > Chordata > Actinopteri > Syngnathiformes > Syngnathidae > Oostethus > Oostethus manadensis. The sequence continues at coordinate 2,790,982 of QODF01000076.1, read as the reverse complement.
AATTGTCCATAGGTATGAATGTGAGTGTGAATGTTTGTTTGTCTATATGTGCCCTGCGATTGACTGGCGACCAGTCCAGGGTGTACCCCGCCTCTTGCTCAAAGTCTGCTGGGATAGGCTCCAGCATCCCCGTGACCCTAATGAGGATAAGCGGTATAGAAAATGAATGAATGAGTTTATTTTGACTTTGAGGTTGGTTACCGTATAAAAGTGATGCCAGTGCTTTTCTGTCATGGAAGACCAAACCAATGACTGGATTTTCACCTTCTACTCTTCCATCGAGAATAGTACCTAAGAAAATCTATGGCTTGGATGCAGTGTGTGATTAGTGTCTTATTAGTATGTTAAGTGTGCACTTTAGTTTGTTGTATATTGTTATCCATACAAAACACAGAATATTTTCAGCAAACGTACAGTATGTATTAATCATTGTGCAATACTGTTGAGCAGGTATAGCATGGCCCAGTGGAGTATAAATCTGCAGAACACAACAGGACACTGCATTTTACCTTGAAAGTGTTGGACAATATATCAATGTTGTTATTGAGACTCAGTTTTAGTTTGTGTTTTTTAATATAAGGTATACTTTATAGGGGGTATGACCAGGTGGCCTATTTACATATAAAATGGCCTTGATCATAGTATAATCCGGGTATAAACTGGTCTAGGTTACTTTACCCAGATGGGAGTGTAGCTGCAAGTGGTGAGGGACCACCGTACTTGTAAAAAGCGGATCAAGTATACAATTGCACCACACACTTTGTTTAAGACAAACTGATCTCATGGCATTAAAGCTACAGACACACGCAGTGGCGTGTTCCCGATAAAGCATATTTAAAGTTGGTTCAGAATAGTAAAATAGGGCTGCTTTAAATATAAAGAGTGAGGCTTACCTCTGGCCTGTTGGAAGTGTCGGAAAGAAAAGACATATGCCACGTCAATCATCATCATAGTGCATTGTCTTTGCTAATCAGGCTGTAAAAAGAAGTGCTGAATGGATACATTGAACAACTCACACTTTCTCAGGCATCTTGGCTGTCAGAGGAGACCCTGAAAGACAAAAATAACACGTATAACCACTCGGCACCCGGGGGCTCGGGTACCCCCAAAGGGTCTGAATACGGTTTCCATTTTAGTTCCACTACAGAGACATTCCACTGCATTGACAAGTGTTCCCGGAATGGAACCGTCCTACGAGGGGGATATTTACTGAATTACTGCTGCCTGGATCTTACTGTGTGTGTGCTGCGTTAGTATGTCTTGGTTGTAAAATGCTGGCTAACATTAAGCTGTCAACGCACACCCCTACTCGAGCTGATCGCATTCCTACCTCAGCCAAAAGCAGCAAAGTGATGGCAGACATGACAGAACAACACGGCATTGTTGCCGCTTGCATTTTTCTTGTCGTTCATATTTATATTAATTGGGTTTGTTTTTTTACTTAGACTCAAGCTACAATGAATCAAGAGTCATTTTTAAAATTCTAATAATTATATTTGTTTGGGGTTATTTGTTTTCAGAGGAATGCATAATGCTGTAATTCATATCTGCAATTCGTATCTTTTTTCACTATGTATGGGTGAGAGAAAAAGAAAATCCTGGTATCAATGAATCCATGTAACTTATTCCTATAATTGAGACAACGCCCAACCACAATTTCTAACTACAGTATGTTAGCTAACATGAGCCAAACATGAACTAGCTCATTCATAAAATATAACACAAAGTCTGAATTAGTCCCGACAAATAACATTCATTACGTACCAAGTTACAAGTGCAGCAATAGTTGGCCTTACTTCTCCGAAAGGATGCAGACAGTCAGAAAGTGATGGAGGGACGAGCAGGCCAAATATTTATCCCTCCCTATCCTTTTGTCCCTCCTCCCTCAGTGGATTTAAATAGTGATAACACACACACACACACACACACACACACACTGGCACTGTCATGCTTACAGTTAATGGTGCAACTTCTACTGGTACAATAGTGGCAGTAGGCACAATTACTGTATGTATTCCATCAAACATAATTACATAAACACCTATAATACATTTTTTTTTGCATCATTAATTTGCTCCAAAATGTTTGACCTAAGCTCACTGACTCAAATCATCCCAAATTTTCCAAATCAAATTCAATTCATCTGTACCACAAAGCCAATTTTTTAAAGAGCCAACACATTTTAATAGTATATACATATATATACACACACATATATACTTTGAGTCTCCTTTTAGTATCCAAGTATATGGGTAAGTACTAAGTACTAGTATGTGCACTTGAATACACTTCTGATAGAAGAAGGAAAAAAAGAAAACAGTAGCTTGAATTTAATCATCTTGTTTTCATTTCTACATAAGAAAAGTGCTTAGTTGTCAATTGATGAATCCTGACACATTTTGTGCTATCGTACTGGGTGGTGTTTTTTTTTTTATATGCACTGTAGTCTGGGAAAGTCCCTGAGGCTGATTGGATGACTAACAATGCAGGCTCATGGCAGCTGATTAAAATTCCACATTATATATGGCAGGCAGACGGATTAACTTAAATGCACGTGTGAATGTGCTGGAGTCTCTCCAGGAAACTGGTTTTTAACTGTATAGATGTCACAGCCTGACAGGGCAGCAGCCTTTCTTACGTAAAGGTTACGTTTGTACCATTGGAGGTGGTGAAAAGGTTACATTTTGTTATTATTTAGCCTTACAAAATCTGATGGAGAATACCTAATAGCTCATAAGCACTTAAGGTAAATAAGCAATCAGATGTGTCTGCTTTACGTTTGATCAAGTATATGCAGCAGCTCATACTGTTATTCATCTGTCATTGATTGGCGTCCAGTCCAGAGAGTACCCCGCCGCTCTCCCGAAGTCAGCTGGGATAGGCTCCAGCATACCCTAATGAGGGTAAGTGGCATAGAAAATGGATGAATGGATTGATGTTATTCTAGGTGAAGGCATCTTCTGCTGCCCTCTAGTGTCTACAGAAATAAGGAAAAAGGTATACTGATTTCTTGAAGCCTGAATATTATGAATATGTAGACTTACATACACAGTACAGCAGGGGCGTCCAAAGTGCAGACAGGGGGCCATTTGCAGCTCACTGATGTTATTTTAATTGTTCTTGGCACATTCTAAAAATACAATTAGGAACGTAAAAACACAGCAGAAAGAGAAGAAAAGCAGTAATTTTACAAGAGTAGTTGAAATATTTGGAGAATAAAGTTATAATATTCAGAAAAAAAGTGGTAAGCGATTTCAGAGCAATGAAGTTGTAATATTATGAGGAAAAATACATTTTAGAGGTATAAAGTTATCAATAATCAACAAAAAATGTTTTAAAGTTGTGATATCAAAAACAAAACAAAGATTAAAGATGTAACTTTTAGAAAGTTAGGTTGGAAAATGAAATCAAAATATTTGGGGATAAAGTAATAATATTATAAGACAAAAAACATAGTTGAAATACTGTATGTGTCCAAAAAGATTTTTTATGAAAAAATTAGCAAAAAAAGTGCAATCACCTATAACACAAGCCTTCCTTTGGGGGCTGTATTTATTTAAATATAGTGTCCCAAAACATTATAAACCCTTTGTTAGTTGACAACTCAAATATTCGTGTTTTTAAACTCACTGACAATGAAATGACCGATGGCAGCCACACTAAACTTAAGAGAAAAGAAATTCTAAAAAATATATATATATAAACGCACACAAATACCAAGGGAGTTGTTTCGTGATGTGTGCAATTCCATCACTTGCTCAGCAATGTCTGGACCAGAACGCATATCAGTTTGAGAAGAGGCAGTGACAAAATAATGAAATGTTTGTAAATTAGATTACATTTTGAACATTTAACAAATTACAATAAACACCTAGTTTACAATTATTTTAAGCGTGTATACATTTTTTGGACACCCTGTGCATAACTTGGGTTGGGTTACAAAACGTCAAATATCAAAGCTTTTTTCAGCATGTATCCTTTGGTGGTGTGTGAGCACCCCTGCAGTACAGTGTAAAGATAAAAAAGTACAGGTTATTGGTTAAGAGGGCCTTCCTAACATGAAAAAAATCAATTTTTAAGGGATGNCAAACACCTAGTTTACAATTATTTTAAGCGTGTATACATTTTTTGGACACCCTGTGCATAACTTGGGTTGGGTTACAAAACGTCAAATATCAAAGCTTTTTTCAGCATGTAGCCTTTGGTGGCAAAAGTGTGAGCACCCCTGCAGTACAGTGTAAAGATAAAAAAGTACAGGTTATTGGTTAAGAGGGCCTTCCTAACATGAAAAAAATCCATTTTTAAGGGATGCTAGAAGATTATAAACATTTTCAAGAGGTGCAGAACAAAGAAAACACGGAGAACGAGTGACATAAACCAACACATTGCAAAGTTAGGTGCAGTTTTCATCTGCTGCAACATTCTGTTCCTTTTTGCACTGAAAGACCAAAGAACATCAGCCCACAATGATTCCATCGGGTCAGAGCCTTGAAATAAAATCTTACTGACACCGACACAGATGCTAGATATTTATTTTGCGTGTCACCAAGATTACATCTGGCATGCGAGGCTTTGTGATGAATAGCACTGGAGCAGGAACATCAGAATCCATAAAGTACGTGGTCACTACTATCAGATGTGAAAGGCACTGACCTTATCCTGTTTTGTTTTGTCCAGCTGAGATGGGATTTCTTCTCAAATTTCTAAATCAATTCTGGCACAGTAGTTTTTTAGGCTGTGCACTTTATAATTGAAAATGTATATTTCTAGAATAAGATTTTATTATATTTCTTGAAGAAAGCGGGCCGAGGAAAAAAATGTTTCCTTGATCAAACGGGTAGCTAACTTAAGCGGGCTTTCACGACTTAGCTGAACGTAGAGCATGCAGTATATCAGAAGCTCTAATGGCTAGTAAATTGTTCCTGGCGGAGCTTGAAACCACGAATAGGAGGATCATGTTGATGGGAAGAAGCTCATAAAACGATGACAGGAGAGATGGGAAGTGGGTCCATCCTTCACTGGGAGTGAGCCAATGCTCCTGCACCTTGACCAAAACCAAATCCTTTGGGCCCAAAGTTCTTGGCATAGCAACCTGCAAATCACATCAGTACAAGAGACGCTTTACCTCTTTTTATTACTTTGCAGCAACCAGAACAAGACATAGTTAAATTAGGCCCAATTAGCCTGATGCTTAAATTCATTCATTTATTTTCTATGCCGCTTATCCTCATTAGGGTCGCGGGGATGCTGGTGCCTATCCCAGCTGACTTTGGGCGGAAGGCGGGGTACACCCTGGACTGGTCGCCAGCCAATCGCAGGGCACATATAGACAAACAACCATTCACACTCACATTCATACCTATGGACAATTTAGAGTCGCCAATGAAGCTAACATGCATGTTTTTGGAATGTGGGAGGAAACCGGAGTACCCGGAGAAAACCCACACTGATGCTTAAATGGGCTGTCATAAAATCTAAACAGAAAGTAATTTTTTTTAAATCATGCAGTTTTGTGGTTGAATACGCCTGAATGTTAGTAAAAATATGCATTTTAAATAGGGGTGTAACGATCCATTCACTAGATCGATGCATCGATTAATATTACTAATGATCAACTCCATCGATCGCTGTTCACCAAATTTTGATTCCAGACCACATATATCATTGTTTGAAAGGTAAATGATTGATTGAATCGATACTAGGAAATAAAGGATTGCACAACAGGCACAACAGGTTTTATATGGATGTGAATTATAACTTTTTTAATGGTAAAGACGTTAACCGTTACCGTTCTAACAGTTTGATTTGTTGTAAGTCGATCAGTCTTGGATGTTGACTGCGGTGCACGGATGACGTCACGTGATGCTGAGCGTGCACGCTCTGTTAGAAAAGTCCGTGTGGACGTCCTAAAATATGCAAATGTTCACAGGATATGGGGTGTGTTTTCATCGGTATACATGCTTGTTAGCTCGATGACTTCTTCCTCTTCAATCTGGTATGGGATTTATAGTGTTGGACCACATCCAAAGTTAAGTCCAACTTGAAGCCTTTCAAACTCATGGATGGGAGCATCAGGACAAAATTAAAGGTCTGTAGCGTGTGTTAGGTTGTGCATGTTTGTGTTCTGGTTGAATGGGGGGCTTTTCGTTTGGGAGCCACTGTTGTTCTGGCGTGTGTTCCATTTTTTCTTGCATTATTTCGTGTTGATCAAACACTTCCTCGTAGCTTTAACAGCATCTGTGCAAACATTACAGTATGAAGGATATTCATTCACTTTATTGTCTATCTGCACATGCAATTTAATAAAAATCTGGTGGTGTGAAATAACTTCTTAAGACTTTGGTAAGAGAAGTGAAAGAGGTATCAAATTAAAGTTAGTCATGTTCTATCAGATAGAATTAATCATTCAACCTGTTCATTCATTCTTAATTCAACCTCAAGTGTTGGTTGGACTTTATTCGAATAAAACGTGAACGCATTTGACATGAATTTTGTTTACCTTTTTCTGTATATCCATAATTAAAGTATACCTGATTCTCTTACAAAAAGCAAAGGGAATTTAGGAAACTTCACCTGCACTGTCCAGTATGCAGGTATTTATTTCACCGTCAGACTGCTTGAATTTTTGGCAAAAAAGTTACTGAATCGGTTTAAAGTTACTGAATCGATTTGACATCGTATCGTTCTGAATTATCCAATATTGTCCTTGAATTGAACCGGCAACCAAGAATCGTCATACAAATCGAATCGTTGTTAAAACGAATCATTGCACCCCTAATTTTAAAGCAACATTGACATTTTTTTTCTTCCTAAATAAAGCATTAACCTTATGAAAGCATTAAATGCAAATGTAAGGCATTTAGAAAACACATTCAAAGACTGAATGGTATGTAGTACATTACACTGGTCACTAGGTGTCAGCAATGTGACCGTAATATTCGGTAAGACAATAAAGCACCAGACTTGAGCGCTAGAACAACGGGTTTTTATTGCGGGTTTTCTACTGCAGGTTTGAATGATCTCATTCAGAGGCACAATGATCCCTAACAAAAACACACGGGCCACTGTTGCTGCAGTAACCCACGCCAAGCTAAAACTCAAATCTGAACGCCAAACAACACTTCCTATCTGCCTGGCACTCAGCTCCCCTAGAAGACACATTTATAGCAACACACACAAGCAAGTCGTCTTTTTCTCTTAAATTGCTTATTCTTATTACATCTACTACATTGGGTAATACGATTTTAAATATAACTATGGGGTGTGTAGATGGCTCTAATAATTTAAAAAAACGCATTTAGAAGGTCGTAAACGGGTTTTCAATGCTCTAACTATGGATATTTTCCATTTATACAGTGAATAAGAAATCCTACTTTGCGGTAATTCACTTATCATGGAGCCAATTAACTACGATAAACGATATCTATATATGGTATGGGATTTATAGTGATTGTTGGACCACATCCAACGTTAAGTCCAACTTGAAGCCTTTCAAACTCATGGATGGGAGCTTCAGGACAAGAGAAAAAAGTATGGGAGCGACCCTAATCTTATGCTGATGTGCATGTTTGTGTTCTGGTTGTCTGACTGTAGCGGGTTGCTGTGAGTGAACCAGGAACGGGGTGTGTGTTGTTTAGGCGACAATTGAGGGCGCCACTGTTGTGCTGGTGTGTGTTCCATTTTTTCTTGCATTATTTCGTGTTGATCAAACACCTTCTCATGGCTTTATTAGCGTCTGTGTAGACCTTACAATATGTAGGATATTCATTCCCTTTCGTATCTACAGTATCTGCATAGGACATTTCATTTTAATCTGAAATGTTTTCATAAATACTTTGTGATGTGAATGAGGTATCAAATTAAAGTTAGTCGTGTTTTATCGTATAGAATTAATCACAGACTAGATTGAATTCAACCTGTTAATTCATCCGATGTTAATTCAACCTGCTGGACTTTATTATAATAAAACAGGAATTCAATTGACATGAATTGCTGTTTACTTCTTTGTTTATATCTATAATTCATTTATATCTGAATCCCTTTACAAAAGGCAACGTAAATCTTGGAAACTTCACCTGCACTGTCCAGTATCCAGCTATTTATTTCACAATCAGATGGTTGAATTTTTGTTTAAAAAGTTACTGAATCAAATTGTTCCAAATGAACCAATATCGTCCATGAAATCAAATCGTTACACCCCTTATTACAATTATGCAGGGCCGTCTGAGAACATTATCAGCCTACTATTTCCCATCTAGAATTGGTTTGCATTTATATGTGAAGACATTTAGCTCGGAGCCTCGGCCATCTATCTTCACCAGTAGTCGTAGTAGTGTTGACATGTCGTACCTTTACAGTAGATTTCGCCATCTCTGTCCGCCAGGGTGGTAGACTCAAGTCCTTTGCCGCAGTTAGCACAACGGAAGCAACCTTTGTGCCACGACTAAAGAGAGAGCAAAAAGAAACGTGCCTGAAGGAATAAACCCTCAACAAATTCTCTACATTCTTAACATTAAGAATCGTCCAAAGCTTCCTTACGTTGCCGCCTCCAATAACTTTCTCAGCCGCGTACACGGTTTTGCCACATCGTGGTCACGCATCTGAGCTGCCGGCTTTCTTGGCGAACTTGGAGGTGTTGGTGTTATTTGTAGGACGGTGTGGGGATTCTCTGTGAAAAAAGTACAACTCTAGGAATGAAAGACCTTTTTATGCAGCTTTGAGGCAATACAAGAGTGCACTACTTGGCTGCAACCAGCAGAGGCGCTGCTGATTCAGGATTGACTAGTTTTGCTGTCTGCTTAGACAACATGATATCAGCTATTTTGCTTAATATGACACAAAAACATTCCTTTTTCTCACAATTGTTTAAACAAGAGAAAGAGAAGGTAATATTATGAGAGATAAATTAAAATATTTATATAAGTTTTTTCCTGATATGATTTTATTTTTGCAGAAGTTCAACATTTATCTCACAATACCCAACTGTCATAAAATTCCAATTTCTTGGAAAATGATATTGTTGTATGTTATACTGATTTTACTCATTTGTTGCACATTATACCAATTATACAATTTAGTTAGTATGTCTTCTTACACTTGGGGTTTAATCCCGAGTCCCTCTCCCGTGTCCATGCTTAGGGTTCCCGCTCCTCCTCCGAAGCCGTAGCCTTTTGGCCCATACTTCTTGCCGTAGCATGACTTGCAGTAGATCTCGTCCACGTGAACGGCCACTGTTGTGCTGTCCAGGTTCTTTTTACACACCACTTACAATAGGACAGCGTGTTAATAAGCAAACAACAAAAAAACTTTTTAAACCATTTAAATTGTATCTTGGCAGAACTTCGCTGTTTTTCCACAGATGCTTAAGATATTTATCTTAGCCCAAACATTTCAAAGAAAACAAATACTCGTGTGTCATACGCTTGCTTAGATAAATACTTTGCTTGAGGGGGAGTGTGCGCAGTCTGCACCTTCTTGTCCATATAAGGAATCACAAACCTTCATCACATTTCTACAAGATCCATATAAGGACTCAGCTGTGTGAACACTGATGTTTGCCGATGCTCTCTCTCCTACCGCGTGCCAGACTCTCCTCTTTTCATTCGACGACAGTAGATTAACTTACTGCACAGGAAGCAGGATTTATGCCAGCTCTTCCCTTCACATTGCACTTCCTCGGCAAAGTAGACATTTTTCTGGCAGCGGCCGCACTTGTTCCCCCCACCTAGAGGCATCCTGTGAGCATTCAGGTTGTTTGTCAGTTATGAGTCTGCAACTACATTGTAAAAGGAAAGTCTCATTTTTAGGAAATATGTCCAGTGAATTCCTTAACAGGCAGTCAGAATTCTCTTGGAATGGTTGAGAAATTTGCACAGCAGATCCACACAAAATGTCAGCTACGTATTTGATTGTTCTTTGTAATCACACTCTGTGACTTTGATGTTAGGTTTGATGTTAGTAAAAAACAAAACAAAACAGCACACAACTGAATCTGCAACCGTGTGTTTCATCCTCCTTTCCGAGAATGATTGTCTACAGACGAAGAAAAAAAGTTCAATTTAGTTGTGAAACCTCCTACCTGCACTGATGCTGAGGCTGGTCCGCAGTCTGTGCTGGTTGAGATGTCCACTGTTAAGAGCTGAGAGGCAGGCTGAGAGAAGACTGAGCTGATCACTGGGAGGAGTCAGGAAGGTCACATGGAGGTGTGCTTGTGAGTCTTTTATGTTATTTATATATATATATGGTATTTATATTGTTATGATATCATTTCTTTTCATTTCATATGTGCCATGTTGGCGACCATTCCAAGGTGTACCACAGCCAAAGTCAGCTGGGATAGGCTCCAGCATACTCCTACAACCCTAGTAGGACAAGTGGCATAGAAAATGAATGAATTAATAGTTTTTCATTCATTCATTTTCTATACCTCTTATCCTCATTAGGGTTTCTGGGATGCTGGAGCCTATCCCAGTTGTCTTTGGGCTAGAGGCGGGGTACACTCTGGACTGGTCGCCAGTCAATCGCAGGGCACATATAGACAAACAAACATTCACACTCTGATGGACAATTTAGAGTCGCCAATTAACCTAACATGCATGTTTTTGGAATGTGGGAGGAAACCGGAGTACCCGGAGAAAACCCACACACGCACGGGGAGAACATGCAAACTCCACACAGAGATGCCCAACAGAGATTTGAACCCAGGTCTTCCACATCTTCTGACTGTGTGGCCAATGTGCTAACCACTCAGCCACCGTGCGGACGCGATGATGTCTTCTTGGTAAAAAAATAGAAAAGGAATTAAATATTTAAGAGAAATGTGCCAGTATAGATGAGTATCTGCAGCAAATCTTTGGCATTCAGCTCAGCTAGCATCTGCAAAACATGCTAATGTTGATTTATACCAGTGGTTCTCATTTTTTTGTCACACACACCCATTTGAAATTCTATTGAGAAACTTTATTTATCTTACTTGCTGCACAGAATTCAGGAAACTGCAAGGAAATGGAGATCTGTGAAGCACACAAGCATATTCAAGGGTCAAACTTCATGTTGAGTATGATAAACTTGGATACGTTGGCAGTTCTGCACAAACATTCAAAGTAGTCCCTGCTTCTAACGTCTCCCTGACAGTTACTCCTGCCTTCCCACAGGGGGCCTGCCCCACTTTTTGAGAAGCATTGATTTAGACAAGGGCTGCACGGTGGATGAGTGGGTAGCACATTGGCCTCGCAGTCAGGAGGTTCATGGTTCAAATCTCCGTTGAGCATCTCTGTGTGGAGTTTGCATGTACTCCCGTGCGTGTGTGGGTTTTCTCCGGGTACTCCGCTTTCCTCCCACATTCCAAAAACATGCATGTTACCAACATCAGCCATCCTCTTCACATTTCAGACCAAAATATGTTCATCTTTAGGACACATAACCTATACCCTTCTTGAGTGGTATGAAGGCTGTACATTCCCATATTTTTTATATTTGTGGAACAAACATGTAGAAATTCCCCTTAAGGATGAATCAGACTTAATATGTTTTTTTCCCATAATGTCAGTAAGGATACGGTGTGTTTGAGGTGTGGCCATAAGTTCTATCAGACACATCCAAAGCATGTCATCATCATGCTTTGGATGATCATTATTCTGATTTAGACCTGTCCACACGGAAATATTGCTGGGATTTATTTTAGGCGAGTTGAAAAAAAAATTGCGTCGACACTGTTCCGGATTAGTAAATAGTTGCGTCCAGACAGGAACGGATCACTGGCTGAAAAGGATGTCATACACAAGGCACACCTACGTGTGGTGCTGTAACATCTACCAGTACTTTTGGAATATCAGGAGAATGTGGAGTGGGGTGAGTAATATCTGTCAAAATATTCAGATGTTATGTTTGCGTCTCGTCAAAGCTCACTTCTGGTGATGTGATGGTGACGGGTCGGTTTTCTTTCCCTAAGCAGCAGTTTGCTTGTCTACATGTTTAGTTTTCAAAAAATACTGTTTCGGGGAACTAAGAACACCGTTTTCCATGTGGATGAAAGGCTAAAACACTTTGAAGTTCCATTACGTTCAATTTTCTTCCGCTTATCCGGGTCCAGGTCGCGGGGGCAGCAGTCTCAGTAGGGAAGTCTCGACTTCCCGGTCCCCGGCGACCTCTTCCAGCTCCACCGGGAGGAACCCAAGGCCTTACCAGGCCATCTGTGATACATAGTCCCTCCAGCATGTCCTAGGTCTTCTCCGGGGCCTTCTCCCGACTGGGCATGCCCGAAACACCTCACCAGGGAGTCATCATAAGGGTCCGGTGCCATGCGATTTGGGCAGTGGTCGAGGGCGGGTGTCCGGGCGACCTGGTCTTCGATGGCCAAATCTGGTTCTTGGGACACTTTGAAGTTTTGACCTGAAAACATTTGTTATTCATATGTAAACGGCGTTCTTAATGCCCTGAAAAAGTACTTTTCTCCAGAATGGGAGTATCTGAAAACGTTGGCAAACGAATCCGCTGTTAAACGAAAACAATGACGTCACCGGCCTTTCATCACCCCGCTGCAATTACATGACCAGACGCGAGTTTTGCCAACATAATATCTGAATATTTCGACTGGCATGACTCACCCAATCGACATTCTTCTCATATTTTGTTTTCTTTTTGTTGACTCCAAAATGACTCGCAGAAGTAATTCCACTTTGTCGTAAATATATATATAAGCCTTGGAAAGCGGAAGATGATTTATGGTTTTAGGTTTATGAGCATGCGTTCTGTCTTCTTCAATAGCAGGGGTCTCAGGCTTAATTATACTGGGGACCACTGTAAGCAGAGTAGTGGGAATCCCAGGGTAGCTCACCATACAATAGAGGATTTGACTTTAGGCGTCAAACAGTGACACTGTTTCGCCAAAAATAAATAAATAAATAAAACTTATTTCTGATTGCGAATTTTATAAGCAATGTTTATGTGTCTACATCTACTTCTCCTTTCAACTGGAGAAGTATTCTTTTATTGTCAGTGCACACGCACATTAAGTATGGATATAAAAATACTGTATGCAATGTTAAATATAGACAAAATATACAGATATTTTAAGGGGAGGCAGTGGTAGGGACACACGTAATCATTTTGAGCAGATGTATTGTATGTACCTTGACAGCAAGTCTATAAAACTATTTTTTTAGTTTTTTAATTATTTTCATAATTTCAATTACTTCAAATATCCCAGGTGACAGTATTACTGTCTGTTTCGCATTTGTGTCTTCAAAGGATGAGAGGTTATACATTATTTTATTTTTAAGTTACCGGTATGTATCTTTTTTTTTATATATACTTGTGTGACAGTTAAGAATGTTAAAATTGCAAATTAAAATATGCAATTTGTGGGGGAAATGCATTTTTCTTGGGTATTTTACTGTTGAGAAAAATAGATAAATGTATTTGTTATGTGAATTGTAATTCCAAGTGACAGCACCACTCCAATTCTTTCAGTTCAGGGCATTGTTGGCATTTAACCGCAGCAACTGTGACATTTAAAACCATCATGCTTGTAACTGCATGTTAAAAAAATATACACTGTATGAGCAGAAGTATTGGGACAACTGGCTATTCTTTCTTCATGTGGTGAAAACCGAAGGAAGTAAGTCCTATATTTTTAATTCTTTTGGTGTATGACGTTTTAAAAATTCCCATCTAGTATGTGTATGCTTTATTCCCCAATATCCTGCCAGGATGCCAGGAGTGATGCCGCCTGCCTTCCTGCTGTGTCTTCCACCCTGCTCGCTTCAAGCATCATGCAAAGAGACAATAATGGACTGGACAAGTCTATTTATAGCCAACCTTTCGGACAACACTCGGCCCTCGTTTCGAGCTGTGTGGACTGAGTGGACATCCGCTGAGGCTCTTCAATCCACATGTGCTCATGACTGAGCGAGAGAGGAGAGTGGAGAGTGACGGACGCTTAGTGGATTAATCCATAGGAGGAAGATGGGCGGCTGAGTGTGATAAGGAGCAGAAGGGACGGGCAGGGATGCAGGATTCAGCAGCTTCCCTCCTGCTATGAACGGGAGCCAGGATACCTCCAAGTGTAGGAAGAGGTGAGTTGAGAATGGGACTACTGGCTAAATGAGGTAACTCCAATTTCTGATAAGAGTAGATTGTGCAAGTAATGATAATACAGTCTTTAATGAATGACATACTTGTACGTATAAGCAGATCACTTGGAAATTCTCACAAGTCATCTGAAAAGCTTAATATGCTGTTTGACGAAATAATTGTATTTTGCACTTCACCATGGCATGCATTTATATGTGCAGGTTAGTCATTGCTACTGTATTTTTTTATTATTTTACTGAACCACAGTACTGTATACATATATGATACTATTTGATATTATTCAGTAAGAGTAATTCCTCTTAGATACCTCCTTATAGCACCACATTTATTCATTCATCTTTCACGGCTTTGTTTTCTTATAATTAGCTCAGTTGAATATGAATATTTACTTCCTATGAGTTATGTTAGAAGCTAGAAACAAAGCATTTTGTAAAAGGATAAATACAAGGTTGTTCATAAACAATACGGTGTGGCTTTAAGAGGAGGTCTGTTGGGCAGGTTTTAAAATGCAATTGCATGTGAGAGTCAGTAGAGGTCACATGCTGAATGTTGTCCAGACACACCCTGCCTGGTGCACACTCTGTGTGTGCGTGTGTGTGTGTGTGTGTGCGCGCTTGCCTCATTACCTAAAGTAGGACTTGCAAGCACTGGGGTGTGACATGCACAGTTGACAATAGGGTGATAATAAACAGAAGACTTGAACGATGAACTTTCCCATCTCTTGTCATCTTCTTGTACTCGTTATGTGAATCTTTATCTTAGCTTATTAACGTGTGGCTGTGTTCAGCACCATGCAAGGGCTGTCATATTGGAGATAAGGAGTTGCATGTGTCAAGGTCAAACAGGCGTGTGTGTGTGCGTGACAATTACAGATCTCTGTAATTTCGCATTTCTAGCTGTATTGCGGTCCGTGCATATAATCCTCACTTATTGCTTGATAGTGAGCCAGTACAAGATTTATGTTTGCTGTCCAGGAGGAAGGCAATTTGCTGAAAGTCCTCACATCCTTGTTGGTGTTGGATTGCTCATGGCTAATGCTACATTTGGCCATGCATCACATATCTGAGGAATGGTTGTATATATACTGCAATATTGAATTTGATTTGTTGTACTGATTTGATTTATGTACTATTTGAACATTCTTGACAATGCCAACCTTGACAATCCATAACCCAAATTGTTCAGATTAAACTAAAACTAGAAATAGTTTTCTTCATTAGATGTATTTATATTTTAGTCTTAACAGAAAAAGAAATACAAATGCATGGCTGCTGAGCACCTTAATACAAGGCGTCCTCCAATTGTCTATAATTCTGTACACAATAATCCCTTGTTTATCCCTAATTGCTTCCAGACCTTACCCTGATAAGAGAATTTCCCGCAAAGCAGGATTTATTGTTTGTAAATGGAATACCTGTTTATAACATCATAAAATAGTTTTTGACAATATTAGACCCCTGTAGACATTAAATAAACACCCCTATAATCATAATATAACCCCTGACAGCTATTGACCAGTGTACAATAATACATGGCATCCCTTTTTTGAATTAGTCTTCTAAATGCCTTGTGTTTGTATTTTAGTTCATTTAGCCATTTATATGGCTGAAAAGTTTAATTTAGGCCAAAAAATGTAAAATGTACTTAAATACATAAGACTTGGGCTTGTGTGTTGCTATAAAGGTGTTCACGTGTCAGGAGAGCAAAGTGGCAGGCAGACTGAAAGTGGCGTCAGGGTTCAGAGTTGAGTTTAACTTGCCGCACGTTACGGCAGAAGCAGTAGTCTGTGTTTTTATTCGAGGTTATTGTGTCTATTGTGAGATAATTCAAACAAGCCTTTTGTTCCAGTGATCAAATCTGGCCCTTGTGTGTCTCACTAAACATTATACTGTAGTAACAGTGACACTCACACTGACACCTAGTGGCGAGGGTAGAATACTACATGCAGTATCATTCACAGCGTCTTCTTAATGTCTTTATATTTGTATTTTAGTTCATTTAACCAGTTTTATGCTTGAAATTGTGTAATTTAGGTTAAGAAAAAAACCTAGGAAGGAAAGATACAGACTGCAGTCTATCCAACTGCAACCTGTCTATTCAATGCAGCCAATATTCTTATATTTGTGGATTTTTTCACGTATGTTCCCAGCACGTGCTGAGGGAACCTAAGCTCTGCAAACATGGCGTGACAATTCCAATCAGTCCAGTCGAGTGGATCTGGCAAAAGCGAAGCTGCCGTTTGATATTTGGACCATGTGAGAAGTACAAATCAGGTGTACGTTCCAGTTTTAGCTCTTTGAGAGGGAGTTATGGGGCTGGCGGTTAGGGGTACTGACCGTGTCGGAGGATGCGACTAGATTGCTGTTATGCAAGCAGGGGGGAGAGAACCCCACCCCTCTTTGACACAGAGTATGCTTCACAGGGCTGCTGAAGGCTGTCCCATCTTGCTGGGAGGCACACTGGAACACTGTCCTGAATCATGGACTGATGATGTTTTCACCTCCCCAATCATCTCCACTATCAACATCTTCCACGGTAAGTTTTTAATGGAAGACTTACATTTATTGTGCAACTTCTCTAAAATGTTTTAAATTCACCTTTTGTAATGTATTCCTGACTCACATCTTTTTTTCAACCACGTGTGTATAATTGGATGCAGAGGGGGAGCTCATTCCAGCTGCGTGTCCCGTGAGGCACTTTTATTGTGCTCCCCACAGAGGGATGCATGTGCTCACCAATTGTCTGGGATGTCTGCTGACTCATAGTAGTGTAAGCTCCAGACCCCTTTCACTGCAATAGTTTGCACTGCTGTGTTCTAGACGGGGATCAGTCATGCATTGGTGTCTTAACAAAGGAGGGACACAACAAGCTGTTTTTTTTTTAAATGACGCAGCCAACGATATTTTTAGACAGTGCAGACCACTAACAGACTCTCTCTCTCACACATAACACATTACTAATACATTCGTATTGGTCAGTTCCCGACCACACAGGGCATATTTCCATTCTATTGTACAGTGCACTGGCACCCTCTCTCTAGCCGGCACTCATGTGACAGCACTTTTTGGAGTGTTAATAACCATCGGAAGGAACCAATCGCATTGCTTATGCACTGCATCGGGGATGTTTGTATTTACACATGACATGTAGCAGCGTCTGTTTTTATTGTGTTGCAATAATCATTTTGGGATGCTATCATGTCATTATGTATTTACAAATATGATGCAGCTATCGCCATCGCAGGGTTTGCGGTTCCGAACTGTACTGTGGCGAATAACCCAAAAGGTACAGATTGATGGAACTGTAGCTATCAGGTGTTTTTATCGTCTGTCTTTCTTTTAGCTTTCCCTTAGCAGTAGAGTTTTTTTTTATTTCAATGTCATTGTGTGTTAGTGAAAGGTACCAAAATAACTAATCTCAATCACTTTTTGGTACTCTTACTAGTTGGAGTTCTAACTGATAACCAACTAACCGATAGAGAATTACCTCTTGTGTGTAGGGGTGTCATGACATCTCCTGTCACTAAATCTTGCGAGATCAAAACATGATGAGATTCCCCGTTCAGATAATATATAAATTAATTATTCCCACAATAAATAAAAAGTAGATCTATAATGCGTGTCCATTTTAATAGTCTCTCGCCTCCAAACAGGCAGGAACAGGAACAGGCAGTTCATTCTGTGCTTTGGTTCGCAGAACAATAGTGAACAGAGTGAGACCTCTTGTCAGTCATGCGGTTGCTTTGTCTCTGGGAGAGGCAGGCCGCTATCATGCACACAGCAGAAGAGTAGAGCCTCGTGGGGAGCAATGCAAAGTAACATACAAGAAATTAGGAGGGAAAAGATGCTTGCCAAGCCAAACGCCACAACCCTCATGTGGGACTACTAATAATAAACCTGGTGAGCCCATCAACACGAACAAGCCAGAATGCCATATGTATTCAAAAGGGGTAGCAACATAAAAGGCACCAAAATTAACTTGTCCACTTCAGACATATCCACCTGACCCAGTTTTCCCATCTGGAACAAAAACTACACATTGATATGAAGAACCTCTGTTCTGACAGTCAGCACACACTGAGACGTTTGGTCAGCAAAGTAAATACAAGCGGAAGAGTGCAAAATGCAATGTGTTCACAGAAAATCATTGCTCAAGAAGTGCTGCTCTTTAATACGGTTGAAAAGCCGGCATTTCAAGAAATGCTGCAAACGTTAGATAGTACAAATTGCAGTACGATCTCCATGCACTGTGAAAGGTAATTTAATCTAACGCCATGTCTCATGTCATTACTGAAGTCTAGTGTCCAGAAAGCTACATATAGCTTGTCTTTCAATGTCTTTTGACTAATAAAATGCCATAGTCAACTATGAAAGCAGGATCATTTATTAGTTAATTATTCTTCGAAAGGCTGTAACATAGTGAGGGAATGATTTTCAAACCACGATATAGCGAGGAATACTGTATACTGTATAATGGGACAATACACATTTCAAAACACTTGCATTGTTTTGTGACTGTTTTTTCATTGTATTTTTCTTCAAACGAATGTTAAAATATCGCCTCGCCGCGATCTCGTGGACTCAGTTTTCTGCATCATCTTATCTTGTGAGTTTGGTGTCTTAAAATTTGACAAGTGCTATAAACATCAGTTACATGCCGTCTCTATATTGCATTGCTTTCATTAAAGCAGCATTTGCAGGTTGTTTGGCAATATTACAAAACCACATTCTGTACCGCTGAAACATCCTTAGGATCCTTTAGGGAACAACATTTGATTATGCTTCAGGCCAGAGGAAATAATTTATCACAAAGTAACAGTGTAGGGTTCAGCCTTCAGGTATTAAAAAGTTCCTTTTTAGTAGAGAACACCACTGCTCAATATTCTGGTTTTGTCTTTTACATTGCATGGTATGGAGTTGCATTGATTATGGCACGTTTTAACTGAAGTATGGTGACATCTTAACATGTGTAGTATTCTGTGAATTATGTTGTAGGTATAAAAAGCCATCCATGGTCAAGAGTTGAATCATCTCTATGAGGTTTCTTTCATATTGCAACAATGTTAATTTGCATCATTGTTTCGTCTGATGTCAAACGTGAGTGCGTGTGCCTGTGTGCATGTGATCTTACACATGTGTTGCAGACTTCCTCTAATACAAAGCATTAGGCCAGCGGGGAAAGGAAATGAGCAATGTGGGCTGCTATATATAAAAAGTGGACCAAGTCTTGAGAAAATGGAATTGCGTATATAGCAATGCACCCATTGAACTCTTCTCTCAGCTAAACTGGAGCAGTAGCAGAAGGAGAACGAGGAAATCATCAAAATTTAATAAGAGGACACTTCACTTCATGTTGTTGGCCACAAAAGATTCCAAAAAGAAGAACAATGGAGTCACTGCTAGTATCCTGTGGCAAAATCTTTTCGGTGTGGCTCATTTCGACCAGTGGGGCAGTCGTCAGTGCTGGCCTGCTGCAAAGATCATGTTCGATCTGTCAACTAAAGATAAGCCCCAAAGAGGCGGGCCCAAACATGATGTCACCAGAGAAACATCCAAACGTGATGTCTGTGAAACATGACTGACAGATCCCAACACGTGGAGACCAGTGCCGGCTCAATGTGTAAATAATTAGAGAGCCAAAGAGCATTTAGCTAAACTACACACAAGGACATCTATAGTACTCTCTTCCAGATCCGTTGGCAGTGATCGTGGTTCACATAGCTGGCAGGGGATTGACTGGAGATCAATGCCAGTCAGCTGGGATATGTGCTCCGCCCACTTCCCATGACTAGAGAATTAAAACATTTTCTTCCGACCACAATGGACAGAACTGCAGATGAAGACAAATTTTCCATTTTTAAAACTTCACCAGTGAATAGGTCAACAGAATCATTTGTCCAAATAGACCTTTTAAGACATAAATAAGATTCATGCTTGTGTGTGTTGCTATAAATATGTTTTGGTGTTAAGAAAGCAGACAGATGGGCAATCAAGAAGTGACGTTGGAGGTTCAGAGTTTAGTTTCAGCTGGAGTGAGTTATGGCTGCAACAGTGTTTTTATTAAGGATTTTAATAATTGTGTGAGATAATTCAAAGCCGCATTAAAAGCTTGTTGTTCTAGCAATCAAGCCTGTTTGTTGTGTCTCTCCATTCCAGGGACATTACTGACACCTAGTGATTCAAGTACAATACTACATACCACGAACATCTTGGAACGCTACTTTTAATTGCTTTATGCTTTAGTGAATTTAGCCATTAGGATGCTTGAACATGTTACATTTGAAGCGCAAAGTGGCAAGGGACGACTGTGCAAACATAATAAAACACGTTTTTACAACGTTTAAAACAAGCTTTTATTGTCACCACAGTGTCATCTGCTGCATCTGGTTAAGTGCTCCGTGTAAAATCACCACGAGTGGAGACTATTAATTTAACTTCCACTGAAAGCAGCGTGTGGGTCTAAATTGTGTTATTGTAAGCTTTGTCATAACAATAAGTGTTGCGCATCTCTCTTGGGGTATCAGCTCTATTAATGTTGTTTTCATTCATGTAGAGCAGAGGCTTGCTTTACTTAACTTTTCTTAGACTTGTGTCGCTTGGGCTTCGTCCCACAGTCCTAAAGAAAGTTTTATTGAATGGTTTGTGCAAACAATTTGGCTCGCGTTGCTGGAAAATAGTGCAGTCTTGGTCATCAGTACTTCTAGAACTCATAGGGTTGGGGGTGGGGGAAACTTTATGTCTTTGAAGATTGGCAGGCTGCTGTGTTGGCAGGGCCTTAAAGAGCCCATCCTCCTGCTGCGTGAGCCAAGTGGTGTCAGTCTGTCGCAAGCCCTGGCAGCATATTTCACGCCCTCCTGTTGCAAAAGCATAGTCACTCAGATTGATTTAAATTTTGTCAGCTTTTCTGATCACAAAATGTGCCGGAGACATTCTGGCTTGCAGACATCAAGACGACTCAAAACCATCATTTCCACCTCCCTGCCATCCCTCGTCTTTTATTGTCCCCCTCAGTCAGCAAGTCTGCGGTCAGAAACATTCAGTCTGTGGCTCAGACGCCCTGCTATGAACAGCTGCCATTAAAGAGAAAACCCCCACTCTATATTATTAACGTATAATAGTCAATTTGATCTCACATTAGTATTTCTGTCCCAGTATATTACACTGTTACTGGAGCCACCTCAAATGGTACAATCTTTATTTTAAAAAGTCTAAGATCTGCCCTTAATCTCTCATAAGTCACAAAACTGGCAGATGACTGAGTTTTAACCTAGTAGAGTGATTTGACACAATAGATTGCTTCTTTCACACCAAAACGTCAAACTAGAAGAAATGGAAGAGGAGGTTTTCACCATCATTCTCTACTAATAACAATGTCCTGACAGTTCCCCCCCAAAGATTGTCTCATTCAATGGGAAAAGTGGCCACTAACGAGCTGTTTTACATGAGGCAAGGGAACGACTTATTGTCATTCACCAGCCACCGTGGACCACAATAACAACAATACAATAACATCCATTGTGACCACCAGCAGGGGACAAACCCACAGAGACATAATAGGAATACAGTATTCCACAAATCAAAAATTTTAGAACTGAAGAAGCCTTTAGACAAAAAAGGTTAAATGTCTTCAACAGCCCAGTTGCCTCCATTCAACATGTGGATTACCATGATCTGGATGAGGGAGGATCTGCACCGACATACGAGCTAACTATGTCCTAATAGTATGTATTCATGGTATTTTCTCTCTGCAGCAAAGCGATGATGCGTGACATGTCCAAGTGGTTACTTATTGTCACCGTCTCCACCAAAACATGATGCCCCTCTCCAAAACAGACCCCAAACTGCAATACAGCGGCCCCCATAATCTCACAAGACGACTTCCTCCCTGTTCCTCATCCTCTGGATCATCAGGCACCACAGAGTTGCTTCTGAGAGGTCCAGCTCTGAAGAACCTTCTACACCAAAATTCCAGCCTATATTGTCAAAAGAGCCCGGCAGTGACGGAACGGACTGATGGAACCAGCTCGGCGTACAGCAGTCCTCGTATTCCAAAGAGAGAAGTCCCCCGCTCCAAAGACACACTTGACCTCCCCACAGGCGCTCTGACCCAGCGGGCTCTTCGAGATCTTCAGCTAAGAAGAAACACCAACAAGAATTGGACTTTTGGGAAATATCGTCAGAGGAATATTGACAATGCTGACAGTGCAGAAAAAGCAGTCTTGTCCCGTCAACAGTTTGGGAGAGGACATCTTTCTACTAAAGGACGCAACAGGAATGTTGTGTCTTTGGATGGTATGGGGCGCTTCCAACCAGAGATGAGGAGCATCTCTAACCAGGACCACAGTGCTTCTAAAACAAAGACTAGCGAGCCCGGAAAAGTGAACATGGCAGCTGTTGCCCCCTTCAGGTTCAGGTGAGGAACAGATTGGGTCAGCTCCTGTTTTGACCTGTGGTTTATAATTTTTCCTATATTTGTTGCTTATTTATTGTAGGCAAAAGGTTCAGGAGGACCAAGAGGCAACGCTGGAGGACCTGAGCGACTGTTCCTCTGACTCCATGGAAGTCTGCTGTGATGATCTGGGTGAGTCCTTAAACATACACCATTAAACATTATGGTTTTTGTTGGACAGGTTGGAATGCTCAGTAGCAGGCCAGTTGTGAGGGGGTTAAGAGTTGTGATGCACTAATTTCCACAGTTTTTATAAAAAAAAACTAAATTTCAAAAGTCTTGCTGAAATTAACCTGTCGTTGAGATAAAGAATTAATTGATTTAATTATTGCCTGAAAACAGGACACATTAACCCCAAACTACCGACAAAAAATAATTCCCATTTATCCATCCATCCATTTTCTTCCGCTTATCCGAGGTCGGGTCGCGGGGGCAGCAGCCTAAGCAGGGAAGCCCAGACATCCCTTTCCTTGGCCACTTCGTCTAGCTCTTCCTGGCAGATGCCGAGGCGTTCCCAGGCCAGCTGAAAGACATAGTCTCTCCAGCGTGTCCTGGGTCTTCCCCGAGGCCTCCTACCGGTTGGATGTACCCTGAACACCTCCCCAGGGAGGCGTCTGGGAGGCATCCTAACCAGATGCCTGAGCCACCTCATCTGACTCCTCTCAATGCGGAGGAGCATCGGTTCTACTCCGAGTCTCTCCCGGATGACAGTGCTTCTCACCCTATCTCTAAGGGAGAGCCCAGCCACCCTGCGGAGAAAACTCATTTTGGCCGCTTGTACCCGAGATCTTGTCCTTTCGGTCACTACCCAAAGCTCATGACCATAAGTGAGGGTAATGGAGGAAAGGAGACTAAATTATTACCATGTGATTTAGATAAACATTTTTATTTCCTGACAAACAAACCTAATACACGGAGCTCCGGGGTGCCTGCCTGTCCCTATAGGCCTACACCGAAGTTAGTCTTACTACAGAGACAGACAAGAACACAACTAACTGTCCCTCCCCGGCCTTTTGTACATTAGAAGATGCCAATGTCGGTTGAGTCTCAGCCAATGGGAGAAGACAGCGCCCTGGTTTGCAGATGGTAAGGATCCAGTCAGATGAGGACGTGATGTGAGAATTGCAGCTTTCAGGAACCAATCAGCAAGAGGATGATGACCCCCGTTGATCCGTGTAAAGGTGGCCTTCGCTCTGGATGTTGGCGCCAGCCGTCTGGGAGAGGAGGTGTTTGCGATTGGAGTGTTCCTGCCTTGGGTAGTTTATTAGTTGTGAGTCAGGTGTTTGGATGTGTGAAAATGGGCGCAAGGTATGCAAGGTCTATGTGTTTAATTCCTGCCTGTAACTGTTGAATACAATATGAATGCTTAGCGCTTTAGCTGATTAAAATACCTAAAAACAGAATTAAAATACCTAAAAAAACAGAAACCCTTCATTAGGAACGTAGATCGACCGATAAATTGAGAGCTTTGCCTTTCGGCTCACCACGACAGACCAGTGCAGAGTCCGCATCACTGCAGACGCCGCACCAATCCGCCTGTCCGTCTCACGTTCCATCCTTCCCTAACTTGTGAACAAGACACCGAGGTATTTAAACTCCTCCACTTGAGGCAGGACCTCATCCCCGACCCGCAGATGGCACTCCACCCTTTCTCGGGCAAGAACCATGGACTCAGATTTGGAGGTGCTGATTCTCATCCCAGCCGCTTCACACTCAGATGCGAACCAATCGAGTGAGAGTTGAAGGTCACTGCTCGATGAAGCCAGCAGCTCCATATCATCTGCAAAAAGCAGAGACCGAATCCTGTGGCCACGAAACTGAAAACCCTCAACGCCCTGGCTGTGCCTACAAATTCTGTCCATGAAAGTAATGAACAGAATCGGTGACAAAAGGCAGCCCTGGCGGAGTCCAACTCTCACTGGAAACGGGTCCGACTTATTGCCGGCAATGCAACCCAAACTCTGACACTGGTCATACAGGGAACGAACCGCCTGGATTAGGTGGTCCGATACCCCATATTCCCGGAGCACTCCCCACAGTATTCCCAGAGGAACACGGTCGAATGCCTTCTCCAAGTCCACAAAACACATGTAGACCGGTTGGGCAAACTCCCATGCACCCTCAAGGACCCTGCCAAGAGTATAGAGTTGGTCCACAGTTCCACGACCAGGACGAAAGACACACTGCTCCTCTTGAATCCGAGATTTGACTATCCGCCGGATCTTCATCTCCAGAGCCCCTGAATAGACCTTACCGGGAAGGCTGAGGAGTGTGATCCCACGACAGTTAGAACACACTCTCGGGTCCCCCTTCTTGAAAAGCCGGACCACCACCCAGGTCTGCCAATCCAGGGACACCAACCCTGATGTCAACGCGATGCTGCAGAGTCGTGTCAACCAAGACACGCCCACAGCATCCAGGGCCTTAAGGAACTCCAGGTGGATCTCATTCACCCCAGGGGCCTTTCCACCAAGAGGTTTTTGACCACCCCAGGGACCTCAGCCCCAGAGATAGGCGAACCCGACTCAGAGTCCCCAGGCACTGCTTCCATATTGGAAGACGTGTCGGTGGGATTGAGGAGGTTTTCAAAGTATTCCTTCCACCGGTCCACAACATCTCGAGACGAGGTCAGCAGCACACCGTCCCCACCATACACAGTGTTGACTGTGCACTGCTTTCCCCTCCTGAGATGGCGGATGGTGGACCAGAATTTCTTTGAAGCCATCGGGAAGTCGTTTTCCATGGCCTCTCTGAACTCCTCCCATGTCCGAGTTTTTGCCTCAGTGACTGTCAGAGGCGCAGACCGCTTGGCCTGCCGGTACCTGTCAGCTGCTTCTAGAGTCCCATGGGCCAAAACGGCATGTTCGGACTCTTTCTTCAGCTTGACGGCATCCCTCACCGCCGATGTCCACCAACGGGTTCTGGGACTACCGCCAGGACAGGCACAAACCACCTTACGGCCACAGCTCCGATCAGCCGCATTAACAATGGAGGCACGAAACATCGCCCACTTAGACTGAATGTCCGCTGCCTCCTTTGGAAATTCATCAAAGCTCTCCCGCAGGTGGGAGTTGAAACTCCTTCCGACAGGGGACTCTGCCAGACATTCCCAGCAGATCCTCACAATGCGTTTGGGTCTGCCACGTCTGACCGACATCCTCCCCCACCATCGGAACCAACTCACCACCAGGTGGTGATCGGTTGACAGCTCCACCACTCTCTTCACCCGAGTGTCCAAAACATGTGGCCCCAAGTCCGACGAAACAACCACAAAGTCAATCATCAAACTGCGGCTCAGGGTGTCCTGGTGCCAAGTGCATATGTGGACACCCTTATTCCTGAACATGGTGTTTGCTATGGACAAACTGTGATTCGCACAGAAGTCCAGCAACAACACACCACACGGGTTAAAATCAGGGGGGGCGTTCCTCCCAATCACACCTCTCCAGGTCTCACTGTCGTCGCCAACATGAGTGTTGAAGTCACCCAGTAGAACAAGGGAATCCCCAGAGGGAGCACTCTGGGGACTTCCTCTAAGGACTCCAAAAAGGGCAGGTATTCTGAACTGCTGTTTAGCCCATAAGCGCAAACTACAGTCAGGACCCGTCCCGCCACCCAAAGGCATTGGGAAACTACCCTCTCGTTTACTGGGTTAAACTCCAAAGTGTAGGCCTGGAGCCGGGGGGCATCAAGATTTGCCACCCCTGCCCATTGCCTTTCATTGCTGGCAACACCAGAGTGGAATGAAGTCCAGCCCCTCTCAAGAGGACTGTTTCAAGAGCCCTTGCTGTGCGTTGAGGTGAGTCCGACTATATCTAGCCTAAATTTCTCCACCTCACGCACCAGCTCAGGCACCAGCTCAGGCTCCATCTCTGTCAGAGAGGTCACATTCCACGTACCAACAATTAGCTTCTGTAGCCGAGGATAGGACCACCAAGGTCTCCGCCTCCAGCCACCACCCAGCTCACTTAGCACCTGACCCCTTTGGCTTCTCCTACGAGTGGTGAGTTAATGGGGGAGGGGGACCAATGTCACCTTTTTGGGCTGTGCCCGACCGGGCCCCATGGGTGCAGGCCCGGTTACCAGACGCTCGCCATCGTGCCCCACCTCCAGGCCTGGCTCCAGAGGGGGACCTGCGTTGGGGCAAGGGAAAACGAAGTCCAATGTTTTTATTCATCATCAGGGTCTTTTGAGCCACTCTCTGTCTGGTCCCTCCCCTAGGACCTTTTTTGTCATGGGTGGCCCTACCAGGGCAGGACAGCCCCCGACAACTTAGCCCCTAGGATCATTGGGACACGCAAACTCCTCCACCACGATAAGGTGGTGGATCAGGGAGGAGAAAATGATTCCCTAGCATTTAAATTTGTCTCCCTCTTGTGGCGTTCCATCACAACAACACATAAGTTTAAGAAAGGTTTATTCACAAGTTCAACGGGTTTCTCACACTACTTTTCAGCTGCGCTAGAAAGTCACATGATGCTGCGTGTTGTCAGTGGATTGTTGTGGGAGAACAACTGGCAGCCTGTAATAAATGCTTAATGCTACTGTGCAGGGTCTCCACCTGTTATGTGCATTAACATTTTTTTGAGTGCTAACACACATGATTCTCTGCTGCATAGTTCCTTGTCTCTCGAGGGCCTCTTAGATGTAAGTCCTTTTTTGGGCTCCAAAAGGTCAAAATAAACTTGAATTTTTTTGCCAGTGAGAATCGCAACCAGGAATGTGTACACTGTATTTCCCGGCCTCTGCATATTTTATGTTGAGAAACTTCAGCATCAGCATGCTCTGAAAAGGGAAATCAAAAGTATGAAGGTCTTAGTCAGCTACTAAGGTCAATGTTTGAATGATATTTAGGCGTTGCTGTGTTGCAGTGGTTCTTAGTTATTTTCTATCATGCCCCCTCTCGGGGACAGAAATTTATTGATTTTAAATAGTATTGAGAAATTGATATCTATTTATTTATCTGTACTGAACAGACTAAACTTGAAATAGAAACCAGGACAATGCAGAGCTGTGAAGCATACAAATGCTTTCAAGAGTCAAATTGCATGAGTATGATAAGTTTGGGCATGTTGGTAGGTCTGCACTAACATTTAAAATTCTCCCTGCTTTTCGCGCCTCCCCCTGACAGTTCACCGCGCCCCCCTAGGGGGTGCCCCACTATTTGAGAAGCATTGCTGTGACGTAATATTATAGTGCTGACAATCAAACTGTAATTTAACATATATAAATAGATATTATAGAATGGCCTCAGACATTGCAGAGACTGACTACAGATTGGCTTGTTAATTATCCTAATGATTAAGAAACTCCTTTGGGAGATGCCAGACCAGACCTTTTAGTGCTTCTGAGAGGAGGCTGGACAGACACTGGCATTGAGTGCTTTCATGAGCAGATCAGCTTTCACATCATTTTCATGTCTGGGCAGTGTTTTTGTAATCAAGCAGACCGGAAGGAGGCTTGAATTGGATTTGGGGCGGTAGAGTAGCTCGTATTTCCCCCCAATATTGTGATTCACATCAAAATAATAATTTTACATTTTTTATGTGAATCAAAAAAAGTTTGGAATGGATTTCGATGAAATTTTTAGTAATTAGATATGGAAGAACTGATAAAATTTTGGGGGTGAGCCGGTCCACCGTCTGGATCCAGAAATTTTTTAAAGGATTCTTTAACATTGCGAGACAGGACCTAGGAACTAGAAAAGCACTTGGAGAGCGCAGACTTCCGCCAAGCATCATAGACATAGTCCCTCCAGCGTGTCCTAGATCTTCCCGGGGGCCTTCTCCCGACTGGGCATGCCCGAAACACCTCACCAGGGAGGCGCCCGGGAGGCATCCGGACTAGATGCCCGAGCCACCTCAACTGGCTCCTCTCGATGTGAAGGAGCAGCGGCTCTACTCTGAACTCCTCCCGGATGGCCGAGCTCCTCACCCTATCTCTTAGGGTGAGTCCAGCCACCCTACGAAGGAAACTCATTTCCGCCGCTTGTATCCGCGATCTC
>QODF01000076.1:2731821-2759519 GCA_024372805.1 Oostethus manadensis | reverse complement strand
GGTCTTCTGAATCACTCTTAGTCTGGCCCGTCACCTAGAACCTGTTTGCCTTGGGAGACCCTACCAGGGGCATAAAGCCCCCGACAACATAGCTCCTAGGATCACTCGGGCACTCAAACCCCTCCACCACGATAAGGTGGTGATTCACGGAGGGGCATATAGCAATGCTGTATATATATATGTATATATATATATACTGTATATATACTGTATATCTCTTCATACAGTATATTACTTCATGTTTAAAAAAAACCTAAGTTTTAAGATGTGGCGTTTTTTGTTTTGTTTTGTGACGCACCGCCACAATCAATTGCATGTAGCAGAAACCCTCTATACTGTACTGGTACTGATATACGGTGGGATACTTTCTGGTTGTTAACAGCCTCGGGTTTCTTCTAACAAAAAAAATCCCAGCTGGTCAATCTAGTCTGATGTGAACAAAACGTTTATGGTCAGATGCTGTAATGTTTCAACTAGATCTGATTTTGACTCCGAAACTAAACCCCAACATCGTATGTTTGGACCATTACATCGCATTTGCTGTCAAATCCCGTAAGATCAGGTTGTAACTTGTGTATATGTAGGATATCATTGCATTTTGTTACCTTGGAACCAGAACATCTCCATCTGGATGAAACTATACCTCAGTTTAGCTTGTAAAATCCTTCATTATAGCGGTTGATAAATATTTGAGCTGTGTTTACATATGTGTTCTCTAATTACAATGCGACTTTACCAACACTCATAAACACAATGCTTTTAAATAAAACTTTCCTCCTGTGGGTGTAACGTAGAAGCTATAACGTTGTCATTACAGCACCGTCATGGCAGCTCAGCAGCCCCCCAAGTATGACGCATAGCACAGCTGTGGATGTGTCCATCCAGCCAAACGTGCTTGTACTCACATGGCCGCTTGGTGACTGAATGAATGTCAGATGTGAAAGAAACTACTCCACCCTCGTGGCTCAGTTATCATGGGGACACCCATCGAAGATTTTTTCCAGCCAGCGTATCTTAAAGTCCTTCTTGGCGACAAAGTTCATTTTTTCCAGCAATACATTTGTGGAAAATGTAAAAATTGGTCACCCCCATAATGCCTTAAAATCCTTTTCCCTCAAAACCAAACAATCCATTGAGTGATTCATGGGTGGAGTTGCTCGTGACCTCCCAAGAAGTTGTGATGCAGCGACTCACGATTGGAAATGTTCCCAGAGACTAATTGCCAGAACAAATGTGATGGTCCCTGAACCTCATGTTAAGAACAGAGGCAATGGTGTGTATTGGTAACCTGCTGTGAAGAAAACTCAGTATTTTGTAGCATATCCAAAGGGTTGTCATCAATGATGTTAAACTCTAAAAACTCTTTTGGGTGTACAGTTATAAACGTAATAATGTGCCACATGACCTCTACTCCTAGAAAAGCACACATATACTTGTCTAACAGTACATACAGAACTGTTCAGTTAATCCCTTTATATTGCCCTCAAAATACTTTCTAAGTTTCCGATCAAAATTCTAAGACACATTGAAAATTGCAAGAATTGCAAAAAATGCAAAAAGAAATATTGGGAGTGAACCAAAAAAAAAGAGTAAGCAATTTATTGCAAACAACCATTTAAGTGAAATAGGCTGTTCATTAGCTGATCAAAACTTTAAGAGAATAGCATTTTTAAGTAAAAGATTATGGCAAAAAAGTGGATTCAACGTAATGTCATTTTCTGTCAGGTAGTCAGTGTCATGTTTGCATCGACAAACAAGCTTCCGCTCTCTGAATGCGGTCGGATTGCGTCCTTGCTTAGCAGCAATGGCACGCTGCAAGAGTCCTTGCTTATGCAGCTCAGCAGCAAGACAGTCCTTTTAAACTTCTTAAAAGAGCACTTCTTCACACTGTTGTACTCTACTTTTTACTGTTGATAAATGCACATGTGCTTTGGGCTGTGGCTTGTCTGGTGACGATGTAATGCAGGAAATGAGAGATGGGGGAGTTCCCAGAATGCACCGAAAATCTCCTGTTAGCCGTGTGGAATATTTTCAATGGGGATTAGACTCGAATGTCAGCAAGGAGACACTGCAGAAGAACAGGAACTGGACGCTGAATTCTGCACGTCGTGCGTGTAATTACATGTTTCATGTGTGGTTTTGGGTGTGTTAACTTGCTTACACTGGCACATGTCACTCCTCTCACACAGGAAACAAAAACGTCTTCAAGAATGATTTTAACAGGTTTTTACAAGGGCTAACGTGGGAGATTTGACAGTTGCTGTATGTTGTGTGTGTGTGTGATTGTATGGGTGGCTGTCCATTCACCAGTGGCATGATTTTGAGTTTTAACCACACATTATTTCATCATTCTAACATTCGCTTTAAGGTTATGCTGTGAGGTATTAGAGCAATGCACTACTAAAGGATTCCAATATTTGGCTGCAAAACAACTGATTCAGGCCCAACTAGAATGCTGTCTTCACATTAAGAAACATGTGTAGCTATATTACTGTTGAGTAAGTAAATGAAATAAGGTTCTCCAGGCTACGTCAACATGACTGCGATCCCTCAACTTTTCCCTACCATGGGAGCTTTTGTTGCTACATGTAGACCTACCAGCATTTCTAGGCATGCAACACTTTGTGCACACCTCATGTGTCTAGTAAAAAAAAAAGTAGTATATTTCAAATCACAGCATATATCATAGACATCAAAGCATTATATTTATGTACTTAAAAATCTAAATACAAGTTTATTGATGTATAGCAGGGTTATTTACAATATAGCCGAGCTAACGCACAACATCCAAAAGAACGGTGGACTAAATCAAATCAAAATACTGGATGTTTTAACAGTTAAAAGACCATTAAAAAATTATAAAAATATATTTTGGTGTAAGAATGAAAACAAATTCACAATTCACAGTTCATAGAACATTGAACATGTATATGCTGAACATCTAAAAATACAAAAAGCATCCAACATGTTATGACTACAGGCTGGACCAATGCAGCTATTTGTGAAGCGTGCATTTATTTTGTCACTTACTACATGACCAAATTGAGTTTGATCAACTTCAATATCAACAGTGCTTAGCTCACCGTAAAGCTCCACATGTTCATCCCTGTGAAGCCAAATCCAGTAGTGCCTGGCGGCAGCACTGAAGGCCTCCAGAGATGTCTGTTGTTGGCCTAAGCAGTCCCTGGCACTGTGCTCTGATTGCTCTTCTTCCGTCCGCCTCTCAAATGCCATATCCAGTGTTGTGGTTCAACTTGAGGCTGCAAGAAAGTAGATGTAGTTCCCTCCAGCCGTGTATCAATTCAAGATCATATCATAGTTAGATCGAAATAATTTAGTTACTTTTCCTAATAATGATGTACACCCACACACACTTACAGCTTTTCTCTACTTGTTATCCTCCTAATGAGCAACCTGTAGTACCTCGGACAAACAAAGGGGTCAGAGCCTCTACAGCCCTGAACCTCACTACACATCACCGTACTCCAGTACTGCAGCATCCGTAGCTGAAGCTTGTGGTTGAAAACTAGAACTAGTACGCGTGACAGTTGAAATAGCCTTGT
Source organism: Oostethus manadensis (assembly GCA_024372805.1). Classification (NCBI taxonomy): domain Eukaryota; kingdom Metazoa; phylum Chordata; class Actinopteri; order Syngnathiformes; family Syngnathidae; genus Oostethus; species Oostethus manadensis. The sequence continues at coordinate 2,755,956 of QODF01000076.1, read as the reverse complement.
CTGAGATTTTCTCTCTTTTTTTCACCGAACCAATAAATCGCCTGATAATTGTGATTGAACAATTTCCATAAAGGTATTTCTCTGAGTAGCTATCCTTAATTGACACATCTGTAATAATAGGCTAACACTACTGACATCATAAATGATCTATGGTGTTGAATGCAACACACGGTGGAGATGACAAAGACTGGGGTGCCAGGGGAAGAACAAAGACTTGAGAAGAGCTGGTGGGAAAACCGACCGGCGCTTGTATTTTACAAAAACGGTGATTTATTTTGTTTGCTTTGCACGTTACTAGCTGAGAAAAGTGAGAATGTGCAAATGCAGAGAAACCTGATGAAGAGGAGGGGGTATAAGAGGGGGAGGTAAGACAGGCAGGGAGGAGGCTCCAAAGGAGGAGGAGGGGAGCGTTGCTGCGACTGCGGCCGCTGTCATTTTGCTGCTGCGCACTCCAGCGGCACGAGGGGTGCGCCTGGAGGGAGGAGTGTGTTGGGGGTGAAAAAGGAGGGAGGAAAAGGAGGACGTTAGGGTAGGGAGCGCCTGGGTAGCATTGCAACAGCTGCAGCAGGAGGAAAGAGGGAAGGAAGGAGGTTGGACAATTGCAGCAAGAGCAAGCCTTTTTTCCATGCAGGATTTCTTTGTGCAAGAAAGAAGGTCGGAGCGAGGAACCTCGTTTTCCCCTGCCTGCTGATGCTCGCCTGTCCGCTCTCATGCAGGAGGCATGCTTGGGAATAGTGTGAAAGGCAGGGAAGGAGATTTCAAGATGGATAGCTCAAAGGCGTATGGCCAAGCAGATGGCAAAGGACTCGGCATGGGAGCCAAGAGGGCCAAATCCGGGGTGCCTCAGAGCACCCAGCGGGGTGAACTCAAGGTTTACCGTGCAGGTAGTTCTGAGGGTAGGCTTCCAGTGGCTTCCAGCCTCCGCAAGCAGAGATCAATGACCAACCTGGCTGTGCTTACTGATGCTGAAAAGAAGTTACACCTCTATGAGCCCAAGTGGTGCGATGACATGGCCAAGCCTGGGGTGGGTTGTCCGAGAAAGCCGGGCAAACCAGTAGGCAAGGTAGCGGGTGGTGGTGCCCCACTATCTCGAAACCTGTCCAAATCGGAGCACTCCCTCTTCCAGGGAAAACCCAAGCCCTTTGCCCCTTTGGCGGCTCCCTCGGCCCCCGGCAAGCAAAGTCGGATACCGCGGGCTCCGTTCGCAGAGGTGAAGCCCCTCAGCAAGGCCCCCGAGGATGGGAGGTCTGATGATGAAATCCTGTCCAGCAAGGCTAAGGCCGCAGCCAAAAAAACAGGAGCCGGAGGAGAGTCAGGTTCCAAGGGGCAGGGGGAGGAAGGAGGGGATAAACCCTTCCTCAAGGTGGACCCTGAGCTTGTGGTGACGGTGCTGGGAGACCTGGAGCAGCTGCTCTTCAGCCAGATGTTAGGTGAGTGCAGCAGGGTACCAATCAATAGGATGAGAGTGCTTTGGCCATTGTAGTGTAGCTGGTTGTATTTGATAGGTGAGCAGTTCCGGATGTAGACGTTTTAGCAGCTTCCCACTGACACTGAGGGGGATAAATGTTTAAAAAATGGGTTCGCAAATGGAAGACAAGGCTTGGTACTGTAACACTGCCCCACTTTTGCAAGCGTCAATGATGCCTCAGAGTGCAGCACACCCCCTTCATGCAGCCAGCACATGGCACCTGCTTGCATGCTGCAGCCGCCCTCTGCATTTTCCCTAGACAAATACATCCACATCTCAAAATAGTCTGCCTAAAATCTAAATGGCTGTGCTGCTTTGTCCTTGCTCTGTCAGCGTGCCTCTGAGGCTTGCTATAATTGTGTGAAATGTGCTTGCTTCCAATCACAACATCGACAGTTGATTGCGCGGAGGAAACAAAAACGGCCCGAGGGCTCTGTGATAATGATTACCGGCAGACAGATCTCTTGTCAAAACCTCCTGCTTGCTGCACCATGCCACAATACACCCCTTCTGCCTCTCCGCGCATCTCCCAAAAGCGGAGAAAAAAAATTGGAACAACAGTGTGCCATATTGAATAGATTTTAGAAGCACAGGCACACACTTAGCCTCCTCCCGGCTTCGTTCACGTGTTAGTGCGCTGACAGATGGTTTGTGCAAATGGTGAGGAGACCTTCTCAGGAGCTATAGGTCACATTTATCAATGGGAGGGCATTGACCATGGGGTGGTGTGAAGGTGGTGATTCCTTTTTTTAAAATGCCAATGCCAGGTCTTTATGCCAATAAAGGGTTTTACTATGGTACCATATGGTTTGTTTCTTTCAGACATGCTTAACGTGCTTTTTAAAGACTACCTTTTCTCCATATCTATTATTGATAAATCTTTCACACCATATCTTTGAGATGAACAATGAGAACAAGATCAAATACAAGTGAATGTAATGCGTTGCAAGCCCTAAATAAATACCTGTTTTTGCTTTGTAAATGCATGTGTTCATATATTGTTTAGTTTATAATCTGTTTTGTGCTGATGGAACCTAATGTCACCAGTCATGTTCAACAAGTACTGTAAAAAAAAATAACCTGCGAGATTAACTGCGATATCATTAGTGCATTATAATGAAAACCTGTGTGCTAATGAAATGTAATTATGCATGCTTCATTAATCTGTCTGGATGTCATCTATCAGTCATATTACTTGCACATAAAGAAGCTTATACAGTACATCACAGTATGTGGACAACCCCGATACTGGTCCTTGAGTTACGAACAAGTTCTATTTATACGACTGCAATGTGAGTCGAGTTTAGTCATATACTTAATTCATACTTAAATGAACACCCAAAACACTCTAACTGAACACAAAACACAAGAAGGACATATAAAACACAGTAATCTAAATATTCAATACAATAAATGAAACTGGAATGCGTTGCAGGGGAGGGAGAGACAGGCTTACTGGGAGGAGGAGGTCTCAATAATGCGTCCACTACACTGCTTAATTATCAGGTTTTTTTAGTACTGTTTTTTTATTTTACGTAGAAGATCCTGTCACATCCACATGTTCAAATAACCTTTGTCTTTGATGGTCGTTCCATTTGAGCGGCTTGGATCGAGCGTGCAGCCAATGTTAATTTCTCCCCTCAGTGTTTTATGACGTGCTTTCACTTTCCTTTTCTTATGTGTGCAGCTACCAGCTCATGCTTACGAGACATCATGGACGTTAGTTAAATAAACCAAAGTACTACTCCATTTTTATATTCTTCTGTTACGCACACGTAACTAGTTCTCTTTTTCTTTTTGTACAGTAGTATTAGTTTATGGGATTGTGTTTGTAACCAAGAAACATTGGAACATACAACGCGGGAAAATGAGGACCACCTGTAGTTTGTAAAATAATTAGCAGCAGCTGGTCAAGTAACTGAAACTTACTATTAAAATCACAATTTAATCATTAACTGTCATATTAGTAATCTTCTATTTGTGCCTATACGAAAGAATCAGCCCAATAAGGAGAGCAACTTTTTCAAAATGTCTTATCCATCAAATCTATGCACTCTTTCAGAATATTGAATACTGTATATTTCTTTGCTCACAGCCCCATTGGTCAATTTTTTTACAAAGGTAAATTGAAAATGATAGACACACAGATTTGAGGTTTTTAGGATGACAGAGTCACATCAATATAGAACTGGGATGGTTAAATTGGTGTAGGCATAAAAGCTAGACATGGCGGAAGGCAGCGGGGTAGGTTTTGACCCAACTTTTCATCATAATATGTGCTCAGTCATGCACGATCTTTTGCAAATGTCGCAATAGCCCGGAATTATGTCGAGTGCTAGAGAAGGTGGAAGATTCAGTGGGACTGTCTGCACGCATGAAAAGGATCAAAGCTTTTGATTTTGTGGCAGTGAAAGTAACTCTGGTTTACTGTGCAGTTAGTAGGGCACAGTGTTTATTTGAGTTGCTGGCTGCATGAAAACATTAGTTATGTAAGGTGAATGTTGTTGCAGAACTCACTTTTATATATAGTGTGTCACTGCAGGCACTGCAAGCATTGTCCATGAGCTCAAATAGTTGGAAATGGTAATGGTTTCATTTCATTTGAACATGCATGGAAATGACATTGGAATACATCATTTAATGTATCACTTCACTTGACAGTTCCACATGTCCAAAAGGAGTAGGAAGAAGCAGAGCTTATTTAATCCTACCCCCCGTAGGTTTTCCCTATTTCAATACATTTGTACACTTCCTGCAGTTACTAAGTTTCAATGCATAAGTAAGGTAATGTGACAGCGTGTTAGATAGTAGTCCTTGTCACGATAAATAAATTACACTGTTGTCCTGATGAATGATATTCATCATAAATAATAATAATAGTGATAGTAGTGATGAGTGGGGTACAACAACAGTAACAAAACATTGTTGTAGTACAGACAATGTTGTCACGAGGATGAAAAGTTCCTAGTACAAGTATAAGGTGATAGTAACAAACATAGCGTTGGCAGTCAACAGACAGAAAATGTACTCTCCAAGGAATGAAGTAATATGGCCTCGGATGTACACAATATTTCACGACTCTTCTTCCTTGTATTTAGTAAACATCAACTGTTTGTAATGTTTCTTGAAGTCACTCGTTGTAGAGCATTGTTTTACTTCTTTACTTAATCCGTTCTGTAGTTTGATTCCACACACCGAAGTACTAAATGTTTTTAGTGTTGTTCTTGCATATTTGTGTTTTAAGTTTACTTTATTCCTAAGATCATATTTCTCCTCTCTTGTTGAGAAAAATTCTATGACATTCTTTGGTAACTGCTTGTTGTTTGCTTTATACAGATCAGCAAATTTTTATAATTGTGATATTTGAAACAGATTTGTATGTTTTCTGTACGCCGCATTATGGATTATCCTAATTGATCTTTTTTGCAGTGCATCAAGCGAGTGAAGTGTACTTTTGTAGTTATTTCCCATATCTCCATACAATAAGTTAGATATGGTAACACCAGAGAACAATAGAGAGTAAGAAGTAATTAGCATCATTTTAGTTTAACTAAATTCAAGGATAATCTGTTTTTGTCAAACCATCTTTTTAGAGTAATCATTTCCTCTGAAACTTGTCTTATTAGCTCATGTGTGTTTTCTCCAGAGCAAAAAGGGGTGGTATTATCTGCAAATAGTTCTAGCTTTAGGTGTTTTGTCACTTTGCAGATGTCGTTAATGTATAGGTTAAATAATTTGGTCCCAAAATTGACCCCTGTGGTACGCCACGTAATATCTCTAAATTTGTAGATGCATATTCTCCTAGCTTCACATTTTGTTTCCTGTTTGCCAGGTAACTCTTAACCCAGTTCAGAACTAACCCTCTGATTCCATACCTTTCCAATTTTGTAGTTAGGATGTTGTGATTGATTGTATCAAAAGCTTTCGTTAAATCCATGAATACCGAGGCTGCACACTTTCTATGATCTACAGCATTCATAATTTCCTCTGGGATTGCAATCAGTGCCATAGAAGTGGAAATATTAGCTCTGTATCCGTATTGGCTGTCCGCCAGGATGTCTTTCTTATTGAGGAATTTGTCCAACCTATGCTTGAATAACTTCTCCATGATTTTGGAATATTGCGGTAATAATGAAATTGGTCGGTAGTTTGTGAAGTTATGTTTATCTCCATTTTGAAGATTGGAACTACTTTAGCTGTCTTCATTTTGTCTGGGAATTTGCCCGTCTGGAATGATAGATTGCTGATGTGCGTTTGCGGTTCTGCAATCTCATTGATAACCATTTTTATCGTTTCCATTCCAATTCCATTACAACCAGTTGATGTTTTTGCTCTACATTTATGTACAATGTCAATGATTTCCTCTTTGCTTACATCAGTGAGGAACATGGAGTTAGGGTTCCTGTCTATTTTCTCCTTCTCTTCCTCCACTGACCAGAATTATGGGATTTCCTCTTCCAGATTTCGTCCAATATTTACAAAGTAGTTATTAAACTTCTCAGCTACGTCCGTCATGTCATCATTAATAACATTTCCAACTGTAAAGTATTGAGGGTAGTCTGCTTTCTTAGTGCCTTTCCTAATAATATTGTTCAGAATTCCCCAAGTAGCTCTAATGTTGTGTTTTATTCTATCTAGTATTTGTTTATAGTATTCTTTCTTGCCATTCTCAAAATATTTGTTAGCTTGTTTTTATTTGTTCCGGCTTCTTTTATTTGTTGAATTATAACATTTCCTATATAATGTATTTTCCTTCTTACAGGCATTTTGCAGACCTTTTGTCATCCATGGCTGATTATTATTCTTTTGCTTTTTAGACATTTCTTTCAATGGACGGTGCTTATGGTAGAGCTTCATATAAGTCATTAGAAAGTGTTCATATTCTTCATCCACATTGCTTCCACTGTACACACTCTCCCATCTTTGTTCACCCAGATCTTTTTTGAAAGCATTGATGCTGTCCTCTGTGTGTAATCTTTTGTAAATTCTTTTGTCCTCCATCTTTGTTTTTTTGTAGTTTTTGTTGTAAATCGTAAACACTGGAAGATGATGACTGATGCCATTGATTACAAGGCCACTGGTCTGTTATTCTGCTTGGTCTTGTGATTTTTGGATATAAGCTGAGGCTGTACATTGTATCAATAAAGTCATCTATTCTACTTTGCTTGATTGGATTCAGAAGATCAATGTTGAAGTCTCCACACACATTGATGATTTTTTGGTTAATGTCTGAAAAGGTTCCCTTGATCCAGTCCTCAAATATTTCCATGCCTGACTTAGGTGTTCTATACAGACAGCTTATTAGAATGTTTTTGTTATATAGTCAAGTGTTTAACTCCTACTAACTTCTCAACCGATGGTCAGTTCATCAGAGCAAAGTCCCTGTTTTCTGATCAAAGAACAGTTAATTCTACCAGCGTTCACTGCCAGTAAGTGGGTTGAATGGCTTGGCTGCTGATTAATGGCATTCCTTGGTACACCTGCCATTGTGCACTGCTTTCCACACATTGTATACTAAAGAAAGGCAGCCATCGTATCACCATTTTTCTGTCTGAGCTGTTTCTGTTTATTTGTAGGACATTCTTGATTATCGACAGCTTTTGAAATTGAAGTTTCTCTTTAGTTGTGATGTGGCAAGCACTGCGATGCCTGTTGCTCAAGGGTTTGTAAATCATTCCAAGTCATGAGTGTATTTCCAGGAAACCCCTGAAAGCAATCAGACAGCTTAGTAAAAAAAAGAATACAGTGTAATTTCAGGCAAATTGTATCCCACTATCTCGTCACATCTCTATCTGCTCTTTTAACCAAGGACAATGGCTGTAATTATAGGACAATGATTACAGGTCATGTTCTCCTTTTGCCGAGTCCACATGATTTTACAGTAGTGTTCAAACTGAAGGCCTTAAGAAGGTACATATCCTGAATGCTGGGAGTTGTTTGTTTTCTGTGACTCTACTGCACCTACTGGTAACTTGTTTGCCATGTAGCAATAAAAATGTACCAATAACAGTGAAGACTCTGGTTAGTCACTTTGTACTGCTATTATTTTGAACGCTACGTCTTCATATTGATTGAGTCAAATGAACAATAACAAATTAGAAATGCCTTTCACATTAACAGAAGTTGTTTTTCTTTTGTTTTAATGCTCCGCAGACCCCGAGTCGCAAAGGAAGCGAACGGTGCAGAATGTCCTTGACCTCCGGCAGAATCTTGAGGACACAATGTCAAGTCTGCGGGGCTCTCAGCTCAGCCACAGGTAGTCACAACACCACCACCTAGAGAAGCATATAGCAGAGTGCAGACGTCCGACAAGTTGGAATGATTGCGGTCTTCATATAAACACAGAGGAATTTTTTTTGCAACAAATATTTTACATCAAGAAAAACGATCTCTTTAAAGTCTCAAGGGGGTTATAAAACCAGTAATAGTTCAGTTCACCTGAGAGCAGAAGGCAATCCTTTACAAATACAGTGATGCTCAGTTATGGCTGAGAGGTGTTCCTTCAACATGTTTACTATAGTGGGGCCTCTTATTAATTGAGAGGCATTATTATACTCATAACACTGTCTGCCCCTTTCCAAACAGGAGCAGGTTTATTCAGTTGTTCCACTGATAAATTATCCAAGAAGGACGGATAAAAATATGCCCATGGTCGTAGCCACTGCAATATTCATGAAATCCTGCCAATAGTTATGTAATGATGTGGAAAAAAACATGATGCTCCCATTCTTGTGGAGAGAACTTTTTAACCCTACTAGAGTCAGGAAGGAGTCACAGTGAAAGGCAAGTAAGCAAGCGTCAAAGACCGAACTAAACGAAACTTTGTAAAGTCAGAAGTTTTTACGCAACTGAAGATCACTGTCCAGTAAGCGTTCCCGTGTACGCCTGCAGCTGTTTGGAGAGCAGCAATGTGGGCTACGACAGCGACGAGACCAACGCCCGTAGCATGTCCAGCCTATCCAACCGCTCCTCACCTCTGTCGTGGCGCCATGGCCAATCCAGCCCTCGCCTCCAGGCGGGTGATGCCCCGTCCTCCACGACAGGAGGATACCAGGGGGTCAAGACCACCTCCCAGTATGGAGCCCAAACCATGCCGGCTCGCTGCTCGAGCCACCTCAGCAGCTCGTCACGTATCGAGCTGTTGGATGGGCTTGAGGACAGCGACCTTAAGTCCGGTTACCTGAGCGACAGTGACCTTCTGGGAAAGAGCCTCCCGGACGACGAGGACAATCTCACAAATGGGTAAGTCTCTGAAGGTAAATTTGGATGCAGCACATTCTGTTTCCATGGCAACACCTGCCATTGTTTCCAGGGTTGACTGCAGATACCCTTTTGGTGTTTATGGGACAACTTGAATGGCACTTAGATCCACACCAAGCCAAAACAAGCATCTTAATAATCTTAACTATATTGATATCAAACATAATAACAACCCAGAAAACGGCAAACAGAAAGTGACTCTTATTCTTAATGCTACATTTTAAATAACTTCACATCATTAAAAGAACCTCTGCTGTTTTGAAGCAAAACAAAGTCTCAATAAGGAAGCTTTCATCTTGCCAACCTTTGGTTTTTTCTTTTCTGCTCTGCGCTCGGCAGACCAGCAGCTTTCATCAGCATTCTCTACAAAAACTCTTTGTTCTTTATTGCCATCCTTGTCGAACATTCTTTTTGCTGACTGTGAGAGGATTTCTTAGGAGTCTTTCTACCGAGGACACACCAGGTTCTCCCTCAGTTATACAACAAGAGCAAGCTGGGTTGGCATCTTTTTGAACATCACATCAGCAGGTACATCAGCAACACAATGTTGCTTTTTTGTCATTCAGAATACCAACACATGGCTCCAGGTTACACAAAATGATGTTAGGGGCATGGGAGAACAGTTTGAGGAAGGTTCTCTTCTCCCCAGGAACACTACGATATCTCGTAGAAAGCCTTCCTGCAAGAGGAGTAGCTGTTACATCTGCAAAGGGAGCGGGACAGCTCCATATTTTTCCCACGTACGGCTAACTGTGGCGGCTTGGTTTCAATAGCGGGCTGGATTGGTATATGTGTTGGGGCTGAAATTGATATGAAAGGTTAGTGAGGGGCCACTGTGAGCAGCAGACATGTCGCCAAGGTTACACCCTGATGGAAACAGCTGCTCTCTAGGTATTACACCCAGGGGCGCTATCGTGTTTGTTACACTACGTACTCATTATGGAAATGTCTCCTAAAGATGAAAACTCAACCAGGAGGGCGGGCGGGGAGTGTCTACTGAGGTCAAAGCTAAAAAAGACCTTTTGAACATACCTGCTAGTTTTTAATGTATAACCCTAAACAATTGATTTCATCGCCGCACGGTGGATGAGTGGGTAGCACGTTGGCCTCACAGTCAGAAAAAAGATGGATGGAACATTGAGATTTCAGTCAAGAGTGCCCCACCGTCATGAAATATATTAAAATATGATATTTTCTCGCAGGTTCTTTTTCATAAACTGAATACAGTCATTCCTCGCTACGGCACGATTTCAATATTGCCCCCTCATTCTATCACGTTTTTTCCAAAATGGTATAATTAATAAACAATTGCTTTTTGTGATCTATTATTCCATGTGGAAGTGATATGTTTTTTGCCTGCTTATTTTGTCGTTCTTGCTCACTCAGTTTCCAAACGATTCTTTAGGATAAATAAATTGGAGGCTACATTGCTGTGAATTTTTTGATTTCCCTCCTGATTTCTTTTTTTTTGTTTGCATGTTTGTCACAATTAAATGTTACCGATCATCAAACAAATGTAAATATTAGTCACAACACAACTGAACAAAAAACGCAGTTTTTACAACAAACATTAAACAACAACAGGGAGGAAAAAAAATCCAAACCTACTGAAAAACTGGCCGCACGGTGAATGAGTGGGTAGCATGTTGGCCTCACAGTCAGGAGGTTCAGGGTTCGTATCTCCGTTTCCTATCTCTGTGTACAGTTTGCATGTTCTCCCCGTGCGTGTGTGGGTTTTCTCCGGGTACTCAGGTTTCCTCCCACATTCCAAAAACATGCATGTTAGCTTCATTGGTGACCATTAGACTGTGAATGTTTGTCCAGGGTGCACCCCGCCTCTCGCCCAAAGTCAGCTGGGATAGGTTCCAGCATCCCCGCGACCCTAATGAGGATAAACGGTATAGAAAATGAATGAATGAATTGATTTCATCTGCACTGTAGAATACAAGGTTTTCTTAAACCTGTCAAAGTGCCACCCTCTCTTGTGGCAGCGCCACAAAGTTGCCAGCAATGTAGGAAAAAAAATACCAGTCACAGCTGGTAAAACCAGCAAAGAGGCACAACCTCAATACAAGTAATAATAGGCTGTGAAGACACACCACAGTATGGAAATAGTGGCTGCTATTTTGCTTGTGCATGTTTTTTTTTACTTTTCATCTCTTTAATTTGCATGGTTGTGTAGTGGCTTAATTTATCTTGTTTTTAAAAAAAAAAAAGCTGTAGAGCCGGTTCTCTTAATGTCAAGGGTTAATAATCCTGCCTCCTGAATATATTTTCTCAGCGAGCTAATCCGCTTTCTGAGTCACCAACATGCGGCACGTGCTACACCCTGCCTCTTGCGGGAGGCTTTTTTGGAAATTCACATTCCTACTGTACATCCACATACTCACTCCAAGCTCATTGCGCGCTTGGAACTGGCTTTTGAAAATAGACCAGGCTCCTCCTGTGTAACCATGGAAACAAGCTACAAAATCATCAGTAAGCGCCTGTCTTACATTTTCATACGTGATTAGCCTTTCATGATCCCCACATATCTTCACCAGTGACTTACACGACGTATCAGCTTCATGTCCAGGGACTTGAAGCAATCTAGAAACTGACACGTGCTGTACAGAAATGGAACCAACGTAAATGGATATTGATCAAAGCACACGGGATGCGGCCGTGTGCACACCGTGTCATCTCTGCACTCAATCATTCGATACAACACACATCCTGGTCTCATACTCCATACTAGCATTGAAGAGGAAAAGCGGCGCTCTGTGTTCTCACAAACGCAAAGGGAAAAAAACATCACAAAGGAGCTTTCGGAGTAGTTGACATACATTTTATACATGGTATTTATCCAATTAATGACTGTGCTGTACAATTGCTGCACATGCAGTGTGTCCTATACATCCAAGATTTACAGGGTTTTTATCTTAAGTCAAAGAAAGTGGATTTTTACTTCCAAGATAGAGGCTTACATTTACAGCGGTGAATGTGTACTGCTAACCAATGCTGGGCTTTCCTGAGTGTCATCGTAGTTAAACTTAACTTACACACCCCATACACGTGAGCTGACACGGAGCCCGCCGCCTGCTTGTTGTGCGCAACTGCTAGCTCACGTGGACCAGAGATGATAAGAATTGGATCAGTTACATCACACAGACATAGAGACATATTAATGGTTTGTGCAAAACTGGAGTGGAGGTCTAGGCTGCATCTCCCCTCGAGTCGCTACACTGCAGCATGATGCACTGCACAGCACGCAGACTGCAGTAGCAGCACACGCCGCGGCTCATGCAGCAACATGGCTCCGGATGTGCTGCCATGGCAACCACTGACCCACTGATGGGCTGCCTTGTGTGTCACTGTGATAACTGCTGAATGGCTGCGTGGGTGTCTGTGTGCTGACTATGGGGAAAGTGAGAACGAAGGATAGGGGGAGAAAGAGTGAGGTGACTGGTGTAAAGGTGCTTGCTTCTACTATCTGATGATTCAGTACAAAGTCATTGAAACAAATATCTCCCTGATAGTGTCAAACTAAATCTGCTAAATACTGTACAGGTGAAAGAGGGATTGTAGTTGGAGGTGTTATTCCTTCTTGCTGGCAGTGTCATCCCCATGGCAACCGTGATGAGACTTTTTGCTGGGGCTGAGTGCACATGTTCAGCTTTGGCACTCTTAACAGGTCTCTTGCTGGTGGAAACTAAATGCATACCAACAAAGACATTCTGGACTTAATGAAGGGGTTGCTGTAGTCATCTTATCCGGGATTTATGGTGCCTGCAGTCTGCATTCAATTTCCCTTTTCCTGGCTGCCTTGGACCGTTTTTTTTAAAAGAGGCTCTAAAGGGCTCTCTGGCTATTCAAGCCTTACATGTTTTTGACCCCCATTCAAAGTCAGAACGGTTGTTGGGAAAGGAAGTGGTCGCCTGACTATTACTTAAAGCTTGTTCTCCATTACCTAAACCATTGACTTTGTTTTGTGCAGTATTTCAACCATTTTGTTTTTTGTACGAGAGAGGCAGTTGATAATGAACAATCATTTATCACTTGTAATGTGTTTTATTTCAACCTGATCCTGTTTGCGGTCTGTGCTCCCGTGTCTGTATTTAGTACATTCAAAGGCAGGTGCAAAATGGTGCGCACACACAAATGGCTCCGGCCATGGTGGGCCAGAAGGAGGCAATGACAGACGTGTAAATGTATGTGAATGTATGTGCCTTTGATGCCTTGTTTATCGTTCATAATTCTTTCCAGACTCCTCTGTGGTAAGTGAATGTCTGCAAAGTAGGGTTCCTTACATATAAGTAAAATGTTTTTGAAGTTAAAGCACAGAAAACCTGTTTATGATCATGTAAATACAATTTTTTAACATTATTAGAGCCCTCTAGACATGAAATAACACCCATACAGTCCCCTTTGCATCCACGAAGGAGGCAGGTTATAAGTTTGGCGAGGAGTGCTCTGTTTTAGTCTGTATGGGTGGGAGATGTAATCTCGCAAAAGCCGAAGCGATAAACGACTACAGTGTGGATTTTCACCTGGCCATGCAGCTAAGTAATGTGTCAAATTAAGTACATTTTCAACATCCCTTCTATGCCGCTTATCCTAGCCTAGCCTCCCCTTATATGTATTGTAAATTCATTGTGTAATAGGTTGTAATGTGGGAACATTTATATTAAATGGCAAAATGCATAAATATAGCATTATCGTGATGATGCAATGTCTCTGCTGGAGGTGACTAGTAGGGCCCTAATAAATCTGTATTTTTTATCCTAAATTCTGATTTATTTTTGCAAATTATAATTTTTTTATTTTCATTTTTACCTTTTAGCTTATTTTATTAGCATAAAGTGTGTAATATTGTGACAGTAAATTTACGTTTCCCTTAATTGAAACTGTGATTGTTTCACCACTGCAGCGGGGGATTTTAACACCAATATAAATGAACAATTCAAGATTGAACACTCTTAAAGTACAAAATAATCATCAAACTTACTTATTTCTTTCTATAGATGCACACAGAGCCATTGCCAACTTCAGGCTGTGTCTCCTTTCTGCTTCGTTCTCGGGTGCACTCCTAATTGTGAGTGTTTGGCACGAATTGTTTATCATTTTATGTGTACTCCACTTTGGGAACTTAGGCCAAGTTTACCCAGTATTTCAGAATGTGATGTAGCTTGTCTAACCTTTCTAATGGGACGTCAGCATCTGCACACATTGCCACAAAATCCTCAGGAAATGCTCGTGCTTGTGGTTAAGGAAGACATAGAGATGCAACTACATTTGCATTATTAGTAGGGGTGTAACGGCACACTAAAATGTCATTTTGGTTCGGTTCAGTTTCTTGTAGTGATCGGATCGGTTAATTTTTGGTACAAAAAGGCAGAAAAAAGGACTAAAAAATGATAGTTACAAAAATGCAAACATTTTGACATTCCTCTACCGTGCAGCTATTTGAATAATGAAGCGTCAGAGCGAATACATAAATGCTACTATTATCTGCTAGTCTAGTAGACTCTATAATACAATACATTATTGTGCATAAGTCTCCTTATGCTGACAGTGCACAATACCAGTGATGGGTTTCAAATGTCATCCGTCAGCTTGACTCGTCCTGCTGGAGCCAAGATTTAAAGAAAAAAAAAACACAGTATATAAACAATCCAACATTGTGATTCATTAGCAATATTGAGGCTAAATGTGGTGGGGGTGGACCCTTCTGTCTAGAGCTGAAGGAGAAGTTCTATTTACTTTTCCAGTCCACTAACCAGAGGTGGAGGCTAAGAGTGTTGCACAGCGTGTTGGTTTATTTCCTTTTTGCAGTCCAGTTGTCAGATTAAATACACACTGATTGGGAAGGCGAGATGGTTACAGTCACATAATAATCTTAAAAGGCACTGACCGTGATCATAATGTATTAGATAATATTATGCATGGTGATAAGAACAGGATACACATATTTAGATCTGTTACATTTCCATGTTTAAACATCACTGAAAGCCATGTTTGTTGGTGAAGTTCCCACCATTCACTTGCATATTCAATCCAGTAAGTGAGTACTGTGTGCGTGTTTTTCTTTCTATTCTTTCACTGTGAAGTCCAGCCAGCCATAAGTCATCGTGACTCCTGCTGGATTAGTGATATCATAGGCCCGGTAAGATACTCTAACCACTGATCAACGTATCCAGGTTTCATGTCCTGCCATGTTTTTTCAGTTTTTTGACTCTCACAGATCATCTTTAATACAACAACATAGGTTTTCCATTGGAACCATTGAATAATAAAAGTAAAAAATAGCACAACTACCGTACTCACCCTTTAAATACGCCTTGTGTTTAGGTTGCTAGGATTATTAAAAACCTTTTCTGTTGGCCCGCTTTAGTTAATGTTGCATGATATGGACATTTTTTTTTAATGACACCATGAATAATGCATGTTAATTATAATATATGGACATTCAGTACGCACATTATTATTCTGCTGATAGAGAGCTTGACAGTTATTCAAATAAAATCGTCTGTTATAAGCAAAACAGTAACGCCAACAAGCAAAGGATTTCTTTATTTTCTTTTGAAATTGTTGAGGATTGTGATGGCACTATGGAGGCAGACATGACGGAGTTCCTGCATGCACATGCACAAAAATCCCAAAATGCACAAAAACCTTCTCAGCAAATTGTTGCCACATATAGTGTTAAATGAATACCTCTCTGACTGTGTCAATCAAAAGTGAGTGATTTAGCAGGTACTGTGGAAACTCTGTTAGCATCAAAATGTCGAATTTATGCCACAATTTTGCCTTGGTTTGTGTGCAGTCTCCGGTTAGCGTACAATATGGCGCATGTCTTGTCGTGTTATTAGTATACTGCGTGACTGTATTCCTAATATATTTTTTGTTTCGAAATTTTTGGTTTTTCTAGCAAGCAAATGGCAACCGGAAGTTGCGTCGACCATCTATGATGTCCTCAGCGGCTGACTCAAAAAACACTTTTTGGTAGTTTTAGAATTATAGTTTTGCATGCAGAAATAAATAGTAGGTGCTTATAAATGACAAAAAAGAGGCTTCACGAACATGTAAGGTTTGCACGTTTGCTGCATTGAAGAGACTACTGTTCCCAAAGACACAATGTGGCAGTGTGACTGACCACTGTTGCCAACTCCTCAGTAATAAAAAGTAGCTGCTGGCTGTTCTTCAAGTCGCTAGATGACGTCAGTGGCTAATTTGCATATTTGATAGGGAAGTACTTGAGAAATTCACATTTCCTGCAGCTCTGCAAAAATGTCACAAAAAACGTAACCACTTAATCACAACATAAAACAACCAAGGCAAGACAGGAGAGATAAGAAAATAGACTAAGAATAAATAAATACGGAATAGAACACTTCAAATGTGTAGTGCTATAAAACATAATAAGTCCAGTCCTGTATTTGTTTTTATCGCTCCCTCTCTGTTGTGTTGAAAAGCCGCATGGCGTGGGGGAGGCAAGATCTGCTCAGTCTTTTGGAGCAGGACAGTGATAGTAATCTGAAACTGCTCTTCTGTCAGGGGATGGGGTTGTGCTTTGGATGATGCTGGTGGGCCATGGTGGAAAATATTCTCCTCTTTGTGATGTCAGGCTGTCCATCTCCGTGACAGAACCTGCCTGCCTCACCAGTTTGTCCAATATTATTTGCATACAATCGTGTAAAAGATGCTGCAGGACAAAAGCATAACCTTGTAGGAGAGACAGAAAAGAGAGTAAAACATCTTAGTTATGTTTAGAACTACATATAAACTTGATGTGTAGTCTGTTAACCCAAAATGAACTGTCAGGAGGTGTGTGAGAGGCAGGGAGGACTTTAATATTAGTGCAAATATTTCTGTCCCCAAGAGTGGCATGACAGAAAACAATTGATAACCATTTGTATGAGGTGAGATATAAGAGAAAACACATCCAATTCAAGAAACGACTGTCAAAACAGAAAGACTTGCCACATTGTGTCTTGTGTCACATCTTCAGTGAAGGTACATTTTACCTGAAATGTTCATTTATCCCTTTCAGTCATCATTTACATGTATCCATCCATCCAATTAGCCTTTTTCTGTGCCGCTTATCCTCATTAGGGTCGCGGGTATGCTGGAGCCTATCCCAGCTGACTATCGGCGGGAGGCGGGGTACACCCTGGACTGGTCGCCAGTCAATCGCAGGGCACATATAGACAAACAAACAGTCACACTCACATTCATACCGATGGACAATTTAGAGTCACCAATTAACCCAACATGCATGTTTTTGGAATGTGGGAGGAAACCGGAGTACCCGGAGAAAACCCACACACGCACGGGGAGAACATGCAAACTCCACACAGAGATGCCCAACGGAGATTCCAACTCATCTACTTGTATTTGTATTTATTTTGAACTGTTTTCTTCATGTCAAACTGTAATTGTAAAACTATAAAAACGTGTTTTGTGTTCACATTTTGGCTTTCTGGAATAGATTATTTGTATTTACATGATTTCTTTTTAGAAATATGGATAATGTTTCGGTTAGTCAGACCTTCTGGAATGAATAAATGACTCTGACCAGGTTTCCACTGTATTGATGCATCCATTGAGTGTATCTACTCAGGGTTGCTTTTACCTCCAGCAGTGTTCATTTTTCATAGCAGAGATGTGAGATCACCATCAAGAAAGTGCTAATGAGAAGGAGGAAGGTTTTCCAAGGCTACAGTCATTCCTCCCTGGGGGTCCTGGCGTCATCTGGGGGATTTGTGGTTGCAAGGAGGCCTATTACCTTGGTCTAGGTTTCCCTGCAAGGCCCTGACAATAATGAAGGCAAATGGAAAAGCGTTTCCGTTTTAGTGGATGTTACCTTATGACACAGCTGTAAAAAGCCTATTGTGTCGAGGGGAAAGAAAAAAATATAAAAGTCAGGGAAAATCATGGATTTTGCGTTTCGCCACCAGTAGTTGAGAATGCATAAACGAAAGAGGCTAGAAAGCGCTTGCTGAAACTCTTCATAGTACAGCATTAGCTGAGTGAAGTCCTGGCTAATGTAATGTTAAGTATGGGCTTACTACTCATTATTTTGTATTATTTCTCTTGTGTTGCAACATTTCATTTCAGTTTTCTTAATCTGTGTTCTGTAAATCTACATGATCACCAACATGTCAAACAAGATCTAGCGTGGCAGGCAGGGTTGATGCCATTTGGAGAGTGGAAGGGAAATTTTACACTATATCATTTTTCTCTGCAGTTCTTTTCTAATTGCAGACTTCAGAGTCACAAATGGTATTTAGTCCAGGACTGAAAAAAGAAACAAACCCACTCACGGCGTAAAGAGTTTTTATTAGTTTACCTTTGCCACTTTTTTCCACATGTTTGAGGGCAGGCCAGCAGAAATTTGACCACCAAATGTCAGTCGTGACGGTGGGGAGGGTAAACATACTTCATTCTAACTGGGCTTGAGCTCAACTTTATGCTTCCATGTGTTTTATTGCCCTTAGTAAGTTCTATTAGAACATATTTTTCAATGCATTCACATGGACACATGCGGAGGTCTGTTTGCTTTACTTGGCAGCTTGTCCTCTCGCCACCAGGCAGACCTGGCAGCATCTATGCAACACACAAGAGGGACTCGGGGTAGGTCCGTCACTCCCATTTCCTCTTCACCCCGACTGGACCTCGAACAAACTCGTGTGCTGTCAGGGCTCGCTCTTTTTTAATCCAGCACGATTTAGCAGCACATCCCAGATAGTTTCCCGTAAAGCGCAGCAGACAGATCAGAAGATTAAAATGAAATGTTTCTCACAAGCACTAGTCAGCCCTGCTGTCCCCTGTCGGTTTTGTTTAGTCTGCTCTCTCCAAACTCACGATTGATAGCCTCACTGATCTGTCGCCATATGATCTTCATATACTGGATGTATTTCTGCTTCCTAAATTTTGTTCCATCTTTGTTTCAGCTGGGATGAAAGCAGCTCCATCAGCAGCGGCCTCAGTGACGGCGACGGGTCGGACAATCTCAGCTCAGAGGAGTTCAATGCCAGCTCGTCCCTCAACTCCCTCCCAAACACGCCACTGGGATCCAGACGCAACTCCTCGGTTATGGTGGGCCAACACCCTACTAGCCCAGTCTAGCTTTAAAGCAGGGGCTCCTCAATGTATTTGCTTTTGTTCTTTGACCATAAAGTCTAACTCATATAAAAAGATTTTACTGTAATTTTATGTCCGCCAGCAAGCAAAACGACCCCAAAATTTGCTTAACAACACAATCAAACTGTTTGGCTGTAATTTATTCTGGTTCTTATTTGTGAAAATTGAGGTAAGTAAGAATCACATATGTTGAGTTCTGTAGCGTCAATCTTCTTCATGATTTCTGTTATGCCAAAAAAACGTAAGTGCTTTTTCCCCATGCCTTTCCTTTCCTTGTTTTTCTTTACACTCCTTGGGGCAGTTGACTTATCTCTGCGTTTTTTTTCTAAGGAATGCAGCTGAGATAAAAGAAAAGATTACAACTAACAGAATGCTGGTGTGATAACAGACCGCATGTGATTGTTATCCTCTTCTTACCCTCCCTGTAGCTCCGCACGGATGCGGAAAAGCGCTCCCTGGTGGAGAGCGGACTCTCCTGGTACAGCGAGGACGGCAAAGTCGGCCACAAGTTGGACATCGGCGGCTTTGACACGGGAAGTCTCAAGATGGAAGCACCGAGCAAGTGGAGGAAGAAGCCCCCGAGCCTGAGCGAGGAAATGGGCCTGAAGGGGGAACTGAGGAAGCCTCAACATTTGGGTGCACCGGGGAGCTTTAAGAAGAGCCGGAATCCTCCAGTGGGGGTGACCTCTCCAATCACCCACACATCTCAGAGCATGCTGAAAGTGGCAGGTAAGATCCAACTGTATTTACCAAAGTTTGATAAAGTGCCAGATTTGTATTGCCAGTGCTAGGGTTTACATTTACTTCAATAAACATAGTGGATTATATCTAAAGCCTGGCAGTGATTCTATTGTGGGATCACTGGCAGATAAAAGTTCTAAAAGGAAATACGTGTCTCTACTTACTTGTGATGTTGGCTGGAATGCAAGTTTTTATTGAGTTGGAGAGGAAAGATCTATGTTTATCCATTTTACTTTCATAATACTTCATGTTGATGCCCTTGATTTACTTTCTTGCCAGGAATACCAAAATTTGCTGGCACCATTTAGCTGTTCTTTACTATTTTCTATGCAGTACCGAAGAGCGACAAACCACAGGATAAATCCAAGATTTCCATCAAAACTGCTGGACTCCAAAGGTCACGCTCCGATGCAGGCCGGGATCATCACATAATGGAGCCCCGTAAGCCCCCTTCCGGGCTGGTCAAACCCACGACTGGAGCCTCCTTTGGCTACAAGAAGCCACCCACAGCCACTGGTACTGCCACAGTGCTGACAGCAGGGGGCACCACCATCTCCAGTGGCTCTGCAACTGTGGGGAAACCTTCCAAGTCCACAGCAATCCCAGTGAAGCCCGTTGGGGGCCGCAAAAATAGCTTTGATGCCAGCAGCGAGCAGAGCTTCCTGGGGCCAAATACCCGAAACAGCATCCAGTACCGCAGCCTGCCTCGCCCCGCCAAGTCCAGCACACTTAGTGTGATTGGTCGCCCAGCATCCCGACCTGTCAATGGCACAATAGATCCAAGTCTGTTGAGTCTAAAACCTATCAGCATGGCCTCCGTAAACCCAAGAGTAAAAGAACCCTCCAATTTCTGCAGTAAAATTTCAAATCGGACATGCACTGGCCCAGTGAACCAGACTGATAGAGAGAAGGAAAAGGCGAAGGCCAAAGCTGTGTGCGGCGACGGCGACTGTGGCTCTCTGAAAGGAGATGAGGTTGTGTCTGAGTCCTCACGAGAATCTGTGGTGAAACTGCAAGGCCTAAGACGGACCAGCAGCAGCAAATATCCCGAACTGTCTTCACCCACCACACCGAGGTGTCTACCTTTCACTACCCTTGGCCAAGAAGAATCTTGTTGTTTGAATACAAAAATTCCAGGATAACTCTGTAGCATCATTTCAATATAGATATACTGTCAACACTCACCATCTACAACAGTGTGGAAGCCTGCACAGACAAATAAAATCAAAGTAATTACATGAAATCCAGCTCCATTGCAAAACTCAGTACAATTTAGATTTACAAAAACATTTCATTATACAGTATTTATTGATTTAGTCCTACAAGGCACCCACAATTCAAAACATTGTAAAACTGTAACAATGCGATATTATCCTCACCAGCCACCAATATATATTCATTTTGTATTCATTATTGTGTTAATACAAAAAGTAATTGTATTCATTTATGAGAGGTAAAAAAAAACTTTGGCTATGTCTGCACTGTAATGAGGTTTCTTCTTTTCCACAACGATTAATACCTCCAGGATGCCCAGATTAGAATTATGGTATCCATTTTAAATTTTTTAAAAATTGATTAAAAAGACAATTCTGTGTTAGACATTGTATTTGCCTCTGCTCCCAACAGGATGTTGGCAAAGTCTCTGGGTCGTCCTCCCAGCTTGGCACATCTGGACAAGGTCAACTCCAACAGTCTGGACTCCTGTGTGACCATTCAGGATCTTCCTCCAAAAGTCCCTCCTTACTCCAAGCTCCAGGACCTGGCGGGCTCCCACTCTGCAGCCCGTCTGATTCCCAGCCCGGCACCTGTGCTCCACATCGACTCCCCTGGCTCGTACACCAGCGAGAGCCTGGGTGGTTCACCTCTGCTCTACCCCAAACTGTCAACTATGCACCGCAGCATGGAATCTCTGCCCCTCCAAATGAGTGTGCCCTCTTCTGCCAGGTTCAGCACCACAGAGTCACAGAATCTGGAAAGGGGTGCGGGGACATGGGGCACTGGGAGCAGGACATCCCTTAACCTCTTGGAAGGGTTGGTCTCATCTGAAGTATTTAATATCTATAGAGGAAAGAATAGTTTTTGTTCCATTGCTAAGGATTTGTTTTTCTCTCCATAGTCTGCAACCAGACAGGAACACTTTGCCAAAGAAAGGCTTGGAGTATGTTGAAACAATTACATTGATCACGTCGTCACACATCATCGGTTGACGTAACGACTTCTTCTCTCCCTAAGACGGTGCGGCTCAAGCCTGTCGGACAGTGACGGGATAAAACCAGGAAGACGGCACTCCCACAATGTAGTCAGCATGACTGAGAGTGACAGCCCACCTCAGCTGCCTTCGCCCACTCGTCCACTCCATCTTCTTTCCTCCATCAAAGCCCCTCTCACCAACGTGGGTGAGCAACCATTCTAAAATGTCTTGCTAAGATGGATACGGCAGTTTAGATTTACAGACCAACCCGTGGTTTATTCATTCTATCCATCAGGAAAACCCAAGACATAAATTGGTTACATTCATTGCATTTTCTTTTTTTATCATTATATTTTTGTCATTAGGGCAGATAGTATTTGTGATCTAAATGCCCTTACATGCTAAACAAATTTGCTCTGCCAGGGAAAAGTACAAGATACTCTCCCATTAGACTAATTTCATTTGACTTAATTTGATTATTTATTGTTATGCAAATTTTGAGTGGCTGGACCGGAGCAGGAGGGGATAGAGAAGAAGAGAAAAGAACACAAAACAAACCAGACTACATCAGCAAATGTCTACGACGGCTGTAAAGACCATCATTGAAAAAACAAAACAATATCAACAGCCACCATGATAATGCTGTATTGAAACAGTCATACTTATTGCAACACTAACGAATGAAAAAATTAACCATAACAGTAAAGCAGATCGACAGCTGTGAGGAATTCATTAGATTCTCAGATTTTTACCTTCCTTCAGTTTGTGGTAGACCTAAGTTAAACAGATGATATTAAACGCTTAGAAGCTTAGTGTTGTCTTTTACTTACTCATGCACCTGATTGTGTACCGTTCTTTCATAAGCTCACTGTGTCTTTCTTGGGTGATAGTTGCCCCAATTTCTTCAGGCACTCCGAGGATGTCACGCTCTAACAGCATCGGGCCTCCCAGTGACTCCGCCTGTGAGGTGTATGGATCCTGTACCCTGGGCAGCAGCATGTCCCTGGCTGAAAGGCCTATAAGCATGATGCGGTCTGGGTCTTTCCGTGAACCTACAGATGATGGTACACTTCATTTGCACCCAAAATGTTTTTTACCTTAAATGGAAATTAGTTTTTATGAGAAAATTTATGGAGAAGTTGATCTTATAGGTGAATTATAACAGGAACAATTCTGTTCCAGGCATCTGCCAGAGTAGTCTGATTAGAGTGTTACATGAACTTGCTCAAGCACATAAAAGAGCAGATATACTCAGTGGGTACACCAGTTAATAAATACATAGAGAATATATGGGGTTTTAATAATATTGTTTTCAGTATTGAACTAATGCCTTTTTTGCTCTTTTTGTAGTGCATGGTTCTGTACTTTCTTTGGCTTCCAATGCTTCATCCAACTATTCGGTGAGTAAATGTATTACAATCAAAATTATTTGAACTGATTTAATACAATACTGCTTGGTTGATCATTTAAGTTACATCATACAGGAGCCACGCAAAAAAAAAAAAAATGTCACCAGTTTTCTCTTTTCTGCACAGTAGTCTGTGATAACAACTTCTACTCAAGTTAATCCTCTAATTTACATGCTTACGCAATGCCTTTCTTAGAATGAGGAGAGGATACAAGGAGAGGTAAGATCTGTGTCCACAGCCGTGTCATTTTCCTTTATCACCGCACAAACTATACTCCCATTTTATTATTTTGTATTTTTATTCTTCCAACACCCTTTCATCATTCCATAAGCTATCAATCTATTGCGACACATTGTCTATATTTTTCTCTCCCAAATAGAAAATGGGGACATCTACACACAGGAAGTGAGCAAGTTTTTAAATAAGAAAATATAAACACTTCAATTATTGTGTCGACGTGTTAAACGTACAGTATGTGATATAAATATCAGTCTGCTAACAGACGCGGTAAACAGGTAGGATCAAATCAATTCTGCTGTGTTGCATCACAAAGGTCTGAAAAGGAGTCGGAAGAAGCTGACCTTATTTAATCCTACTTCTGCATATCACAGCAATTACTAATCATTTGTTCACTTTCTGTGTTCAACATATACACTACCAAGTACCATTTTTTAATGATGAAAGAGAAGGCTAAATACAGTATGTGTAATTATACAATATTTGTAATTGTAGATTTAATAGTTAGTAATAGTAATTGTTTGTAGGTAGCTATTACAGTAATATAGATGATAATAAATATGTACAGGCCGCACGGTGGATGAATGGGTAGCATGTTGGCCTCACAGTCAGGAGGTTCTGGGTTTGAATCTTCGTTGGGCATCTCTGTGTGGAGTTTGCATGTTCCCACATTCCAAAAACATGCATGTTAGGTTAATTGGCGA
>QODF01000076.1:2717026-2731816 GCA_024372805.1 Oostethus manadensis | reverse complement strand
AATGAATGAATGAATGAATAAATATGTACATAAAGGAGTAAGAGTTGGCAGAACCATTGTCCGATGCGGAATGAATAAAATATATAATACCTTAAGTAGTTATAAAGGAATTCAAAATAAATACTAAGTACAGGACTCAATTTGACTTAAGCGTTGTGTAATTGATACACTTGGCATAAACTTGTATAATAAACAGATGAATATGTAATAGCTGACAGGTAATGCCTTATTTAGTAATAATGTTGAGTATATGATATCATGCATTGTGGTTTCGCTTTATTTTTCCTTATACAGTACCTTGTAAACCTCATATATGGTACTGTTTCTAAAACGGATTCATTTTAGTACATTGTTTGAGTTCTGTGCTCAAATTACTCCATATTTGCATGCAGATATACATACAGATAATATTGAAGGGTTTTAATGTTGTGCACGCGAAAGTAATGTCTTTTTTCCTTAATGCCATATTTCTCCTCTTATGTTGAGAAGAATTGTTTTACCTTATTGAGTAGCAGGTTATGGTTTGCTTTGAGCATGGTTTCAGCTGTTGGGAGATGCACTCATTTTCAATACAGTGGATCCCCACACAACTGTTAGTTTCTGCACATTTAGAACTTTTGGTTAAATAAATGTTAGAACCCCCTTTACCCCCTATTATGTCATAATACAGGTAAATTGTACAGCGTACCATTTTTTTTGCGTTAAATTTGTTCCAGACCCAGCCGTGATAAGTGAATGTCCACATAGGTGGATTTAATATTTATTTAAAGAAGGGTTTGAAACTGAGTGAGGAAGGACAAAGTAAGAAGCCAGAAATGTACAATTTCCACACAGAATGGGAGGAGAACTTTTTCACTATGGACTCTGCATGTTGCCCCTACACGGGTGTGAATAGCAATAATGTGGTATCGACTAAAAAGATAATAATGAATTGGTGTCATCTATTCATCGAAAGTATGCATTTATTTCATCTTCAATGCCACGTATTCTCATCAGGGTCGCAGGTATGCTGGAACCCAGCTGCCCAAGGCCAGGCCCAGCCCAGGGCCCAGCTGACCCTGGGCTGGTCGCCAGTCAATGACAGGGCACTAAAAGACAAACAACCCTTCACACTCACATTCATACCTGCGGACAATTTACAGTCGCCAATTAACCCAACATGCATGTTTTTGGAATGTGGGAGGAAACCCACACATGGGTAGAACATGCTAACGCCACACAGAGATGCCAAACAGATTCGAACTTCCAGATCTCCTGACTGTGTGGCCAACATGCCACTTGGTCACCATGCAGCCCGGATTCTTACTAACATATTCCATATCATCCCCAAATTTTAACAATATCAGTGTACCATCAACAGCCATCAACCATCAATAAACAGCATTAGAATATGTTACGTTTCTTCCGCTGTCCAGTGATCTCCTAACCGTAGTACAAAGGCTGAACAGGCATGTAGCCTAGTCTTTACTGCACAAACTTAACAGGCCCAAACTTAACAGCGTGGCTCCACTGCAAGCGGTGCACACAGAAAAGAGAAACACCTAGTGGCAAAACACAGAACTACAACACACGGACTTCTGCTTTGTAGTTTGAAGGCGGGTGGAGACTGCAGTAGTGCACTACCGCATGTTTATATTATACAATATGCTTGTAAATAAAAAAAGTTATATTAATTGTATTACCAAGTTTGGTGTTTTTTAGAAATACCAACAGATATTGTATTACCTTATGTTCTGTTTACTTAAGATATTTTTTAAGATGAATATCTCTCCCATGTTTTTGTTTTTTCTCTTTAGATTATTTCTTTCTGTTATACCTTTTATAAGTACATGCTCTACTGTCTCTAATACTTGGCAGTTATCACAATTTCCGTTTTCATGTTTACCCATTAGAAAAGTGTCTTATTAATCCAGTATGTCCTAACCGAAGCCTTGTAATTATTGTTTTGTCTTTTCTGCATCTGCCACACTGGCAACCTGTCCCAAACTGAGGGTTGATATAAAATAATTCTCTCATTGTTCCATTTCTCTTGCCATATATTCATGATTTTTTCAGAATTACAGACTTGGCCTCTGTTGTTTGGGTTCCTAATGCTTGCTTTGCATACCTATCTGCCAACTCATTTCCCACCACTCCCACATGAGATGGAACCCACACCAATTTAACACGAGCCCCCACACTTTGAATTTTAAAAATCATAGCTGTGGTCTCACACATTCATTCATTCAGTCATTTTTTTCACTCACATTACGTGATTTAATGTTTTCTAATGCTGGGAGTGAGTGTGTACATATTATTGCTCTTAATGGTTTGATTTGTTCCACCCACTGCAGTGCCATTACTGTATAATTGCCACAAGATCTGCGGAAAATACCGAAATATTATCCGTTACCCTTGCTGTAAATTTGATATTTAATTCTGGCACTACAAATGACACAGATACCTTTCCAGTTTCTGGTTGCTTAAAACCATCAGTGAAAATCTGAATATATCCATAATATCTATTTACATGCATCATAGCCAATTGTCCTTTATCGCCATTGTACTTCTTAAGCTTTTCATACACGACAGTATCTCTCTCTGGATCCGTTAGCAGTCATGGCGGGTGTGGAGGATAAGCAATAAAAGGACTACACTCAAAATTTGCAACACCTAAATTCTCCCCTTTTCCCTGTGCACTGCTACCGAAATGGTCTCTTTTACTGTTCCAACACACGGACTTCCCACAATGCCATTCTTCTTAAATAGCCACGCTGCGCGTTATAGCATTTTCTTTACAACCTGTCAAACGAGACCACCACACCGGCAAATGTATACTTGNCACACACCCCAATGACAAGTACAAAAACATTGGCTCTAATGTTAGGTAGGCCTGTCACGATAAATGATGAGGCGTCGCTCTTCACCAAACAGGCTTGAGGACTAGAGGGTTCACTCTGCAGCTCTGTGTGTGTGTGTGTTGGTGATACCGTCTCTTTTGTCCAAGTAAGCGGAGGTGTGAGTAAGAAAAAAGTGATGAGGAAGACGGGGAATATGACAGGTGGAGCGGCGGACAGTCAACGCTGACTGAGGCATTTCATCGGCAAATAACAAAACAGCGCAAAATGGTAACATTTTACTACATTGTAAAAGAAATGCTACCTTGAATACGATTAAAAGCCAAGATTTCAGGAGTGTCAGAAATGTTTGACAGACAGTAAGACTTGCCTGGGCCGAACAAACAGACTTAGGTTAGCTTTTTTCCCAAAGTTTTCACCATACTGAACCGTAATTTGCACCGAAAATTACCCTTCGCACAACTTTTCTTCTGCACTACTTGACTTCTTGTCACTGGTCTCACTTTTTGTCTGGCACCGCAATCAGTGGGCGCGAATATGTGCCCTTTATAGCATAGCAGTCGTATCAGTTCATTATTTATACTTTAATACTTGCTCTGTGTGCACCTTCAAGGGAGGTTTTAAATCTCATTGTATCGTGTATAACGATAATAAAGGCTTTCTATTCTGTTCTGGACAATTAAGAGTTGCCAATAAACCTAGCATGCATGTTTTTGGAAAGTGGGAGAAAACCCGAGTACCCGAAGAAAAGCCAGCAAGCACAGGAAGAACATGCAAACTCCACACAGATGCCAAGTGGAGATTCAAACTCAGGTCTTCCAGACCTCCTGACTGTTTGGCCAACATATAAAACATAAAAACAAGTTAACAAATATTTTGAGAATGTGCAGAAAAGAATATTATAAACCAATAGTAGATAAGAATAAAAACATAATTTGAGCTACTCGGGGCATTCTGAATAGTATTGTTAGGAAAGGCACTAAAAAAGCAGACTACCCTTGATACTTCACAGTTGGAAATGTTAATAATGATGACATGAGGGACGAAGCTGAGAAGTTTAATAACTACTGTGTAAATATTGGACCAAATCTGGAAGAGGAGATCCCAAAATCCTGGTCAGTGGAGGAAAAGAAGGAGACTATAGACAGGAACCCTAACTCCATGTTTCTCACGGATGTGAGCAAAGAGGAAATCATTGACATTGTACATGTCAATGATGTAATGGAAATGTAAAGCAAAAACATCAACTGATTGTAATGGAATTGGAATGGATACGATAAAAAAGGCTATCGATGATATTGCAGAACCGCTAACGCACATCAGCAATCTATCATTCCAGACGGGCAAATTCCCAGACAAAATGAAGACACCTAAAGTAGTTCCAATCTTCAAAAATTGAGATAAACATAATTTCACAAACTACCAACCAATTTAATTGTTACCAAAATTTTCCAAAAACATCGAAAAGTTCTTCAACCATAGTTTAGACAAATTCCTCAATAAGAATGACATCCTGGCGGACAGCCAATACGGATACAGAGCTAATATTTCCACTTCTATGGCACTGATTAAAATCACAAAAGAAATTACGGATGCTATCATAGATCATAGAAAGTGTGCAGCCTCGGTATTCATGAATTTAACGAAAGCTTTTGATACAATCAATCACAACATCCTAACTACAAAATTGGAAAAGTATGGAATCAGAGGGTTAGTTCTGAACTGGGTTAAGAGTTACCTGGCAAACAGGAAACAAAATGTGAAGCTAGGAGAATATGCATCTACAAATTTAGAGATATTACGTGGCGTACCACAGGGGTCAATTTTGGGACCAAATTATTTAACCTATACATTAACGACATCTGCAAAGTGACAAAACACCTAAAGCTAGAACTATTTGCAGATAATACCACCCCTTTTTGCTCTGGAGAAAACACACATGAGCTAATAAGACAAGTTTCAGAGGAAATGATTACTCTAAAAAGATGGTTTGACAAAAACAGATTATCCTTGAATCTAAGTAAAACGAAAACTATGCTATTTGGTAATAGAAGAGATACTTGTGAGGAAAAACAAATTGACAGGGAGGAAATTGAAAGGGTGAATAAACATACATTTTTGGGCGTCATAATTGATGACAGAATGAGTTGGAAACCCCACATCAAAAACATACAACATAAAGTATGAAGAAATACTTCACTACTGAACAAAATAAAATTTGTCCTGGATCAAAAATCTCTCCAAACTCTCTATTGTTCTCTGGTGTTACCATATCTAACTTATTGTATGGAGATATGGGAAATAACTACAAAAGTACACTTCACTCGCTTAATGTACTGCAAAAAAGATCAATTAGGATAATCCATAACACGGCGTATGGAGAACATACAAATCCACTATTTCAAAAATCACAATTATTAAAATTTGCTGATCTGGAAAAACCTTCAAACGGCTAAAATGATGCATAAAGCAAACAACAAGCAGTTACCAAATAATGTTATACAATTTTTCTCAACAAGAGAAGAGAAATATGATCTTAGGAATAAACTAAACTTAAAACACAAATATGCTAGAACAACACAAACACTTTTAGTACTTCGGTATGTGGAGTCCAACTATGGAACGGATTAAGCAAAGAATTAAAACAATGCTCTACAACGAGTGATTTCATTTAAAACAGGTGGATGTTTACAAAATTCAAGGAAGAGTCATGAAATATTGTGTACATCCAAGGCCATATTACTTCATTCTGTTGACTGCCATTGCTATGTTTGTTACTATCACCTTATACTTGTTCTAGGAACTTGTCATCCTACTGAAAACATTGTCTGCACTACAACAATGTTTTGTTATATTTGTTATTCACCTCTCATCACTATTATTTATTATGGTTATCATTCATCAGGACTGTAATATAAGTTATTTGCGATGATAAGGACATTGACTACCATCTAACATACTGTCACATTACCTTACTTATGCATTGGAACTTAGTAACTGCAGGAAGTGTACAAATGTATTGAAATAGGGAAAACCTACGGGGGTAGGATTAAATAAGCTCTGCTTCTTCCTACTCCTTTTGGACATGTGGAACTGTCCATTGTATTAAGTGGAGTATTCCAATGTAATTTACATGCATGCTTAAATCAAATTAAACCATTACCATTACTTTTAACACCTACAAATGTTTTTTCATTTCTTCCAAAACAAATAAACAATACCATACCAGACAAATTTGAACAGGACCATTTGTCATTTATGTAATTATTGAAATGTTTGTTTCCCAGGTTCTTATTTGTATCATACATTAAATATTACCATTTTAAGTGTTAAAGCTGCTTGAGATGACTTGTGATTTTTGTCTACAGCAAATCCGCAAACTGCGACGTGAGCTGGAATCCTCGCAGGAAAAAGTGGCAGATTTGACCATGCAGCTTTCTGCTAATGTATGTATGGCTGGCAAAATAGTTTGCTAATGATTGGGATGCTTGACTTTACACATGGCTCACAAAAGTGGGAATGAATTGCACAGCAGACTTCCACACAATTTAACGGGCATGTTATTGAACTGCTGCAATGGCTTTTGTCATGTATGCATTTATACTGACTTACTACAAGATAAGATACTTATAGATAATAATAGGAGATGTTTTACGGAATTCTTTCTTCAGAGAGATGATAATGGTTGGTTTTTAGTGATCGTATTAAGTGATTAATACATGTTTTGTTGTGTTTATAGTCTACAGGGGAGTTGTCAAACTGCCTCATATTAAGAGCTGCTTCTACTATTTTGCTTAGTTTATTTAGAAACACGAGAGTGGCCAAATTGTAGTCATTTTTGCAGAATGTTTGGTACAGCGCTTGTATTGAATTTCATCCTATTAGAATGGGCTGCTACACCTAATGAGATCTACTAGTCTTTGTTTAAGCTTGCAGTCATCTTGGATAACCTGGTGCGCCTTTTACTTCATCACTCACTTTATTAACACAATTACCGGACCTGTATCAATTTTACCTGCAGCTTCTAGAAGCTTCTGCCGCAACTTTTTCATTACAATTTACAAGTGAGGCAAAAACCTTGAACCACCACGCTTTTCAACCAACAACATCAAGCCTGCCTGTGGGTGTGTGCGTGTGTGTGTCCCACTGTATGTGAGCAAAATGGTTAATCCCACACTTAACGACCGCTGTCCCTCTCTTCTATGCTCTTGGCTGCTTTTGACTCACGGATTTCCTGCCGCTCACTGCCTGCCCCCTCCCCTACCTGCTAACCGGTTGCTTCTCTGGATGTTGGGTGTGGCAGTTAGGCCAGGTTTGTTGGACTGTTGAGTAAATGACGCTGTTGTTGTTATACTGTGCATGTCAAGTATGCTTCTCAAACAGGATATTTAGGTTTATTGCAAAGAGCACCACATCAGACATTGTTGACTGAAACGGTTCTCTCAACAGTTGGCAATCATTTTCTTAATGTGTTGTGATCTTATTTGTCGCAGCCCCTAATGCATGTTGATCCAGTCAAACCTCCAAATCCTCAATCCCTGTTTTTGCTTCTCCATAGGCTAATCTGGTAGCAGCTTTTGAACAGAGTTTGGCCCTGATGACAGCTCGTCTGCAGACCTTGTCTGTGTCCTCTGATCAGAAAGTAACTAGCTCTCTCTTCTGTGCTGGTTAGTTACTGGTTTATCATCTAACAAAGAGTGTTTTGACTCTTCAGGATTCTGAACTGAATGATCTGAGGGAAACCATTGAGATTTTAAAGACTAAAAACACAGAAGCTCAGGAAATCATTCATGGGGCCCTTAGTAGTTCTGAAATTGCATCTAAAGGTACAAAAAAATCACATCATCAACATCAACAGAAATTCTAAGTTCTCTACCTACAGTGTATGTAAACGGGTCTCTGTTCGAATTGGTTTCAGAACTGCAGATCAATCGTCAGAACTCATCTGAAAGCATCTCGAGCCTCACCAGCACCACTAGCCATTCGAGTATGGGCAGCCTCAAAGAACAGGAAGCCAAAAAGAAGAAGAAGAAGAGCTGGGTGAGGATATGCACATTAAATTGGTCTTCATAACTTAAAGCTAAATAAGATACATTTTAAGTAAGATTGGCATTTTTTTCACTGGGTGGCATATGCTACAGAACCTAAAACATATATAAATATATATATATATATATAAATCCTTCCTGCATATATTAATAATCTGCTGTTAAGTAACACTCTTGTCTCTCCCCCATGCCGCCACACTTTTTATTTTAGGTGTATGAGGTGAGTGATGATGGAATGTAAAATCGTGTAATTGTACAGTTTTGCGTTGAGTATATATAGTATATATATACTATATATATACTACAGTATATATATATAGTATTTGTGTATTGGGAAGGGGTGATATGATATTTTTACCACAAAATATTTTATTTACAATTTTTAAGGAGTTTCTTTGTCAAACGACCAAGATAATTAAAAACAATTTGTTATTTTATTTGATCAAAAACAACAAAAGTAACCCTTATCCCCCTGCTGGAAACACTGAAAATAAGTACATATGAAAGCTGCACAATACTCAAACTCATTTACAAGGAATTCTCTTATTACTGTATCTGAAGAAATTCAATTTTTTTATTAGCTCTAGCTGCCAGAAATGTCACAATTTACAGGAATATTGTCTATAGTTATCAGGCAATGGATACGCTTAGTATTTTTTACTGTATATATGAGTACCATGTATATAGCGATGTGCAATGTGTTTCTTAT
This sequence comes from Oostethus manadensis, assembly GCA_024372805.1. Lineage (NCBI taxonomy): Eukaryota > Metazoa > Chordata > Actinopteri > Syngnathiformes > Syngnathidae > Oostethus > Oostethus manadensis. Next base: position 2,723,222 of record QODF01000076.1, on the reverse strand, counting down.
CATACACGTTGTCTTTGGGAAATGATTACACCACAGTAAGATGCTTACTCTTTTCGTAGTGGTATCGTTCCTCTCGTAAAGAGTTTGTTGTGCTGCTGCTTTTTGTTTCAATGGACTTTAGACAAACTTTGCAGCATGCAGTCACTTGTTCCACCTCTATTGCCGTAAACCCAAACCAGTTCCAAACAACTGACGATATCTTATCGCTCTAGTTAGCGGTAACTGCAGCCATGTTCCTGCTGTGTGTCTATCTCTGTTAAGGAAGTGAAGTGGAGGGGAGAGGGGGAAAGCTAGGGACGCTCCTGGGGGTAAAAGGTGCACCATAGCAAGAGGAGAAAAAATAATTTAAAAAGTTTTTATTAATTGAAACAAAAATAACAGCCGCACGGTAAATGAGTGGGTAGCATGTTGGCCTCACAGTGAGGAGATCAGTGTTTGCATGTTCTCCCCGTGCGTGCGTGGATTTTCTCCGGGTGCTCCGGTTTCCTCCCACATTCCAAAAACATGCAAGTTAGGTTAATTGGCAACTCTAAATTGTCCATTAGAGTATGAATGTGAGTGTGTGTGTCTGCCCCGCGATTGACTGGCGACCAGTCCAGGCTGTACCCTGCTTCCCGCCCAAAAGTCAGCTATGATAGGCTCCAGCATACCCGTGACCCTAATGAGGATAAGCGGTAATGAAAATGGATGGATGGATGAAACAAAAATCACCAAAAACTTGAATTTGTCAATGAAATTAACATATGGCCCAGGCCTATTGTGTATGTACAGTGTAAAGTGTGTTTACATGATAGAAGCATGGCATGTTATTTGTCATCAATTTACCTTCTCCTCTCCACAGTTACGCAGCTCCTTCAATAAGGCCTTCAGTAAGAAGGGCTCCAAGGGGCCTTATGCTGACATTGAGGAAATCGCCACACCGGAGTCATCAGCCCCGTCATCACCCAAAGTCCACCATGATGGAGATAACCCTCCTTCATCATCTATGAAAGCCTCAGCCTCTGCATCATCATCTGGGTAATACACAAACTGAAACAAACAAAACGGAAATAGCAGTAATGTGTAGTTTGTGGTGTTACATGAATATCTATCAGGTTATGTGAGGGGGGTGAGGCAGGGGATGACAAGGTTGTGTCGGACCTTCGCTCGGAACTCTGGGAAAAGGAGAGGAAACTGACTGACATCCGCCTGGAGGCTTTAACCTCTGCCCATCAGCTGGAGCAGCTGCAGGAGACCATGACCAACATGCAGGTACATACATACTTTCTTATGCAGTAATCCCTCGTCTATCGTGGGTGTTAGGTTCCAGACACTACTACGATAGGTGAAAATCTGCGAAGTAGAATGTATAAATCTACTGGATATTTTTTAAAACAAATTTTCTTATTCTATTTTTTATCTTCATAAATTTAAGCTTTTATAACCCCTCCCAACATACTTATATACTCTCTTTATACAGTGTTAAACAATTTTTTAAACTACAATTACTTTTAAATGCTATAGGTAAAAGAAAAAAATACAAAAAATGATTGTTTTTAATATAAAATAATTACAATTGGAAAAAAAAATAAGACTCCTAATATCTCCTGAGAAACCCGTGATATAAAGAGGAGTCCGCAATATAGATTTTACATCTAATATATTTTTTAATCCACGATGTACCGAGGGCACCATAGGTGGACCGCGATATGACAGGGGATTACTGTATTAATTTTTGGTGTCCCTCAAGGATTTGTAGTACAACATTATGTGCAGTGTACACATACAATACAGTACACACTATTTCACTATTTTTATTTTGGGCATTTTCCTTTGCAGTTTTAGAGCAATTTCCACTGAACTGGAAGCATATTTATAGAAACGTGACGTGGACTAAATCATTTCCACGTAGCTGACAATCATAACAGTCATCTTAGGATGTTATGTGAAGTGGCAGCTTCACTGGTAATTGGTGATTTGCTGCACAAAACATTACCAGCTGATTCCTTATAGCCGGAAAATTCACTGTTGATGGGATGGGGGAACTATCGCTTTAATTGTATATGGTGAAATCAAACTGATATTAGGCAATTCTTGCACACCCAGAGGACTGTGGAAAATCTAAAAGTGGAGAATGACCAACTGAGGACAAGTGGCGTGTCCCCCTGCCCATCTCCTGGACCCTCCAGTTCCGTTTCCCAGTCATCAGGTCTCACTTCTCTCTGCAATTCATCACCACGGCAGTCAGTAGCGGTGGCTAAAGGTTACAGCAGAAGGCTGAGTGATGGAATCAGCGCAGGTATATTGTGAATATATTGTGTGTATTGTGAATTATATTTATATGTCTGAATCACCAAAGACAGAAATACACTCACCAATTACAATGCTCAAAAAATTAGAGGAACACTTTTTAATCAGAGTATAGTAACCTATCAGTCAAACTTCTGGTATATTGATCTGGTCTGTTAAGTAGCAGAGGGTGTTGTTAATCAGTTTCACTGCTTTGTTGTTAATGAAATCAACAACAGGTGCATCCGAGGGGCAACAATGAGACAGACACCAAAACAGGAATGGTTTTCCAGGTTGAGGCCACTGACTCCTCATCTCTTTTGGCTAATTTTTTACTGTATGACTTTCTATTGCTGTAGTTTTTCATTTGGCTTGGATCAACATCTCTGTTTATATCATTGTGCGGTATCTGGACGCTACAGACGTTGCACAAGTAGTCCAACTCCTTCTGCATGGCATATCAATACGTACCGTTGCAAGAAGGATTGCTGTGTCTCCCAGCACAGTCTCAAGAGCATGGAGGAGATTCCAGGAGATACGTAGTAACTCTAGGAGAGCTGGACAGGGCCGTAGAAGGTCCTTAAACCCTCAACAGGATCGGTATCTGCTCCTTTGTGCAAGGAGGAACAGGATGAGCACTGCCAGAGCCCTACAAAATGACCTCCAGCACAACACTGGTGGGAATGTTTCTGAACAAACTATCAGAAACAGGCTCCATGAGGGTGGCCTGAGAGCCCGACGTCTTGTAGTGGGCTCTGTGCTCACTGCCTAGCACCGTAGAGCTTGACTGGCATTGGCCGTAGACCACCAGAATTGGCAACTACGCCACTGGCGCCCTGTGTTCTTCACCGATGAGAGCAAGTTCAACCTGAGCGCACGCAACAGACGTGAAAGGGTCTGGTGATGCTGTGGCGAACGTTATGCTGCCTGCAACATCATTCAGTATGACCGGTTTGATGGTGGGCCAGTGATGGTCTGGGGAGGCATATGGATCTGAAATTTTCAGCGTAGGTGCATGCCCACTGTGAGTGACATGAAAAATCCAGAAATCTCAATGTATGTTTTAACTACTTATTTGTATGATACAGCGGTAATAAGTATTTGAACACTTGGGAAAATCAGTGTTAATACTTGGTACAGTAGCCTCTGTTTGTCATTACAGAGGTCAAACGCTTCCTGTAGTTTTTCACCAGGTTTGCACACACTGCAGGAGGGATTTTGGCCCATTCCTCCACACAGAATTTCTCCAGATCATTGAGGTTTCTAGGCTGTCTCTGAGACGCATGGAATTTGAGCTCCCTCCAAAGGTTTTCAATTGGGTTTAGGTCTGGAGACTGGCTAGGCCACGCCCGAGCCTTGATATGCTTCTTACGAAGCCACTCTTTTGTTATCCTGGCTGTGTGCTTCGGGTCATTGTCATGTTGGAAGACCCATCCTCGACCCTTTTTCAGTCCTCTAACTGAGGGAAGGAGGTTGTTCCCCCAAATCTCACAATACATGGCCCCGGTCATCCTCTCTTTAATACAGTGCAGTCGCCTGTCCCATGTGCAGAGAAACAGCCCCAAAGCATGATGCTACCTTCCGCATTCTTCACAGTAGTGATGGTGTTCTTGCGATGGTACTCTATCATTCTTCTTCCTCCAAACACCATTAGTGGAATAATGACAAAAGAGTTCTATTTTGGTCTCTCGTCTTAGTGTATTACCAACAGTAACCTTGGTAACGGTGGTCCCAGCTCTTTTCAGGTCATTGACCAGCTCCTCCCGTGTAGTTCTGGGCTGAATCCTCACTTTTGTTAGGATCATTGAGACCCCACAAGGTCATATCTTGCGTGGAGCCCCAGTCCGGGGGAGATTGACAGTCATGTTTAGCTTCTTCAATTTTCTAATGACTTCTCCAACAGTGGACCTTTTTTCACCAAGCTGCTTGGCGATTTCCCCGTAGCCCTTTCCATCATTGTGGAGGTGAACAACTTTGTCTCTGGTGTCTTTTGACAGCTCTTTGGTCTTCTCATGGTAGTAGTTGGAGTCTTACTGATTGTATGAGGTGGACAGGTGTCATTATGCATCTAACAATCTCAAACAGGTGCATCTAATTTAGGATAATAAATGGAGTGGAGGTGGATTTTTTAAGGGTGACAGGTCTTTGAGGGTCAGAATTCTAGCTAAAGGACAGGTGTTCAATACTTATTTGCCGCTGTATCATACAAATAAATAGTTTTAAAAAATCATACATTGTGATTTCTGGATTTTTCTTTTTAGATTATGTCTCTCACAGTGGGCATACACCTACGCTGAAAATTTCAGACCCCTACATGATTTATAAGTGGGAGAACTTGCAAAATATCAGTGTCACGCTAGAGCGTCGGAGCAGGAGGGATGGTTCCCAAGATGCGGAGACGAGGCCGTGCAGGTCTGGTAAGTCTCTTTACTCAGTGTAGTAACAGACAGAGCAGTTCTCAAATAGAAAGCGTCGGTGCATAAAAGGAAACTACAGGAGCACCGCGGCCAGGACGAAGAAGACTAAACATAAAACTACCTGCGAGTCAGGCGAACTACTATACTAGCAGGAGGGTAGAAAAACAGACAAAACTAACAGAATCTAAACACGTTAACGATAGAGCGACGGGGACACAGGCGACAAAGGTGTGGCATGGGCACCAGACATAGAAAAATAATCCAGTAACCTCTAGCAGCAGTCACAGGTATAAAAAGAGGTGGAGCCGGATTGGAAACAGGTGCGACTGATGCAGAAGAACCACCTGACTCACGGCTGGCCAATGTCTGCAGAGGGTACACAAGACAGAGCAGTGAGAGGAAGATAGGACCAACCCGCCTATGTCACAGAGGAGTCTGACAATGAGGGTGTTCAACGACTTATTTTTCTCACTGAATACAGTGAGGGCAATAACTATTTGAACCCCAGCTGATTTTGTAAGTTTGCCCACTAACAATGAAATGATCCGTCTATTATTTCAATGGTAGTTTAATTTGAACACTGAGAGACAACAATGACAAAAAAAATCCAGAAAAATGTGTTTCAAAAAGAATTATAAATTAATTGGCATTCACATTTGAAATAAGTATTTGATCCCCTGTCCGTCAGCAAGATCTCTAGCTCCCAGGTGGATCTTTTACAGGTAACGAGCTGACATTGGCAGCCCTCTCAGCTCGATGCCATACTCTGCACCATGGCCAAGACCAAAGAGCTTTCCAAGGATGTCAGGGACAAGATTGTGGACCTACACAAGGCTGGAATGGGCTACAAGACCATCGCCAAGGAGCTGGGTGGGAAGGTGACAACAGTTGGTGCAATTATTCGCCAATGGAAGAAACTTAAATTAACTGCCAATCTCCATCGGTCTGGAGCTCCATGCAAGATGTCACCTCGTGGAGTTTCAATGATAATGAGAACGGGGAGGAATCAGCCCAGAACCACTCGGAAGGAACTTGTCAATGATCTCAAGGCAGCTGGGACCATAGTCACCACAAAAACAGTTGCTAACACACTACGCCTTGAAGGACTGAATCCTGCTGTGCCCGCAAGGTCCCCCTGCTCAAGAAAGTCCATCTACAGGCCCGTTTGAAGTCTGCCACTGAACATCTGACTGATTCAGAGGAAGACTGGGTGAAGACTGGTGTTGGGGTCAGATGAGACCAAAATTGAGCTCTTTGGCGTCAACTTAACTCGCCGTGTTTGGAGGAGGAGGAATGCTGCCTACAACTCCGAAAATGCAAATTAATTTATAACTCTTTTTGAAACGCATTTTACTGGATTTTTTTTTGACATTGTTGTCTCAGTGTTCAAATAAACCTACCATTGAAATTACAGACTGATCATTTCTTTGTTAGTGGGCAAACTTACAAAATCACCTGGGGTTCAAAAAGTTTTTTCCCTCACTGTATATATATCTATATATATATATATA
>QODF01000076.1:2663330-2716652 GCA_024372805.1 Oostethus manadensis | reverse complement strand
GTTTAGATCTGATGTGTTTTCAAAGTGTTCCTCTAATTTTTTTTGAGCAGTTGTACAATACCAGGTACAGCCAATACATGAGCTTTATCAAAACCAAGTATCCTCACAACTGGGGACTTGTTACTCCTTGAGTTTCTTGTTGGTGACTTGCATGCCTCTCTATTTTATTGCTGCTTCCATTGCCATCATTGATTCTTTCCAGCAGACTCCACAGATTACGCAAGCCTGTCCTCACAGAGAGATGACCACCGTGTCAGGGTGGTGGTTTCCATCGCGAATTTAAACGTCTTTAAAGATGTGAGTGTGCAGTTGTTGTCAACCTCTCCACCAGTAAACACTTAAATACAGCTCAGTCACCTGCGTGTTGTTCTTGACGTCATCAGGAGGTGAAGCAGTCAGATTTATTCATCGGCACCGTCAGAGTGAATGGTAGAATGGACTGGCCCATGCTGGACTCAGCTGTCAGCCAGGCATTCAAGGTGAAGCGGCTTCTTTTGGTGGCATGACCCGTCTCAGAGACTGAATGTGCCATGTTCATGCAGTATGGTGATGTTTGTAATTTAACTTGTCACATTTAATTTTAGCACGCTGTTCCAAGCATTAGGTCAGACTGCTCTGATGTCTTTTAATGCTGTTCGCAGCCACTATGGGACATGTTTGCATGGTATTTGGGGGATGCTATGACATGCTGTGATAGTGTATTTAAACCAACATTTTACAGTAGTCTTAAATGGTTTTCTTTTCTCAGCATTTACTCCTGTGCCATTCATTCCAGGTCTACATTGCCAAAGTGGACCCCACCTCCAGTCTTGGCTTGTCCACTGACTCCATCTTCAGTTACAGTATGGGCCACATCAAGAGGGTTCTTGGGGGAGAGTCTCCTGAGACGCAACCCTCTCGCTGCATGTCCCGAGGGCCCACCAGTATCACTGTGGCTCTAAAAGGTATGCTCATGACTGGATTGTTTTTTGATGGATCTGGTTTGGTGGATGGTGGATTTGTATGAGTCATGTGGGGACAGTGTTTAAACATTTGTGCAGTTTCAGAAATGAAAGAAAGATATTTATTATTTTTTTCATTTTACGTGGTTAATTGAGTTCAGACCCAGTTGTGAATTTTCACAAAGTAGGATATAAATTCTGACCATGAAAGTTATGAACATAATCGTGTCAGAGGTGCACAGGGTGTAGAGCTGGTCCAGTGGTCCACAACCGGGACGAAAACCACATTGCAGCTCCTGTAGCCAAGGTTTGACTAACGATCGTACCCTTAGCTATAGTTGGAACATACCCTTCGGTCACTCTTATTAAAAAGGAGGACCATCACCCTGGTCTGCCAGTCCAGAAATACTGTTCCCATCTTCCATGCAATGGTAAAGACAGAGCCTTAAGGAACTCAGGGCGAAACTCGTAAACCCCCAGAGCCCCCAGAGCGGAATGTTTTGACTACCCCAGATACCTCAGCCACGGTGATGGAACTGTCTGTGTTTGTGTCCTGAGACTCTGTTTCATCTATAAAAGGTATGTCAATGGGATTGCCGAGGGCCTCAAAGTATTCCTTCCACCCATCGATATCCTCAGTCGAGGTCAGCAGGCCTCTGTCCCTACTGTAAACAGTGTGGACAGGCCACTGCTTCCCCTTTCTGAGACGTTGCACGGTTTGCCAGAACCACTTTGTGTTTTTACCTTGACCACAGCTGAGGCCATGTGCCGCCTGGCTTACCATTCTCCGTCAGGTGCTTGAGGAGTCCCACAAGCCATCCATGCTGGATCGAACTCCTTCTTCAGCTTGGTGTCCACCACTGGGTTCAAGTCTTGCTGCGACTTGGAACGACTGGACTCAACCACCTTGCAGCTGCAATTTGCACTAGCTGCCTCAGCAATGGAGGTACACAATACCGCCCAGTCGGACTCGATATCCCCGTCCGGGGACGAACGGAAAACTCTGCCAAACGTTCCCAGCACACCCTCACTACACGTTTGGGTCTGTCCGGCATCCTCCCCGGCCACCTAAACCAACTCATTACCAGGAGATGATCAGTTGACAGCTCAGCCCCTCCCTTCACTCGCGTGTCCAGAACACGCAGATGCAGTTCTGATGATACTAGTACAAAGATCATAGACCTGCGGCCTAGGGTGTGCTGGTGCGAAGTGGACTTGTGGGGACATCCTTATGTTCGAACATGGTGTTTGTTATGGACAAACTGTGGTTCGCACAGAAGTTCAACAACACACCGCAGAGGTTCAGATCGGTGAGGTCGTTCCTCCCAATCACACCTCAGCATGCCCACGACTCTAGTGAAGACAAGCGGTACAGAAAATAGATGGATGGGACATTGAGATTTCAGTCAAGAGTGCCCCACCGTCATGAAATATATTAAAATATGATATTTTCTTGCAGGTTCTTTTTCATAAACTGAATACAGTCATTCCTCGCTACGGCACGATTTGAATATTGCCCCCTCATTCTATCACGTTTTTTCCAAAATGTATTAATTAATAAACAATTGCTGTTTGTGATCTATTATTCCATGTGGAAGTGATATGTTTTTTGCTTGCTTATTTTGTCGTTCTTGCTCACTCAGTTTCAAAACGATTGTTTAGAATAAATAAATTGGAGGCTACTTTGCTGCAATTTTTTTTTTATTTCCTTTCTGATTTCTTTTTTTTTGTTCGCATGTTTGTCACACTTAAATGTTACCGATCATCAAACAAATTTAAATATTAGTCACTGACAACACAACTGAACAGAAAATGCAGTTTTTACATTAAACATTTTATTAATATGGAAGAAAAAAAGTCCAAACCTACTAAAAAACTGGCCGCACGGTAAATGAGTGGGTACCATGTTGGGCTCACAGTCAGGAGGTTCAGGGTTCGAATCTCCATTGGGCATCTCTGTGTGGAGTTTGCATGTTCTCTCCGTGTGTGCGTGGGTTTTCTCCGGGTACTCCGGTTTCCTCCCACATACCAAAAACATGCATGTTAGGTTAATTTGCGACTCTAAATTATCCATTAGGGTATGAATGTGAGTGTGAATGTTTGTATATCTGCCCTGAGATTGACTGGCGACCAGTCCAGGGTGAACCCCGCCTCCCGCCCAAAGTCAGCTGGGATAGGCTCCAGCATACCCGCGACTCTGAGGATAAGCGGTATAGAAAATGGATGGATGGATACTGAAAAACGGATTGCCTCCTCAACCTAATAAGTGGTTGGGCTACCTTTGGCAGCAACAACTGCAATTAAGTGTTTGTGATAACTTGAAATAGGTCTCATACAGCGCTGTGGAGGAATTTTGTACCACTCATCTTTGCAGAATTTTTTTTAATTTTGCCACATTGGAGGGTTTTCCAGCATAAACCACCTTTTAAGGTCATGCCACAGCATCTCAAATGGATGCAGGTCAGGACTTTGATTAGGCCACTTCAAAGTCTTCATTTTGTTTTTCTTCAGCCATTCAGAGGTGGACTTGCTGGTGTGTTTTGGATTGTTGTCTTGCAGCTGAACCCAAGTGCGTTTCAGATTGAGGTCACAAACGGATGATCACAGCCAGTCTTGCAGGTCCTGAAACAGCCAAATATCCCCCAGACATTCACACTACCACCACCATATTTTACTGTTGGTATGATTTTCCTTTTACGCCAGATGTATGGACACACACCTTCAAAAAAGTTCAACATTTGTCTTGTCAGACCACAAAATATTTTCCCAAAGGTCTTGGGGGTCATCAAGAGGTTTTCTTTACCCTTAATGTTATTTTTGCTCAGCAGTAGCATTTTTTTTTTACATAGTCATGTAATTTTGGTTTTTTTTTCTAGTAAAAACTTTAATTTAAATGTTGTGTTCAGTTGTGTTGCCATTGGCTGATATTTAAATTTGTTTGAGGATCTGAAACAAAAGTGTGACAAACATGCAAAAAATTAAGAAATCAGGAAGGGTGCGAACACTTTCACTTTCACACCACTGTAACTATTTAGCTTAGTGTACAGTATTGCTAATTTCAATTTGGCTGCCGACTCTTATGACCTCAGAGATGCTATGGCCTGCGTACAAGCGCAATGTGATGTAAACAAAACTTGCAGTACAGTCGGAATACACGTCTATGTCTATGGCATGAATATATCAGTCATAGTCATAGATGATAGGCTGATGGCAACCTTTTGTTTTAATGCAATGCAATCAACCCACATTCTCCATCCATCCATCCATTTTCCACCGCTTATCCGGGTCCGGGTCGCGGGGGCAGCAGCTTCAGTAGGGAAGTCCAGACTTCCCGGTCCCCAGCGACCTCTTCCAGCTCCATCGGGAGGACACCAAGGCGTTCCCAGGCCAGCTGTGAGACATAGTCCCTCCAGCGTGTCCTAGGTCTTCCCGGGGGCCTTCTCCCGACCGGGCATGCCCGAAACACCTCACCAGGGAGGCGCCCGGGAGGCATCCGGACTAGATGCCCGAGCCACCTCAACTGGCTCCTCTCGATGTGAAGGAGCAGCGGCTCTACTCTGAGCTCCTCCCGGATGGCCGAGCTCCTCACCCTATCTCTTAGGGTGAGTCCAGCCACCCTACGAAGGAAACTCATTTCCGCCGCTTGTATCCGCGATCTCATTCTTTCGGTCATGACCCATAACTCATGACCATAGGTGAGGGTGGGAACGTAGATCGATCGGTAAACAGAGAGCTTTGCCTTCCGGCTCAGCTCTCTCTTCACCACGACGGTCCGGTACAGCGACCGCATTACTGCAGATGCTGCACCGATCCGTCTGTCGATCTCACGCTCCAACCTTCCCTCACTCGTGAACAAGAACCCGAGATACTTGAACTCCTCCACCTGAGGCAAGACCTCACTCCCAACCCGGAGGGTACAGTCCACCCGTTTCCGACTGAGAACCATGGCCTCGGATTTGGAGGTGCTGAGTCTCATCCCAGAAGCTTCACACTCAGCTGCAAACCGCTCCAGTAAACGCTGAAGGTCACAGCCTGATGAGGCCATAAGGACCACATCGTCTGCAAATAGCAGAGACGAGATCCTAAGGTCACCAAGCTGGACTCCCTCAACACCTTGACTGCGCCTAGAAATTCTGTCCATGAAGATTATGAACAGAATCGGTGACAAAGGGCAGCCTTGGCGGAGGCCAACGTTCACCGGAAACAAGCTCGACTTACTGCTGGCAATGCGAACCAGGCTCCTGCTTCGATTGTACAAGGACCGAATGGCACGTAGAAGCGGGCCATCAATCCCGTACTCCCGGAGCACCCCCCACAGGACACCACGAGGGACACGGTCGAATGCCTTTTCCAGGTCTACAAAGCACATGTAGACTGGTTGGGCAAACTCCCACATACCCTCGAGTACCCTTGCAAGGGTGTAGAGCTGGTCCAGTGTTCCGCGACCGGGACGAAAACCACATTGCAGCTCCTCTAACCGAGGTTCGACTAACGGTCGTACCCTTCTCTCCAGCACCCTGGAGTAGACTTTCCCAGGAAGGCTGAGGAGTGTGATCCCCCTATAGTTGGAACACACCCTCCGGTCACCCTTTTTAAAAATGGGGACCACCACCCCGGTCTGCCAGTCCAGAGGTACTGTTCCTGACTTCCATGCAATGTTGTAGAGGCGTGTCAACCAACACAGTCCTCCAACATCCAGAGCCTTGAGAAATTCTGAGCGGAACTCGTCTACCCCCGGAGCCTTGCCACTGGGGAGTGATTTGACTACCCCAATTACCTCAGCCACGGTGATAGAACTGTCCACGTACGTATCCTCAGACTCTGCTTCCTCTATGGAAGGCATGTCAGTGGGATTGAGAAGGGCCTCGAAGTATTCCTTCCACCGACCAACTATATCCACAGTCGTGGTCAGCAAGCCCCCGTCCGCACTGTAAACAGTGTGAACTGGGGGCTGCTTCCCCTTTCTGAGGTGTCGGACGGTTTGCCAGAACCTCTTCGAGGCCGACCGAAAGTCGTGCTCCATAGCCTCACCGAACTCCTCCCACACCCGAGTTTTTGCCTCGACCACCGCCGAAGCCGCGTGCCGCTTGGCCTGCCGGTACCTGTCAGCTGCTTCGGGAGTCCCGCAAGCCATCCATGCTCGATAGGACTCCTTTTTCAGCTTGACGGCAGCCCTAACCCCCGGTGTCCACCATCGGGTTCGGGGCTTGCCACCACGACTGGCACCGACCACCTTGCGGCCGCAACCACAACTGGCTGCCTCAGCAATAGAGGCACGGAATACGGCCCATTCGGACTCAATATCCCGGTCCTCCCTCGAAATGCAGGCGAAGCTCTGCCGGAGATGAGAGTTGAAGACTCGACGAACGGGAGATTCTGCCAGACGTTCCCAGCACACCCTCACTACGCGTTTGGGTCTGCCAGGTCTGTCCGGCATCCTTCCCCGCCATCTAATCCAACTCATCACCAGGTGGTGGTCAGTTGACAGCTCAGCCCCTCTCTTCACCCGCGTGTCCAGAACATACGGACGCAGGTCTGATGATACGACCACAAAGTCGATCATAGACCTGCGACCTAGGGTGTCCTGGTGCCAAGTGCACTTATGGGCATCCTTATGTTCGAACATGGTGTTCGTTATGGACAAACTGTAGTTCGCACAGAAGTCCAGCAACAACACACCGCACGGGTTCAGGTCAGGGAGGCCGTTCCTCCCAACCACGCCCCTCCAAGTCACACTGTCATTGCCCACATGGGCGTTGAAGTCTCCCAGTAGAACTATGGAGTCACCAGCTGGGGTGCTCTCCAGCACCCCTCTGATAGACTCCAAGAAGGCTGGGTACTCTGAACTGCCGTTCGGCGCATAGGCACAAACCACAGTCAGGACCCTTTCCCCAGCCCTAAGGCGTAGGGAAGTAACCCTCTCGTTTACTGGGGATGACTCCAACACAGAGGCACCAAGCCGGGGGGCTAACAATAAGCCCACACCAGCTCGCCGCCTCTCCCCAGCGGCAACTCCAGAGAAGAACAAGGTCCAGCCCCTCTCAAGGAGTTTGGTTCCAGAGCCTAAACTGTGGGTTGAGGTGAGTCCGACTATATCTAGTCGGAATCTCTCCGCCTCTTCCACAAGCTCGGGCTCCTTCCCCACCAGAGAAGTGACATTCCATGTCCCAAGAACCAGATTTGGTCGCCGAAGCCCAGGTCGCCCGGACACCCGCCCTCGACCACTGCCCAAATCACACAGCACCGGACCCTTATGCTTGCCCCTGCAGGTGGTGGGTCTGCGGGGGGGAGTTCCCGTGCGGCTTCTTCGGGCTAGGCCCGGCCAGGTCCCACGGGTGAAGACCTGACCACCAGGCGCTCGCCTGCGAGCCCCTCCCCCAGGCCTGGCTCCAGGGTGAGGCCCCGGTATCCCACGTCCGGGCGAGGTGCGGTCACTCCTAATGTTTCTCTTCATATGGGTCTTCTGAATCACTCTTAGTCTGGCTCGTCACCTAGAACCTGTTTGCCTTGGGAGACCCTACCAGGGGCATAAAGCCCCCGACAACATAGCTCCTAGGATCACTCGGGCACTCAAACCCCTCCACCGCGGTAAGGTGGTGATTCACGGAGGTGATTCAACCCACATTCTGTTTGAGATATTACAATTACAACTGTGTATGTAATGTCTTATTCCATCCATCCTTTGTTAATCACAGTTAATTGGCTCCAGAACTGACTGTGATAAGTGAATTTCCGCGAAGTAATAATTAATATTACTAAATAATATTTGGAATATTATTTTTGTATTACTATTATTATATTATAATATTTGGGTAGTTATGGCATACAGAACCCCTTTACGATTTTCTTAATAAAGTAACATTATTAGACCCCTCATGACATGAAATAACAACCAAAAAGTCACCTTTACATTTTTATTCCCTAATATAGTAGATATAATCACAGAAAATAAGACATATGACACATAAATAAGAAAACATACAGTAGGCTCGCACTGATTTTTTTCTGGACAGTGTAATTCTGCCCTTACAATGGCGGCTTTATATGGCTCTACACTCGTGTTACCCAGGATTGTAGACATAATCAGCTATTTAAGATGCAAATAAAACTGCTGCTTGAGCATTATCACAGTTTTTTTTTTTAATGATGTCTTCTGTATTAGGTAATACAATAAAGGTGACAATAGGGGTGTTATTTCATGTTTCTTTTTATACCTCTTGATTCCCGAGGGAACAAAGGACCATATTTCGTGTTTAAAGGTGTCTAATAATGTTTAAAAACTTTTTTAGAAGGTCATAAACAGGTTTTCCATGCTGTATGAAAATATTCAATTTAATAATACGAATCCTTACTTGTGAAAATAACCTGAATTTCTGCTTGCAGTGTCACACTTTGGGTACCCCCTACAGAAGATATAAAGCATATATAAAAAAAGAATTTAAACTTTTTAAACTATTTCATCACAATGCATATCTACATGAATATTCACTAATTTTCAACATTTGGGTCAGTCTTTCTACACTTTTAAAAGTGTAGAAAGTGTAAAAGTGCGTACAACTACACAAATTGCAAGTAAGCAGGTCATACAAATGAATGCCACAGTCAGTGGTTGGGAAATTAAATGACGTGCTTCACATTGTCACCGGGGCAGATATGTTTGGTTTGGGCTATGCTCAATACATTCACCCCTCCAACCATTAGTCCATCTCTGCATGAAGAATGCTTGAAGCCAGAGTTGGAAAAAAATGTGTGAAGCTTCCTGCGTAATTTGATGCAGGTCCAGTTGGTCGACAGGCCCCCATAGATGTTAATGTGGAACCCTACACTTGTGCTAGCTGGTGGGCTCGCTCACCCTCACTCACTACACTGCGGAAGTTATTTTCAGAGCCAAATGCTTGAGCAACACATTGCTTATGAAGGGCATGCAAGGCAATACGTAAACTAATTTGTGAGATGAGTTCTTACACCAATCATCATCTTGGCAGGCAACTTACGCCACTATCTCAAAACAAATATCATTTTCAGTTTTTCACATTTAAGTTAAATTTGATCATAAATTAGGGAGTTATTGTGTTTCTCCAGGTTATATGTCCACAACTCATATTGCTAGAAAGGTGAAACTTGGCACATTAACTGGAAATGACATTTGTGTTTCGAAAGAAATTGGAGCTTAGTTGGCCAGATGATGGTGCTCTAATTAACAGCCTCAAAATAACCTTTGAGAAAACTGGCTGAAAGTGTGTCATCAAGTGTGTGTTTTTTTTTCTCAGTTCTGCGAACGAAACAATCCCAATTTGAATCACTGTTTTATCGGCCCACCTCACCCACTTTATTGTATACTGTTTCTCTGACTTTTGTCATTAACAGTTAACAGCATTAACAGCAAATTAAAGAAATTCTGAAGGTAATTGCAATCTCCCAAAATTTTGCTGAAAAAAAAAAATGAAATCTTTAAATGAAACGCAGCTGATCTCATCTAATAAGTCAGACAACAATCGAAAGGTCATCCAAATGCAAACAAAGTTAAAACCAGGTTGCTTACTTTTTATGTTTCATCTTGTGTATTGCTATCTTTCCAGGCTTGAAGGAGAAGTGCGTGGACAGCCTCGTCTTTGAGACCCTTATACCCAAACCAATGATGCAACACTATATCAGCCTGCTACTCAAACACCGCAGACTTATCCTATCTGGACCGAGCGGAACGGGTAAGACCTACCTCGCCTCCCGTCTGGCTGAGTACCTGGTGGACCGCAGCGCCCGTGAAGTCTTTGATGGCATCGTTGTGACCTTCAACATGCATCGCCAGTCGTGCAAGGTGACAGAAAGCAAATCAAACGAGTGATGAGCTACCCTGTCCAGTCATCAACTTCCTTTTAATCGACTTTTTACCTTCAGGATCTGCAGCTGTATCTCTCCAACTTGGCCAATCAAATCGACCGAGAAACCAGCTCCTCCGAAAACCCTCTGGTCATTATTGTGGACGATATTCATGACCCAGCTGCAGTCAGTGAACTAGTTAACGGGGCGCTCACTTGCAAATATCACAAATGGTAATCTATGCATAGTCTGATTAAAAAATATAAAAAGAAAACCAAGTAAAACATATTTAGACCTGAATAACACTGTTCCCCTCTTCAGTCCGTACATCATCGGTACAAGCAATCAGCCAGTGAAGATGACTGCAAACCACAGCCTGCACCTCAGCTTCAGGCAAGTGT
The DNA here is from genome assembly GCA_024372805.1 of Oostethus manadensis. Classification (NCBI taxonomy): domain Eukaryota; kingdom Metazoa; phylum Chordata; class Actinopteri; order Syngnathiformes; family Syngnathidae; genus Oostethus; species Oostethus manadensis. Next base: position 2,706,493 of record QODF01000076.1, on the reverse strand, counting down.
TTATGTCTAAACTACTGGAAAGAAAAGTGAGTTCACAGAACAAATTGAGCCCAATTAACCATTTTGTCTCCAGTCTCATGGGACTTGTTAGTGTTATAAGGCATCGGGTATGATTTGGTCCGTGGGATACGTTACCTCGTTTTGGTCCGTGGAAGTTCAATATGGCACCTCTTGGCAAAGAACTCTTTGAGGATGTAAAAAGAATAGTTCAACATTAAGATGTTATTGGCTATTGGAAGAGTACCAAAACTCTAAAGCTGAGCTGCAGAATGGTGGCCAAGACCATGCAGCGTTATAAGAAGACACTTTACACTCAGGCCTCCCCACAGTTGAATGTGCATGCACACTTTGCACACATAGAGGTTGAAGGATTGGGGGGTGTCAGCCTGTAGTGCTCAAATCATAGGCCACACTCAAATTGGTCTGCATGGCTATCATTTCAGAGGTAAGTTTTTTCTAAAGCTGATGCACAAGAAAGCCAACTGTTTGCTGAAAACAGTGTCTTGTGTACAGTCAAGCATGCAGGCGGGAGTGTCATGGTATAGGCTGTATTAGTGCTGCCAGCACAGGGAAGCACAGTTGATTGAGAGAAACATCAATGCCAACCTGTACTGTGACATATTCAAGCAGTGCATGATGCCCTCTATTGGGAAACAAAGCTACAGGGCAGTATTCCAACATTAAAAGGGCGCCAAACACCCCTCCAAGACCACACTGCCTAGCTAAAGAAGCTGAGGGTAAAGGTGATGGACCTAAACCTTACTCAGCATCTGTGGGCCATTCTCAAACAGTAGGTGGAGAACAACAATGTGTCTAACATCCACCAGCTCCATGATGTTGTGAGAAGTCAAAAAGGATTCCAGTATCAACTGGTGAAGGTCTAGTGAAATCCTTGCCCAAGTAGCAATGTTGGAAAATAATGGTTTGGACATTTTCACAAGGGTGTGCGCTCACTTTTGTTGCCATCAGTTTATCCATTAATGACTGTGTATGGAGTTACTTCAAGAGGACAGTGAATTTACAAGATATTGTTGTACAAGCAGTACACTCGCTACTTTACATTACACCAAATATTTGTTTCCTTGGTGTTGTCCCATGAAAAAATATAATTTAATATTTTTAAATGAAGGTTAAAATATGTAAACTACAGGAGATTTACAAAAACGAACGGGAAGTTGATGGGATAGAAGGGCAAAATATGGTAGGTTCCTCGGAAAGGGTCACTGACATGATTTATCAACTTTGCATAAATATGTTCAATGGCAGGAGCAATGACAAACAAGGGTCGTTTCCAGAGGTGAAGTTGGCGCAGTGACACATCTCAGCTAAAGCCAAGGAGAAAACCTTTTATGAGGGAGCTCGTCGACTTCGTTCGGTGCATCCATCCATCCATTTTCTATGTTGCTTATCCTCATTAGGGTCGCAGGGGTATGTATCCTAGCTGACTTTGGGCGAGAGGCGGGGTACACGCTGGACTGGTCACCAGTCAATCGCAGTTGTTCGGTACATTTTTTATCAAAATAGTAGTTTGGCCAAAATGTGTTTCGGAACATTATTCGGTGTCAAAGTGATACTGTAAGATTGTTTTCTTTTCCAAAAGACGATGGTTTAAAAGACTACAATAATGCTAGGCTACACAGCATGCTTGTGCAAAATTCAGAAATAAATTGAATTAAATGGATGAATTTGAAAAAAACTGTACCCCACAGGGTGTTGAATTGAATTTGAATTTCAAGAAGTTCAAATTCATCGCAATTCAGGTACATTTTATTCTCATCACATATCAGTGAGTGCAAACATTTAACATACATTTTCTTCCAAATATAAGTACAGACACTAACACTAAGCATACACCATAGTGTTGGAAAGTTCAGCAATTTATCTTAATTTCAAAGTGATCAAATGAAGCAATGTTTTGGTAAATGCAGTAATCATTTGTTTAAGTACTTTACAGGGTAAAGTTGTTGCATCTAACGGTCAACAGCTCCTCAAATGTTTTTTCATTGAGGCAGCACCGTTCTGGTATGAATATCTTGGCTGCAATACTAAACATCACTAAACACTAAATATCTTTTGTACGAGTGCAGAGGAACATTAACTTAGTTGCAGTTGTAGTCTTTTTCTTAAGCACTTAAGGACACTATCATGCTAGGTGTCAGCATCCTAATGATAACATTTTAGCAAGCAAACATTGTTATACTAACTGTTTTATCTTTTTAGAGCTAGGCACTTCTAAACTTAGCTGTATTATGCTAGGTGTTAGTGAGTTTCATGGCCGAGGTATCTAAATATATTGATAAAATAAACGCAGAACTAATAGTTATGGTGTGAACCACAATATGGGGGGAACTATATCGCTCGAGTGTTTTTCTAGTTTAAATCTTGGATCAAGCGTTGCAGCCATCTAAAAGCATTTCATATCCATGTCAAATCCATGTCCAAATTCAAGAATTGAATTGTAATTTAGGGGTCATTCTCAATTCAAGTCTGAATTTTGTACAGCCCTGCTACACAGTAAAAAAAAAAAACACATCAAAGATGCCACAGAACTGAGTAAGTCATGTCTTATTTACATAATGTATTCCAAACACTATGCACCCGTAGTGACAAGCATTCAAAGCATTATTATTACGGGTGTAACGATTCGTTTTAACGATTCCATTTGTATTACGATTCGTATCACAATTCATGGTTGCCGATTCAAGGACAATATTGGTTAATTTAGAACGATACAATTTGAAACAATAACTTCCATCCATCCGTTTTCTATACCGCTTATCCTCATTAGGGTCGCGGGTATGCTGGAGCCTATCCCACCTGACTTTGGGCAAGAGGCGGGGTACACCCTGGACTGGTCGCCAGTCAATCACAGGGCAGATAAAGAAACATTCACACTCACATTCATACCTATGGACAATTTAGAGTTGCCAATAACTTTTTAGCCAAAAATTCAATCATTCAAACTTTGAAATAAATACCTGGATACTGGATCGTGCAGGTAAGGTTTCCTAAATTTTTGAATGAATGAAATGTCATCTGCATAAAGTGAATAAATATCCTACATACGGTAACATCTGCACAGACACTATTAAAGCCACAGGTATGTATTTGATCAACACATAATCTCCGTTGGGCATCTCTGTGTGGAGTTTGCATATTCTTCCCGTGCGTGCGCGGGTTTTCTCTGGGTACTCCGGTTTCCTCCCACATTCCAAAAACATGCATGTTAGCTTAATTGGTGACTCTAAATTGTCCATTAGAGTGTGAATGTTTGTATGACTGCCCTGCGATTGACTGGGTGTATACTGCTTCTTGGCCAAAGTCAGCTGGGATAGGCTCCTGCATACCCGCGACCCTAATGAGGATAAGCGGTATAGAAAATGGATGGATGGAGGGGTTTATCATTGCAAGAAATAATAATGGCAAACGCAACTGATTCCTAAACGACACCCCCCAGTCCTGGTCCGTACACGGCAACGCGAAACAGACAACCAGAACACAAACGTGCACATCAGTATAAGTTTAAGTTTACTAGGCAACTTTTATCTTCCATCCATGAGTTTGAAAAGCTACAAGTTGGACTTAACTTTTTCCGATGTATCCGACTACTGACACATCTCTGAAATATTTTCTATAATCATTATAAACATCCTCTGTCTGCTATACCTCCATGTTTGTTTACGTATGAGGTGCAACTGCGCTGATGTCATATGGAAAACAGCCTGCGACTGGACTTTGTCATGGCTCCTACCATGCCCAATAATTATAATTTTTTTTTAATTTAACCTTTCCTTTTATACAATGACAGAATATAATTACAAACAATATAGTACATATTACAGAAAACCTGATAAATCATGTCAGTCACTAAAAGGGCTAAAAGGTCTTCTTCCATAGGGCAGTTGGTTTATTTTGCACTTTTGAGTTATTGAGTGACTCTGGGACTTTGAGTTACTTACCAGGTTTATTTCTGTGTTTGACCTCAGGATGGTGACCTTCTCCAACAATGTGGAGCCAGCTAATGGCTTCCTGGTGCGATACCTGCACAGAAAACTGATGGAGTCGGAGGACGAGAGGAGCTTGACCAATGAGGACCTGATCCAGGTACTGGACTGGGTTCCCAAATTGTGGTATCACCTGCACACCTTCCTGGAGAAGCACAGCACATCTGACTTTCTCATTGGTATGAAACCTTCTGATCAGAATAGGGATAGTCCTTTGGGGATATATTTCTTTCAATGTGTTCTGCTGTTTATCCCCAGGACCCTGCTTCTTCCTGTCCTGTCCAGTCACAGTAGATGAGTTTCAATCATGGTTTATTGACCTATGGAACCATTCTATTATTCCCTACTTGCAAGAAGGAGCCAAGGATGGCATCAAGGTGAAAGAAACTTTCTCATTGAACACATCTTCGGTTTGTCTTTGTCGTCTTGCATGATTTCTTTTCTAATGTGCCTGGGTGGCTTCCTTTACAAGATGCTATAAGTTTACTTTTCTGGTATATTTCAATTCTCCAGATCCACGGGCAGAAAGCGGTATGGGAGGACCCTGTGGAGTGGGTGAGGGGCACTCTGCCTTGGCCTTCTGCCCAGCAGGACCAGGCAAAGCTGTTCCATCTTCCTCCTCCTAGCATTGGCTCCAGCAGTCCTGGTCAGTCCGGCGAGGAGAAGTCTTACAAGGAAACAACACCAAGCTCGGTGGAATCTGATCCACTGGTAAGAGAGAATACCTTGCAAGTGAGTATGCATAGAATTAGTGGTTTCAAATATCTAACATGTCTTCTTTGATTGTAGATGGCAATGCTTTTGAAGCTTCAAGAGGCTGCCAATTACATTGAATCCCCGGACAAAGACGAGCCCAACCTGCCGAGACTGTGAACAAGCTCACACTTTAAACTCAGCACTTCATATCATAAACTTTATAGTCATTGTTACTTGTCTGCTGTACTGTACATTCAGGAAACCTAAGAAATGGTTGTAGGGTGATTTTAAAATGTCATTCCTTTACTGGAAGGTAATGCAGTATTTCCAAGAAGGTATCGAAAGATTGAAAAATATATATTACACACTAGATTCACTTCAGGTCCCTTTACCACCTTTTTCTCCTCAGTACTCTTCTTAAATTGGTGCTAATAATTCAAGATAAAACACTTCAGGTGATGTCTGAAACAGTGCATCAAGGGATACATTGTTCTTGTCCACTGACGCTGTTCTCACACACATTAGGGTGACTCACTTCTGGGAAAAAAAAGTATGACAGCATGGTGGAAGTCGCTTAGGTTTGTCCGTCTCTACAGCCAAATGTTACACATTATGCAATCCTAAACGTTCCAATCGGAGCAGGTAAAACAAAAATAAAAAAATACAAAACAAGATGCCTTAAAAACAAAAAGGTCAGTGTCACCACGACTTCAGCAGCTCACACTGGTGCTTAAATCATCTTAACTCTGTCTATTATCACTTTTATCAGGTTTCAATGACCTTTTTCTGCAAGTATGAGTTTTTTTTTACTTTGAACACATTCAAGTCATTCACAAACTGAAAGATTGCTGTCATACTTTCTTTGAACGCACTTACTGGTGATTCCAGCTAATCGCTGTTCTAGCACTACTGTATTTGCTATTTGCTTTACCCTTACACGTAATTATCACCGCTGCCGGGTACACTACACCAATTATTCTGACTGGAATTCCTCCACCGGGACGATGACGCAGTTTGAATCCACTGATTTGCAACCTCATGCTAAAGGGGGAAGGAGTATTAGGGCCACACTGATAAGAACAAAGAAAATAGTCACAGCTGGCTACATGGAAATCTGGCTGATGCAGTTGGGAACTAACATGGGAATGAATGTATATATTACTAGTTTTCGTAGCTCGGCTAGTCAAGCAAGTAAGTGATATAAGTTACAAAATCTGTGTAGTAACGCAATCAAGCACTGATGGCTGGTCACATTCCAACCACTAAAGATGGAAATTAAAGCAGGTTATGGGTTGGGCTAATCTTAGCGCTTGAATGAGGTAGCTAATACTAACTGTTAATGCGAGCTGTTAAGGCTAGCTACTAGAGCTACTATTTGTTATTAACCCTTTAAGCTCCAAAGTCACAAAATTGTGATATGCTACATTGCTGAATTTAACAATCCATTGCTGCCTCATATGATGCCTCATGTAGTTAATACTGGCAGACATCTCTTACTTCAATCTGAGCTGCATTTGCAGGCGTGTTTCTATGCAAAGTTCAAGAGTGTACAGACTTTGAACCCCCCTGTCCGTTTGCCAAGACAGTCCATACACAGCACATTCTTGAGCCAATGCTTTGCTTCACCGTGTCCGGGTAGGGCGTGGTGGGTGGTCAAAACACCGCTAATGGGGAGGGGGATAGCAGGAATGTAAAAATGCAAGCAGTAGGAAGATGCGGTAATATCCGTGGGAGAGTCTTCGGCAGAAGAATATAAATAGATGGATAGATATGACCTGAAAATACAATGACCTGGATGAATGAGAATTTTGACAGGCATAATAGATAGGTAGATACGGTAGATAGATTTTAGATGAGTGGATTTACTCCCATGACCAACTTTGGGTTATACTGATGATTTTTCTCAATCTCTAACCATTTTCATGCTACAACATTTTAAAATAATGATATAAAAAACTGAATATTTTCTTTAAAAACTCTGGCGCCTAAAGGGTTAATTGTAAAACATTATGTAAAAACATGTAGCAAATCTTACCTTTTGATGAGTGCTACTTTCTGCGATAATTGTTTTTGTTCTATCGTCGTCCTGAAGAGCTTCTTCTTTAGGTTATCTGTAATAAAACTGTGGCAAACTAAAATCCTTTATTTGTGTAATAGTGTGTCCCTAATACTCGTTCATAAAATTTAGTTGTACAATGATTGTATAGGTGAAATCAGATAACCAAGCCAAAACATTGTTCCGAATCACGTCTGTAGGTTCAACTGCACAAATGAATGTAGAGAAAACCCTTGTGAAGGAGCCACTGAACAGTATCGAAAATGTAGCGGAGCGTTTGACGAAGCTGCGTCACAAAAAAAAGCTCGTTAAAAAATGCTCGAATAGAATGACTTTAAAGCTACCCACGGCCACTTCGCCAGGAGAATCTTCAACATTTGGTGCTTTTCAACATTGTCACAAACTGTCATATTCATGCAACAATTCAGGGTAGCTTGAAGAGATGGTTAAAAACATTGTTACATTTTTAGGATACTTTTTTTAGGATGTTGACGACATTTAAAGACAGTGGCGTCACGTGAGACATTGTTCAACGTATATGACCATGTTGATGTATTCCTATCAAAGAGCGGATGACTGTCGATCATTTAACACTTTTTTAAGTGTTCCATGTAGTTTTTAAAAATTTAGAATCAAACTTAAGTGGAGCATAACTGTATCCCAAAAGGAGTAACAAGTGATTTTGATTTTTATTGGATTGTGTACGCGTTGTTGAATGGACTCATTAAACAAACAAATGTCCGATCACTTGAGCGACACACTTAGATATTGTGATAAGATGAATTAAACACTTGTTGCTTTGCTCTTGTGTAGCACTTTTTTTTGTGCAAATGAAGTACTCATAAATTTAAGTGAATATAAAGATGACTTTAACAGTTACTGTACAAACAACTTGGGTTTAAATTTTTGCACAATTCTTATTTGAGAATAATTGCAAATTAACTCTCATGATTCAAACATGAGTTTCACAATTACAGTATGTGGGTTTCAATTATTGTAAATATGTTAGTCACGTCGCTAAAAAAAATTGAATCCATGATATAAAGTTTGTCATCTCATTCAGTGGTTTTTGTGCTCGCAGTAGCTGTAATTTAGGATTACGTCAAAGTGTGTCAGGACTATACAGCAACTTCTACTGGTGTTTTTCTGAAACTTTTCGAGTAGATCATGTTCCTGCACGTTCCGTCGTTCTGACGGGATCAAGTGGGTAGCCATAATGTCTGGGGCGTTGTGTTGGAAACAGGGTAAAATGAAAGGACATGATGGATTGACCGAATGAATAATTCACGAATGGTCATGATTGTCATTTCAAGTTTAATCCCAAAAACAGCACTTGTATTGATTTTGAATACCCTAGAAGCCAATACAGGTTGCTGGATAGTCATATTTTTTGAGAAACTTGTTGACTAAACATTAATTGTAAAAAAGAAAAAAACAGAGATGTTTATGAAAGCTTTGCAAATGTTAAGGGATTTTCTGTGTTGTAAATGCATGTAAACTTGTTGTGTGATGATGAGTGACATGAATTGTTTATTAGGAAGATCATTAATGGTTTCCTTTTTTTAAATTCCGAGATATTTGATATTTCTTTTTTTTTCTAAAGACTCCTTTATAAAAGGTTGATTTCTCTATTTTGTACAAAACATCATTGTAGAGACTGTTATATGGCAGCATTCTGGATGAAGCAACAATTTGTGAAGAGGGTTCATAGTTGGGTCCAACAATACACAGCCAGGCTAAGTACTGTATTAAGATGGCCCCCATCATTGTTTGATGATGCTGAAGTTAGCTTCCGAGTTGCTAGCGTCCAAATCAATTTAAGGTGGTATTAACCAAATATGCACCGTTGTCACACTGCATACTTCTCATTTGATATTTTAGGTAAGACATTAACTCTGCGACACACCCACTGTTGTTTTTGTGAAACCTTTAATGTATTTGTGAAAATTCAGTAAAGGCACATTTATACGTTTTTTTCAGCATCTAGCCCATATTAAACCGGGTGCTGTTTCACAACCACAGAACCTAGACTTCTAAAATCTTGACTGAATTAATCTACAGACCCCAAAGGTTCATAAAAACAAAGTTTGAGATTTGTGGAACCTTTATTCTATTTGTGAAACTACAGTATAATAAAGAAACCGTTATGCATTTTGTTAGTAGCTAAACCCTATTAGTCCAGATGCTGTTCCAAAACCAAAGGACTTCTCAAATCTGGACTGGTTTTAACTACACACCCCAAAGGTTTCATAAAAACAGAGTTTCTGATTTGTGAAACTTAAATTCTATTTGTGAAAATGCAATAAAGGTACACTTCTCTATATTCGGCCTCTAGACCATATAAGACCAGGTGCTGTTTGAAAACCACTGTGCCAACACTTTTCAAATCTGGCCTGTATTAATCTACAGACCCCAAACTTTCCTAAACACAGAGGACCTTGCAGGGGCAAACCACACTAACACTGAACTCACGGAAGAGCTTGACACATAGTGTAACTACATTTGCGGTTGCCACACTAAAGTAAACACACAGAGCAACTACTACTATAGGGAATAACCATGTTAACGCTAAACATGTAACATGTAGCCATTCCTTATGAAACAATGATTGCAAAGCATACTGGAGCATACTAGGATATACTGTGTGTGTATATATATATATATATATATATATATATATATACAGACATATATACATATACAAATACACACACACACACACAGTCAATCGCAGGGCAGACAAACATTCACACTGACATCCATACCTACGGACAATGTAGAGTTGCCAATTAACCTAACATGCATGTTTTTGGAATGTGGGAGGAAACCGGAGTACGTGGAGAAAACATGCATGCAAACTCCTCACACAGATTCGAACCCAGATCTCCTGACTGTGCGGCCAACATATACTGCACAAGTCTAAAAATCTATTTGTCTAACGCTAGTCTCTTTATAGTAGCAGCGCATTTAAATTGCACATTAAACCATGTTACAACAGCAATGACGGGTTGCGTTCAAAGACATCACATAATTGAAGGTCAATGTACTTGTTATTGGGGCCGCACGGTGGCTGAGTGGTTAGCACATTGGCCACACAGTCAGGAGATCTGGAAGACCTGGGTTCAAATCTCGGTTGGGCATCTCTGTGCGGAGTTTGCATGTTCTCACCGTGCGTGCGTGGGTTTTCTCCGGGTACTCCGCTTTCCTCCCACATTCCAAAAACATGCATGTTAGGTTAACTGGCGACTCTAAATTGTCCATAGGTATGAATGTGAGTGTGAATGTTTGTTTGTCTATATGTGCCCTGCGATTGACTGGCGACCAGTCCAGGGTGTACCCCGCCTCTCGCCCAAAGTTTGCTGGGATAGGCTCCAGATGAGGCCTATCCTCATGAGGATAAGCGGCATAGAAAATGAATGAATGAATGTACTTGTTATTATTATAATAGTATTTCTGGGATTTTCCAGCACACTTAAATGTAGCAAATTGTATTTCCGAATTAAGAGTTCAAAGTGAGTGATAGGAATATCCACATAAATATATAAATACATAAATGGCTTCGGAATTGCAATGCTATTGATGTGTTCCGGTCAGAATAAAGCTATTAAATTTGTGTGACTGTGTGGGGACGCTAAACTGTGCTTCCAGCTGCAGACGCATGCTTGCTCTGGTGCGCATGCACTAATTACACAAATTTGTTTTGTGTAATTAATTAAATAAATTAGATACCACAATTAACGCGTTATATTTGACAGCCCTAACATATATATGTATACATATACATTACAGTATATGTATATACAGTACGTATGTATATGTATATACTGTATATGTATACATATACGTAGCAATGTGTGTGTGTATATATATCTATATATATATATATATATTTTGTTTATATATATATACACACATATGTATGTATATGTATGTGTGTCTGTCTTTATTGTTATTTTATCTTGAGCTAACTTTAGGTAACCCTACCTCGGTGCCTCTTAGTCGGGTCGGGCTTGTGGCATTGGCTCTATGAGCAAACTACAACTCCATTTGGCTTGTTGGCTCTGTCATAGGCAAGCGATGGTGGTTGAGGAGGGAGGGTCTCAACCTTATAATGAGCTGCATCACTGCGGCTAGGAGATATTTTTGGAGGTGCACATCTATGGAGTTACATTTGTGCCTTAATTTTGATGTAGCAAATGCAGCTTTTCAGCCATATTAATGTGCAATAATTACTGTTGTGTTCTCGGGCATATCGGTGTGTTCTATCACTCCCACTCTCTCTTTCTCTCAACCTTTGAACGCTTGGCCCACTTGGCGAGGCGAGTATTACACTGGTACCTCCAGATGTTTTTTGGGGACTGGGCTCCTGGCTGAAACTTGTGGGTTACACTCAGGTGTCTTCAGTGGTAAAAATGTGTGCCTGTTGGTCACTCCTCCGGGAGGGGAGGGCACTCATGTAATAATATATTTTTTTTTCTAATCTAAAGAAAGCAAAGAACAAGCGATAGCCCACAATCAACAGTTTGTTGACCCCTGGTATAGAGGCTAAAAATATAGAGAAATGTAACTTTATTGAATTTTCATAAATGAATTAATCGTTTCACAAATCAGAAACTATGATTTTTATGAACCTTCAAGGTGTGTAGGATAAACTAGTCCAGAATTGAGAAGCCTAGGTGCAGTGGTTTTCTAACTGGACCAGTCCTCAGATGCTGAAAAAAACTGCTAAATGTGCCTTCAAATAAAAGTTTCATAAATACAATAATGAGTGTCAGGTAAAGCTAATGTCTTACCTAAAATGTATAAAATGTTTTCACAATAAGAAGTGTCACAAAAGTCAGACCCTTGGGACAAACAGTCACACTGCACATTGCGTTGATTCCACCTTAAACTTTCCATGACTCGAAAGCCAACTTCAGCATCGTCACTGTTTGTTGAAATCAATAAAGTACATGTTATATTTCATCGCCTGCTCCTTGTCGGTTCATTTGACGATGTGCAGCAGTGATTTAAGTAGTGACTTAACTGAACTGAGCAAAAACTGCCAAGAAAAGCACTCAAGTAAAACTAGGGGGGGAAACTAAGCAAAGAGTTTTAGAGCTAAAGCTAGCTAGTAATGTAAACAGAAAACCTGGCTATTCAGCCACCAACTATTGCACACAACATGTGATCAGAAAAACTATCTTGTATTCCTGGCTAGTAAAGCAGGTAGCTTATGGCCACATCAGACCAGTAAAGCTAGCAGCTATCAGAAGTTAAAAATATGGGCAGAAACCCTACCTACATTAGCATTGCTAGCTGATAAAGGTGTACCAAATTTAAAATTTGTACTGGTAAATCCAGTACTAAAGCTGGTACTAAACAAAGTAATTAAAGCTGGTTTATGAAGCTTGCTATCAAGTGATTAATTAGTAATGATTATGTTTTTGATTTTGAATGACTCTATTGGCTAACTCACAAAGTGACTAAACTCACTCAGAAGGCAACTAATATGTACAACTTAACAAATTCTGCTAGCTGTTCCTTAGGTGCTGCTAAGTAAAATGACCTGTAAAACTGGCAAGGGAAAAGCTAGCCAACAAATCAAAATAACCTGGACATGAATCCCCAAATAAAACAAAGCATATATACAGTGTATATTAATATAATATATTCCCACTGTATTAACATACTCATTTGTGGTCTTAGCATTTAAATACTAAACATATTTAGCACTAAACCAGCTAGCTAATATTAGCTTGCTACTAGCATTGTAGCTCATTATGATTTTTTGATACTTGCCTTCATTTATGGACGTTCATGTCTTGGGGCTTTTAGTTTTTAACGATAGTTTAAGATGAACTAGTTTAAACTAGTCGTTGGTGCTATTTAAGTTAGCTTCTGTAGTAACAATTACTGTACTAACTGTCCGTCCATTCTTTAAGGGGCGTGGCCTAATCCTCCGGCGTCTATATAAACGCATCTCTCCGGCATGAACGTTGGCATTGGATTACAGTTTACGGGCTTCTTTTCACGTGGGAATTTGCTGTCATCGCCAACATGCCGACCAAGCCTGCCCCCATCAAGAAGGCAGCAAAACCACCCAAGAAGGTGGAGGAGAAGGCGCCTGAGCCGCCTTCAGCCGCGGAGCCAGCCCCCATCGAGGCTCCACCAGCCGAGCCTGCCCCGGCCGAAGCCGCTCCTGCCCCCGCTGACGCCGAAACCGCACCTGCCGAGGCGGCGGAGGGCGAGGCCCCACCTGCTGTTACACCAGCGGAGGGGGAAGAAGCCGTGCCGGCAGACGGTAAATGCTTGCGTCCGGGTAGATGGACGTGTTAGGACAAATTTAGTAATAACCTTGAAAAGAAGGGTTTCCACTTTTAAAGTGACTAATAAGAGTGACCGGCAAGGCATGTTTAAAGACTAAAATGTGTGCATTCGTATCAAACATTACAGTAGCCTTTGGCATTTCAATTAAAACACTGATGTAGTAGCAATCGTAATTAAATGTATAGAAAATGCCAATAAACAGTCAATTATGATACTGCCTCTCGCCCGAAGTCAGCTGGGATAGGCTCCAGCACACCCTGCAACCCTGATGTGTGTGTATGTGCACACATACGTATACTGTTTATGTACCCCCCTCTCGCCCGAAGTCAGCTGGGATAGGCTCCAGCATACCCACAACCCTAATGAGGATAAGCGGAATAGAAAATGGATGGATGGATATTATCACATGCTTTATAAACAAGAAAAAAAACTCCCATTATTCCCTGCAAATGAGTATCAGAATGTAATGTAAGCATGAAGTAGTTAGGTATTTATTTTAATGATATGTCAAATAACTTATCAATTCAACATCTTTATCAGTCCACCACTTTTTTTTTTATTCTAGGATGTCAAGATATTACTTATTGCAAACCCAACTCTGCTGCCTTTAATCTTTGTTCAAGCACTGTCCTGTTGATGACGCACTAATTATGCATGTATTATTAACAGCTGCCTGTCTCCATCTTCCTGTCCCCTCTCTAAATATTTCTTTTGGTGATAAATTGGATTTTAAAATACGTAATTGTGATACGAGGGGGAGTCATGAAGCATTTTGATGCTGCTGCTGCTGCTGCTGCTGCCAATAACGACGCCAATGCCTGTTTAGCTGAAGCTGCTGAGGCGGCAGAACCTGAAGAGCCTAAGGCACCCTCACCTCCGCCACCTCCCCCCAAAGGTAAACCTTCCAGTCACAGAGCTGCCAGAAGAAGAGGTTGCTCAGTGCATGCTGGTTTTTAAAAAAATGGAAAAATGGGATCATTTTATTACGTCTACCTGTAGAACCCACCAGCGCCCCTCTGGATCTGTTTGTGGAGGACAAGAATGACACCTCTGTGACCATCATCTGGACCCAACCAGAGGTCATCGGATTGTCCGGCTTGGATGGTTATACCATTGAGACCTGCAAGGATGGAAGTGAGTCCTCCCCGCCAGGTGCACTGCACACAGTGACATGCGCACGACAGAGGTCATGACGTGATATTTATACTCTGCCGCAAGACGCTCAGCTGACCTTTTAAAACATTTGTAAAGCTTCAAGTGGGAGCAGCTGAGCTCAACCTTTTGTTTGAATTACTGCTTTGTTGAAAATTATAAAGAAGATTTAAGACACTTTGTTGCAGTGGCTTAAAGTCATTTTATTGCAAGAAAAGAGTCGTCATGTTGCAAGATTGATGTCGTAATATGAGAATAAAGTTGTTGAGAGAATAAAGTCACAAAAAAAGCAAATGAATATAATCAGAATGTCACAGTTGTAATGTTAAGAGCTTAAAGTTGTAATATTACAAAGAAAGTTGTGATGTCACAAAGTATGAAGTTTTAAAGCAAAAAAATGCAATTTTATGACAATAAAATCGTCACGTTACAACAAAAATACCCCTTTGAACAGACACCAAATTTGATTCATTGTAAAACCTCACAATGCCAATAACATTTTGGCTGGGCTTATCATTGTAGGCTTATCATTATAGATCACGTGTGTCAAACTCAAGGCCTACATCATTTTATGTGGCCCACGAATGCCTGTGAATAATGTGTGTCAATAATGCATTTCACTTTTTTTCTTTTTAAATTTCTTTGTTCTTTTGTTTTGACAGAAAAGTGTACTGCATACAGTTCTTCCAAACTTTCACGTCATCCGATCATGCAATAAAATATTTCAACCATTAAAAGAAAAAAATCGACTTGACACCTTGACATTCGCACTGCACCTCTCATTGCAAAGCAAGTTATCTGTCAATTTGTTAGTAACAGTATCTCACGCCCCTCCTGACAGTTCATTTGGAGATCTTAATGGCTTATGCTGTATTTTTATTTTAGTTCATTTAGCCATTTTATGCTTAAAAATGCTTAATTTAGGCAACATTACATAAAATGTGCGTAAATATGCATTTTTTCTGACCAATTAATATTTGAAAAAATGCAGTAGTGTGAGGGAGTGATGTGCGTACGATGTAGCAAGAGATGACTGGACTGTATATTGACAGATAAAGTGGCCCTCTGAGGGCTGCCATGTGGCCGTCAATGAAAACGAGTTTGACACCCCTAGTGTAGATGAACGGAATTGCTTCGATTGTCGGATTGCTCAGGAGTCACCTATTTCAACAAAAAAGAAGAAAATGCCAACAGCATTCCATTTACATAACAGACCTATATACTGTATTAACCAAGCTACAGCGAGATTGTTACGATAGCAGCTAACACGAAAAACTACTGTATATTTATCTGGTGGACACACACAACGCCTGGCTAGTCTCAGCGTCACTCACAACACCTCACGCCACTGCTACAAGACGGACGTGCTCTCAATTATGCTACCAAGATTCAACAAGATGCTCGTTTGCTGTCAGCATTTTTTACCCGAGGGCTGGAGTCTTGTGCTGAAAGACACAACCATCCCAATGACACCACTGTTTTATTGTCATCTACATGCATACACCGGTCGGGGCACTCACATGGCCCATTGATTACGGGCTGCATTCTTAACCGCTCACAGCTGCCCCACAAACACATCTAGAACCATGTGGAATGTGTTTCAGCCATATTGACTTGCAGCTGTCCCTGAGTTGTTGGGGCGGGGCTACTGTGTATGGCAAAGAGGGGCAATTAGGGAGGCGCCCCACCCCTCCTAGTAATGCCTGCTGTTTGACCAAAAGCTAATCTTATAATTTTATTTTATAATTTTAAACCATTCAAGATGTCCCAATTTCAAATTCTGAATTAACTTCTCCATCCAGCCGAGGACTGGACCGCTGTCAACGAGGAACTGCAGAAGTCCTGCCGTTTTGTCATCAAGAACCAGACCACAGGCGACCGCCTGAAAATTCGTGTGGTGGCTTTGAATGCCGGTGGACGTAGCCCGCCTGTCGCTCTCCCCGAGGCTGTGCTGGTGAAGGAGGTTGCCGGTAAGACGGGACAGTTAGTAGAAAAACATTTTCATTTTTATTATTGTACAGTACATGCAAACTGTTAACATACTGTTTGTAATATTTTATTAATCTCATGCATGTACAAAATAGGTGCCATATTTCAAATAAACACATTGTACTTGCAGCAGTGGAGTAATTAAGAGGTGGTGGATTTTGCAGGTGTACTTGAGAACTGTGTAAGTAAGGTTCATTTTGCAAGTTTGTGCCAACGGTTTAACATTCTGAAAGTGATTCAAGATGGGAAATGCTAACATTAGAGACACGATCTAAAGGAAGCAAGCCCGACCAATAGGCTTGTTCATCGGGTTTTCCATGTTCATTGTAAAAAGTTGGTGATTGAGCCACAAAGACCTTTTGAATGCAGGACTAGACACTAGTCACAAGTCATTGCTAGCGTAATGGAGGGATCAACAAGTTGTAACCTGAGCCCCGCCGACCAGGCAGGACAGTACTTAAACATGTCACTTTTGTCTTAGCGGAGCAGTCCACAAATAGAAGGGATTTTATGAATGGTTTCCTTCAAAATGGCTGCGGAAAAATACCCGTGATGTCTGCGGTCATTAGCGCGTCTTGTCCGGCTCAGTTACCAGCTGTAATGCCTTTGGACATGGGAGCGGGGTTTGAGTGCTTTGGCACAAGATCGATGGCAGCAAGTGAACTGAGAGCGAGCAGGTGTGGATCTGTGGCGAGGAGGTTGAATTCCTCGGTCTTCATAAGAGGGGAATGTGAGGTGCAGAGGGGGTGCTGAGCGGTCTCAGGTGACACCCAAATCTCATGACATCTTCTGAAATGGTGTTTGTTTTGAAGCACGCCAAAGATGTTACATGGGGATGTTTCATTGCTGCTAATCGGCTCTAAGCGATAAGATGGCCGACAAGGCGGCAGGACCGCAAAGTATTCCTGCTTATTCTCACGTTTGCCCTCGTTTATTTTCCAATTAGCATCCACAGGTGACAGAGCGGCCGCTTGCTTTGTTTAATAAGCGACATGAGCTTACACATGATGACCTTGCTCTATTTAAAGTCCCAACAAATGTTGCTGCGCTGGAGCAGGTGGTGATTCCAGTAAAATCTAGGGCACATATGCATGTGAAGTATTGAATTGTAAATGCACTGGATGACATTTGTTTATCTTTACATTACATTTAGTTTGTTATATTCAGACATTTTTGTGTGTGTTTAGATAAAAGTCGACATTTTAATTTTAAGAAAAGTACAGTAAAAAATATGACTGAAGAAATACATGTTTTTATTTTTTTTTTTTCTTTATTATTCTTATTATTATTCATATTATTCAACTGAGTCACAAAACAATGCAGGCGCCTTTTGAAATGTTTTTCCACAAATTGACCCTAAACGATATTATCAACCTTTTTTTAGACCAAATGAACCGATTTCATTATAATATACTATATAATTGTATATTATCATAATGCAATATTTTCTTTAAATATATATTTTTTTAATTTGTGGAATTGGCTTTTATGTATTTACATGTTTTTTCTCACAGGCTATCGGTCAAACGTTTGGCTTTTCAACTGTACTAAAGAACAGCATTCTTTTGCAGTGTAGCATACTACACTTTCTTTGATCATACACACCATTTTGCACTTTGCCGACCAAACATCTCAGTGAGTGATGACTGTAGGGACTTTGCATCTCAATGTGTGATTTTTCCCCAGATGGGAAAACTGGGTGGAAATGTTTAAGGTAGGCAAGTTAATTTTGTTGTTTTTTTATGTTGCCACTACTGTCAAATAAATTCAGCCTACCGGCTTGTTCTTGTTGATGGCTCATCTTGCTCATTAATATTCCAGCATTGCTCCTCACAAGGCTCTTCTGCTATGTGTACTGTAGCAGCGCTGCCTTCCCCACAGAGACAAAGCGACTGTATGACTGACAAGAATTCTCACTCTATTTGCCATTGTTCATGAAGCGAGTAAGTGCTGAACCAATGCACAGAGTGAACTCCCTTTCTGCCTCTTTAGAGGCTAGAGACGAGGAAAGCAGACACACGTGCACATGACAATATTTGGAGGCCGGCAAAATTATCTGGTTCACTTTAATTTGTTGTGTTAGATCGTTTATTTATTATCACAACAACCTTGGTGGTCCGATCCTCGGCTACAGAAGTTGATTAGATATTTTGGCTACAGTTTTTCCGGCTAGATATATTCAGAATCACCTCTACGCACAGCAAGGGCTCTGGAACTACTGGACCTCTGTGCCCATTATAGATTGTCCATAATAAACACCATATTCAAGCATAAGGGTGTTCACATGTGCACTTGGCACCAGGAAACCCTGGGCAGCAGTCTGATGATTGACTTTGTGGTCATCTTGTCGAATACATGTTTTGGGGTGGAGCTGTCAACCGATCACCATCTGGTGGTGACTTGGTTCCGATGGTGGGGGGGGATGCCAGTCAGACCTACAGAGTCCCCTGTCAGAAGGAGTTTCAACTCCCAACTCTGGGAGAGCTTCGACCATGTTCCGAGGTAAGCAGTGGACATTGAGTCCAGGTGGGCCATGTTGTATACCTCCATTGTCGAGGTGGTTGATAAGAGTGTTGGTCGTAAGGTGGTCAGTGTCTGTTGTGGCGGTAATCCCAGAACCTAATGGTGTACACCATTGGTGAGGTATGCCGTCAAGCTGAATAAGATGTCCGATCGGGCCTTTTTGGCCAATGGGACTCCGGATGCAGCTGACAGGTACCAGCAGGCCAAGCGGTCTGAGGCTCTGGCAGTCATTGAGGCAAAAGCTCGAACATGGGGAGGAATTCGGAGAGGTCATGGACAACGACTTCTGGACGGCTTCAAAGACTTTCTGGACCACCAGTTCCTGGGGACTCTGTGGCCGGTCATTGGGGCTGAGGTTACCGAGGTGGTCACAAAGCTCCTCGGTGTCAAGGCCATGGGGGTGGATGAAATCCGCCTGGAGTGAGGAATGAGTGTGGGATCACACTCCTCAGCTTTCCTTGTATATTCAGGGGTTCTGGAGTATCCACCGGATAGTCGAATCTCATATTCGGGAGAAGCAGTGTGGTTGTCGTCTTGGTCGTGGAACAGTGGACCAACTCTATACTCTCTGCAGGGTCCTTGAGGGTCCATGGGAGTTTGCCCAACCAGTCAGTCATGTGTTTTGTGAACTTGAAGAAGGCATTTGACAGTGTTCCTCCGGGAATACTGTGGAGATTACTCTGGGTATATTGGGTATCGGACCGCCTAATTAATTCCCTCTATGACCTGTGTCTGAGTTTGGTTCGCATTGCCGGCAATAAGTTGGACCTGTTTCCTGCAGGGGTTGGATGCCACCAGGCCTGCCCTTTGTCACCAATTCTGTTCATTACCTTTATGGACAGAATTTCTAGGCGCACCCAGGGCGTGGTTCCAGTTTGGTGGCCGCAGGATTGGGTCTCTGCTTTTTATAAGCATCGTCAAGTCATAACCTTCAACTCTGGCTAGATCAGTTTGCAGCTGAGTGTGAAGCGGCTGGGATGAGAATCAGCACCTTTAAGTCCGAGTCCATGGTTCTTGTTTGGAAAAAGGTGTAGTGCCATCTCCTGACCCATGTGGAGGAGTTTAAGTGCCTCAAAGTCTTATTCGAGAGTGACGGAAGGATGAAACGCAAGATGGACAGGCGGATTGGTGCTGCGTCTGCAGTGATGCGGACTCTGCATTGTTTTGTTGTGGCAAAGAGGAACCTGAGCCAAAAGGCAAGCTCTCAATTTATACCCTCACCTATGAACATGAGCTTTGGGTAGTGATCGAAAGGACATGATCGCAAGCAAGCGGCCAAAATTAGTTTTCTACACAGGGTGGCTGGGCTCTTCCTTAGAGATAAGGGCAGTAGCCATTCAAGTCATTAGCCATTACGTGTTTAGCTTCACTGTATTCACATGAGCATAATTTATTTGTGAATGGAATTACTCGTTGTATGGATATCATCAGGCTTTTTGCCATCACTGTACACTTCAGTGGTTACTACAGCGCAGAACTGCAGACTATTTCAAAAACAAACTCATGCCTCGTTTGGTTCACCACTCTTTTCTAGATCGTCCCAAGGTCCGCTTGCCTCGTTTCCTCAGGCAAAGATACGTCGCTCACGTCGGAGACAAGATCAACCTGACCATCCCCTTCACAGTAAGCTATGAACACAGTAAGCCTGCATTATATAGATCACAGCCTGTGGTTAAGGTGTAATTGTGCATGTCTTAGGGAAAACCCAAGCCTGTGGTCAGCTGGACGAAAAACGGTCAGCCCCTGGACGCAAAGAGGGTGAACATCCGCAGCACGGAGAGGGACAGCATCCTTTTCATCCGTGCGGCCGAGAGAGACGACTCTGGTGTGTACGAGATGGCTGTCAAAGTGGACGATTTTGAAGACAAGGCCCCACTCACCCTTCAGATTGTTGGTATGTAAGGTCCCATATTCTAATATTTTTTATAGCAATCAGCCAAATCAGAGGTTCCACAATATTGTATTAGAAGTGTGTAAGCCAAAATAAAGTAGATTCCCACTTTTTTTGTGACCTCAAGCGAATGTGGGGGGATCAACTATAGACATGATGCTAGAATTTAATCAATTTAAAAGCGCCTTTTGTAACTTTATTTGGAACATAACAAGCTGTGTTTGTTCACAGGTGTGTGGCTTTATTCACTTTTCACATATACATTGTAACTCTGCATTTGTCCAACGTAATACATGGAACATTAAGGAGTGGGACAGGAAGACACAAACACTGGCAAAACTAGCATAACAATGTGAGCTACAGTGCTCACATTACACTCAAATTCTAACACCAACAACTTATAGCTTAGGGCTACAGACTGCCACTAAATACTGAAAATTTGCAACTAAAATATGCGATATCGCAAGTACATTTTTCATCTTCTTACGCATGTACAATCAGACAAATGTACCTGACTCACAGAGGTTTATTATAAAAGCCAAAACAATATTGTTGGTCATGCAGTGTAATAAAAAATAATGAAATGCAGCAATACTTTGGTTGCATTGTTTTAAATGCTTTGGAGAGCTATTTTCATAACTTGGAAATAGGATACACTTGCTATCATAAACTTGGACACAGTTTATACTGTTTCATACTGTCCTGTTTAATCAGGATATATTTCCATGAGAAAGATGACAAACTTCTGCTCCACACTTCAGCCCAGTAGTTGATGGTTAATGTGCAAATGAGCTAGTTTGCCAGCCCACATTAACTCCTAAAGAGGAAGAAAGGAGAAACACACCAAAACAAGAGAAGGTGGGCCGATGTGTATCAAAAGAGGGTGGTATTGGAGTTATTCGTATTTATTAGTCTTACAGTGGAAATGAGAGGAAATATGATGTACATTTCTGTTTGTGCCCCTAAAATTTTAAGTTAGGGGCCATTGTGCTCCTGGTATAAAAAAGTTAGTCTGTAGCCCTGTAGCTCCCAAGTTTGTAGCTGACTGACTAATAGTAGACAGGGCTACAGGTTTTATTTTAAAACGTGTAGTGAAGCCTGGAGAGGTGGGCCTATTTATGCGGCGGACTCATTTACAAAGAGAACGGTAGGAGGCGGTATTATGTCCATGAAGAAGTAGGTGTTTCCTATATGACATCCTAGACTTGGTGTTTCACAGAGCTCCCAGGACCCCCTGCCAGCGTGAAGATTGTGGACACATGGGGTTTCAATGTGGCCCTGGAGTGGACTGTGCCTAAAGACAATGGCAACACAGACATCACAGGTTACACCATCCAGAAGGCTGACAAGAAGACTGGAGTAAGACTTCCACTGGGTTTGATCTGATAGGATGATTCAATTCCAGAGCGATCTTGTTGAAGTTGTGTGTTGACAGGACTGGTACACTGTGCTGGAGCACTACCACAGGCTCAACGCCACCATCTCGGACCTCATCATGGGCAACACATACAAGTTCAGAGTGTTTGCCGAAAACAAGTGTGGTATTAGCGAGGAAGCCGCTGTCACCAAAGAGGAAGCAAAGATCATCAAGACAGGTAGGAAGATTGGTCCAGATTACTAGAAGGTTCCGAGCTCCTAATCAACAACTTCTCTCCCATAGGAATCGACTACAAGGCTCCTGAGTACAAGGAGCACGACTTCACCGAGGCTCCCAAGTTCACCACCTCTCTGGCCGACCGAGCCACGACAGTGGGATACAGCACCAAGTTGCTGTGCTCCGTCAGGGGACACCCCAAGGTACACTTCAACACCCCTCAAACTTTTCACTATTTTGCCAGCATCAGCATTGCCAGCCACCTGGGCCAGTGTGAATGAGGAGGCTCCGACTGGAACCGGTTATGGATCAGGGCAGGGTTAGGGAAGGTTAAAAGAAGCCATGAGGGTGATGGCTCAAATGGAAAGTGGAGTCAAATCCATTACATTCCCAATGGGAATGAGTCCCAATGGGTCATTTCAGCAATGTTAAAACTCAAACTAAATAACAAGCTGTGTCCACTTCCGCCAATAGTCTCCCTCTAAACAAGTTTGCACCAACATAAATAGAAACTTCCTTCCCACATTCTATTTGTTATTAGGTGTTGAAAGCGATTTGTTCAAGTGAAATACTGTATCATCCTGCAGCCCAAGATCGAATGGCTGAAGAACCAGATGATCATCGGAGAAGACCCAAAATTCAGGCAGATCTGCGTCCAGGGTATCTGCTCTTTGGAGATCCGCAAGCCGGTTAGCTTTGATGGCGGCGTGTACACCTGCAGGGCCAAGAACAACCACGGCGTAGTCACCGTCAGCTGCAAGCTGGAGGTCAGACGTAAGTATGAGACAAACTTTGGTTTGCTTTGTTTTTGGGGTTCTAACAACATGTCTTTCTTTCATGTAAACAGAACCGATTATTGCAGAGGCAGACAAGAAGTAGGTTGTCATCCGGATTCACACAGGTAAGAACTTATTAGGGTCAACGGTCCAACATGGGAATCAACTCCACATAATAGCAACAATGTATTGTATTCATCCATAGAGTTAGTCATCTACTAGTTTAGTTTAAGGACCATTTCCACCCTTAGTCCACAACACTACACCTATCTATTCTTGAACAATGTTTTGAAAAGGCTCTCAAAATGCTTACATTAAAGCACTTGTACACACACAGCGGTGAACTGTCAGGTGGGCAAGAAGCAGAGAGTACTTTCAATGTTAGTGTAAACCTGCCAATATGTCCAAGTTTATTATACTCAACATGTAATTCTGACCCTTGAATATACTTCACAACCATTTTGCTGCATTTTCCTGGTTTCAGTTTCAAGTTCAGTTAAATGTAGTACAGAAAAATAAATAGACATTGTCAGTTTTAAATAGTACTTCATATGAGGAGGTACGACAACATTTCTGGCCCCTGGGGGTCGGGGTGTGACAGAAAATAACTGAGAAGCACTGCCTTAGAGAGAGGATGGGAGTACTTTTAATGTTAGTGCAGACCTGACAACATGTATAAATTTGTTGTACTCAGCATGCAATTTGCCTCTTAAATACGGTTTTTGTAGGCCTGTCACGATAACAAATTTTGCTGGATGATAATTGTGCTACAAATTATACATTTTATTTAAAAGCTTTTGACATTCCAATTACAATGTTAATACTTTTAAGAAATTCAAGTTTATTGGTTTTGTTATGATGTACTCACATTTTTATGCCATGTAATTTATAAAAAAAATGGTCCCTAAAAATGTTGTCAATAATATTGATTATGGACAATAAAACTAAGCTATTTTTATTACTTTTATTTTTATTACCACTATTTGACAGGTTTTTATTGTTATGTATTATTTTTATTTTGTATGCCTGAAAAATGAAAATGTATTTTGATTATGCCTATGTAAGATAGCCATCGAGTGTCTCTTGGCTGTTTTTACACACAAAATATTGGCCAACCTAAAACGCTGGCTTACATTAATAAGCACTAAAGCACTATTCATACTGGCGTACACACACACACAGTTACATTAGCATGCACCGCTAAACCAAGCTAACCCTCACAGGTAGCTTATACTGGCTATTGGTGGCTAGTAAGAGTATCAAAGTTTATTCGACAACTTATTCGATGTTTGCAGTTGCCGCCTCGATATGTTTACTTCAAGAGAGGGCTGGTTAGTGTTTGTGAGGAAATGCTACTGTCAATGAGCGGTCCGTGCAAGCTCCCGCACCATGGGAGAGCAGTCCAGGCACAGTGAGGGGGGGCTACCGCTGTTGCTACGGAGCAGAGTATCCAACTGCCACCATGAAATTAACAGCGATGGAGACTAATATCCAATGTCCAACATAGAACTAACTTTACCGATGTGCAGAATGAAGCCTCTTGTCATTATTCCTGGACGGTAAAGACAGAGAGGAAAGCAAACATGCATGCACATGAGGCCAGCAAAATGCCTTTTTGTTTCCGTTCGATTAGTCGATATATTGATTATCGTGACAGGACTACTTGTATGCTTCACTGCTCTCCATATCACTGGTTTCAGTCTGCATAGTTCAGATAAATAAATAGATATTAACAGTTTCTCAATAGTATCTAAAATTGGAAGGCAGGCTTGAAAACAAATCTGTCCTCCAGTGGGGGCAAGACAGGAAATAAATGAACCACTGTTCTAAATAATCTAAACTGGTACTCTTTGCACTTCAGTACCAGGCCAATAATTTGGGCATGTCAAAAGAAAAAAAGTCTAGTTTTGGAACTTGTGTAAATTGGTAATGTAGACAATGGTTCAAGATAATTGTGTTAAGCCAGGTGTTAATGTTAGTAAAGATTTTCATACACATATTTAGCAAACCACACCTAAAAAAATTTGTGGACACACTGGTCAGCTATACATTTTCACTGCTACAGTCATACGTTTAGAAGTCCGAAGGCTGACCCTGGTTCGTCTAAATGAGTCAAGAGGTGGTCCAGGTTGTCTTGGTGACACACTTTACCAAACATGGTAGACACTAATCTTGGATGAGGTGCTTGAGTGGTAGAATCCATAAACTATATGCTTGCAATGACTCAGCAGCTCACTTTTCCATGACTCAGAGGGGGCCTTCATGAGGAACACAGTGTATTTGTTGTTATAGTTGTATTTGCAGCCCAACTATAAGATTGGGTAAAATAATACGTCTGTTTGTAGACTTGTATATAAATAATTTTATCTCCAAAAGGGGGGCGCAGCAAAAAAAGTTTGGGAACCACTGTCCTAACCTAACACCTGTTGTGGTTATTTGTCTGTGTGTTCAATCCCAAATTAGGAGCAGAGAAGCGAGGCCTTCGCAGCATAAGGTGTGAGATACTTATAGCCTAATCTAAAATTGGCCCCACTTCCAAATGAATCCAAAGGA
Organism: Oostethus manadensis; assembly: GCA_024372805.1. Classification (NCBI taxonomy): domain Eukaryota; kingdom Metazoa; phylum Chordata; class Actinopteri; order Syngnathiformes; family Syngnathidae; genus Oostethus; species Oostethus manadensis. The sequence continues at coordinate 2,680,950 of QODF01000076.1, read as the reverse complement.
GGTGTATGCTTTTTGTCCATTTGTTTAAATGTCCTTTCTGGTATTCCTTTACAGGAAGGTGCTGGATTCCTTGGAAAAACGTGTACATACTGGCTGATGACCACACAGTCACATAATTGTTGAGTCTGACCTCTTGCTGAGTGTTAGAGAAAGTCCAAATCCATGTCCACTATCATCTTTTTCCCCAAATGGCCCAAGATCTACAAGTAATTGTGACATCTTTCATTTAATTTAAGCTTTTTGTGTTTTTCTGTAAATTAACATCTCCAGGAGAGGTCACATGACAACTATTATTAAATAATAAATGCTATTAAATAAAGAACGACAATGAAAAAGTCATTATGCTCCCAAAGGACAACGGTAAACAAGAGATAATGTCGTGGTCAGAAGCTAAAATAAAAGGACAAGCTAATGAATGTGTATGTTAGTATAACTCGTCTGTGATACAGAAAACATCATGTCTTGAAATAAACATTATCCGATGGATCCTGTTAGTGTGCAACATGGTTTGTAAACTCAACTGAACAAAACACCAGAGGTTGTTTTGGCCCTTTAAGTTTTTTGTTTGTTTATGGAGTTGCATGGCGGATGGGAACAAATGCTTGGAGCCCACAGGCCGCCGTTTCTCGACACCTGCCTGCCCTGATATTAGAATTAAATCCAGGAAGTTCACTAATACAAGAACACTGAATTCCCATTGACTCAGCATCCCAGCAGCCAACTTCCACATAATTATCATGCCAGACTTTCATACTGACCGTGTATCTATGCAGCTGCGGAGTTACTGGGATAGTGATACTCCAGCAGGATGCCAGGGATATGCATTCTTAAAATAACAAAATTAGCTCTACTACTTGATTAGAATGTTATGTGTAAGCCATTATTTCTTTGATTTTAAAATGCAGGAGCACAAACAGGTGAAATATAATGTTTTGATACTGCATTTGTACAAAGAGTTTGTTGGCTGTGCGCCAGCTGTCAATGCCTCCCTCTAGTGGAAAAAGTGGCCAATGACGGGCACTATGTGGGATGATAGAGGTATACTACACATACCGATACTACACATTTTGGCATCAATTCCATACAAAACAATTACAGGGCCAGTGTCGCGGGTAAAAAAAAAACCCTCCCAAAAACTGAAGAAATGATAGCACAGTCGTAGAAATGCTGTTGGTGATTTTTATTCTCACTAATTCCCAAGCAGTGAAGGGAAAAAAAGGCACAAATATTTAAAGTGCCAAAAATATATACATAGTGCCAAACGTTTACCGGGAAAGCCAAAAGGTAATTACAAGAAGGAAAACTTCAAACTACTTGTAACCAACACTGTTACAATTCAACTTGACAATTTCAACCTACTCTCCTCCTCTGATAGGGATGAAATCTTCCCTTTAAATACCCCACCCAAACCCCTCCCTCGGGCATACAAACACACCTTAACAGGGGTGTTTCAGCAAAATCATTTACATACAACAATAGATTAATCAATGCAATTATGCAAGGCAGAAATGTCATACTAACCACCAATAACAATTTCCTTCCTATGGCATAACAAAAACGGCCACATATTAAAATAAACCCAGCACTAAAACTTAGTTTAGTCCACAGTCACCGGATGTCTGGCACTCAACAGTGAATAGTCCATGAAAGGGATAGCATTCGCTTCCAGCACTCACTCACACTCCCTTGGAGAGAGAGAGCGAAAGAGAGAGAGAGCAGCGCTGTGTCTTGAAGGGATGGAGGGGTGCCTTTTACTCCGTCACATTTTCCCTTCCATCACCGAGGTTGCCGAAGTGCGGCAACCTTGAAAGGTAGTCCGCCACAATGTTTGTCTTGCCTGCACTATGTTGTATCCTAAATTGGTACGGCTGCAGGGAGGCTGTTGTGGTCCTTTATTGTGTTTATCCAAGTCAGTGCACGATGATCTGTCTCAAGATCAAACTCGTTCCCCAGAAGGTAGTAACACTAGGGCCCACTTCATTGTGAGGCCCTCTTTCTCCACTGTAGAGTACCTTGTTTCTTGAGGTAAAAGCTTACGGCTCAGGTACATAACAGGGTATTCCTCCCCCGGATTACCTTGTGCCAGGACCGCCACCAGTCCTACTGCGGAAGCGTCTGTCTGCACCAGGAACATCTTTAGGAAGTCAGGTGTCTTCAGTACAGGGGGTGAGCACATGGCCGTCTGCAACTTCCTAAACACACTTTCACAAGCCTCGGTCCAGACGACGGTTTCTTTGGTCTTTTGCTGTCGGTGCTTTGAGTGGTGCGCCAATGGTGGCAAACTATGGCACAAATCTTCTGTACCAGCCTGCCAGTCCCAGGAAGGACCTCACCTCCTCCTTGGTTCGCGAACGTGGGCAACTGTGGATGGCAGTGTAGAGGCAGCTGGATTCTTTCAATGGCCCCTGCCAGTAGCCATTACAGAGGTCCAGGGTGGTGATATACCTGGCCTGACCAATCCTGTCCAGCAGGTCATCAATCCGGGGCATCGGGTAGGCATCAAACTCTGAGATGGCATTGAGCTTGCGGAAGTCAATGCATATGCGTAGAGAGCCATCTTTCTTGACTACTATGACTATCGGACTACACCACTCTGATTGTGAGGGCTCGATCACTCCCAGACGCTGCATCTCCACCTCTTTCATGAGTGGTGACATCAGATGTTGGGGCACACGATAGGACCTCCGGCGGATGGGCTGACTGTCTTTGAGGCGGATGACATGCTTGACTAGTGTAGTCTTTCCTGGGCTAGCCGAAATTAACTCATGCACACTCTAGAAAAATTGGCCGAGCTGCTTGGTCCGTTTTCCAGTGAGGTGGTCAAGCATCGGTTCAGCCCTATCCGTGAGGTCTGCCAAGTTGATGTCCTCCTCGCCTTCGCTGTCCACCTCTGTCACCAGCAGTGATACCAACGCAGCCTGGCTCGGAGCCTCAGTCCATTCTTTGAGTAAATTGACATGGTACGTCTTGTCAAGGTGATGGATTTCATAGGTTACTGGGCCCATTTTCCAGATCATGGTGCAATTTACTGGTGTCGCTTGGCAGGAGTTGCAAGACCTTTTGCCCAGGCTGAAATTCTCGGTGCCTGGCTTGTTGGTCATATCATGCTTTCTGGGTTTGATGGGCCTCATGTCTTCCTCATCTCTAGTACATACTGCACCACACTGCGCTCACTGACTGCCGGCACTGGTGCCTCCCAGTCCTTCAGAATCAGGTCCAAAGGGGCCTGCACCTCCCAGCCATGCAATTCAACAGACAAGACTTTGATGCGTGTAAGGTATAACGTGGGCGTGTGGCATGTGGGCATTGAATGTGCACCCTTGGGTGTCTGGCACTCTACAGTGGTGCAGTGAATAGTCCATGAAAGGGATAGTCCATTCGCTTCCAGAACTCACTCACACTCCTTTGGAGAGAGAGAGAGCAAAAAAGAAAGAGAGCAGCGCTGTGTCTTAAAGGGACCGAAAGGTGCCTTTTACTCCGTCACAAATACTTTTTACATGGACATTTTCCACATAGTAGCAAGTGTTTCCTTTAATTTGTTGGTCTGAATATACTCCGAAACCACAAGACAAATATTTTAGGCAAACTATGAATAAATTGAATCACAAAGTTAATTGTGAACAATTTTAACAACATCTAATACAACATAAAAAAACAGTGTTTTGGTGTTCTCCCAAATCCTGCCTGCGTACAAGGACTTACCACTTCTTTGTAAACAATGGGGCTCTAATTTCATGGGTTGTGCATCTTGGCGCAGGCTGCGCAGTGGTAATTTCATCCGGCATAACACCGTGCGCATCCAATTTGGTATTTTGGTAGATCTAGTCGTGCCGCAATGAGTGTGGCGCCGCAGCAGAGCGAGGTGCCTGTAGCATATGGCCTTATGCTTTGTGGTTGTCAGTCATTAGCAGAGAATAAAGAAGATAGTGTGAGCAGACGTCAAAGTTTGGTGCTTTTTTGTATACAACATTGGGCGACGAGGATGGAGCTTCCTTTTTCACTTTTGCCATTGTTCCTCGCTCTGCCTGGCGAGCCACCGACTCCCTGGTCCAGCTGGCATGCTTTGTTTGAGACCTTTATAGCTGCTATCCGACGCCAGCGATGCTAGGTTACGTGCCATGCTCGTGCACAGCCTGGGCAGCAAGGGACAGCGTATCTTCAACACCCTTGGACCCGCACAGACATACGTGGAATTTGATACCGTGCTAACTGGACATTTCGCTGCTCTCTTCCATCAGCGCCGACAGCATGCCGGGTCACCACGCTGCGTCAGCGATCTCCGCTGCCTGGCGAGTCTCTGTGAGTTCGGCCGTCTGGAGCAGGAAATGATCCGCGATCAACTGGCGGAGCACACAGCGCTTTCCCTATAAGAGCTCCAAGTGGCCTCAGCTCCGGACCCAGAATTTTCCCAGCTGCGGGCATTCATCTGGGGGGGCTGGCTGACCAGAGTCCCGGAAGATCTAGTGCCTTTTTATCGCATTAAGAGTGACCTCTCATGCTGGAATGATGTCTGTGTGGCAAGGGGATTGTGCACTGTAATTCCCAGCACTTTGAGGGCATGGGTCCTAGCCATGTTGCATGAGGACCACCTGGGCATTGTTAAGGTCAAACGACATTGCAGGGGGCTGGTCTGGTGGCCGGGCATCGACAAGGACTTGGAGGCTCTAGTGAAGGACCGAATGCCTCACCAGCGGTAAGACGGGCCCACCTCCGGCCTCTCCATTACAGCCTCATCCTTGGCCTACGGCACCGTGGTCCCACATCCAGCTGGACATCTGTGGGGAGCTCTGCGGCACTCCTCATCATCAGCGCTTCCTCCTGGTGGCTTATGACCTTCATTATAAATACCCTGAGGTGCTGCCATCAGAGACTGTCACCACCAACGTGGTCATTGATTTCGTCGCCTTGCTGTTTGCCCGCTGGTGTGTGCCTGACGCCATCACAACGGACAACCGGCTTCAGTTCATCTCAGCCGACTTTACAACCTTCTTGGAGGAGAAAAATTGCCTCAGAGCTCACCTGGCGGATGGCTTCTCATTTGCCTCAGCATTTGAGAGCACACTTCTGCACTACAGGGCAACAACACATGCCACAACAGGCAGTTCTCCAACCCGCCTGATGCTAATGTCGGGATTTGCAGCTGGACCTTCTGCGTCCATCAACAGGAGGAACCCCGGTGGCAACACCCTCTGCAGGCGAGAGAATGACCCGGCAGCAACACATAAAGAAGTAGCAATTCGGCCGGAAGCATCGTGGAAAACGCCCTGCACTCGTCGTTTCAGACTGGGTCAGAATCCGTCGTCCTAGCCAGGCCCACAAGCTGCTCTCATTCTGGCCAACGCCGTGTCAGATCCCTGCACAGCTGGGACCAGCCACCTTCCACCTAGGTGAGTGCTCATGCTGCCACGCTAGCCGCCTAAGCCGAGTGCCACTTCCATCTGGTTTAGACCCATGCCCCACTGATGGGGACTGGGAGTTCCCTCATGTGCAGCCACCTGTGCCACCTGATCCACCTGCACCGAATGTGCAGGATAGTCCTCTGCTGCCTGGGCTCTGTCCTGTGAGGGCCCGCCAGAGACCTTATTACTTGAAGGACTATGTTACTGACTTTAAAAAAAAGGAGTGTTGTGTTTTAAGCTCAAGACCAAGACCAAGACCCTGGCCTTTCATGTGGCAGAATAATCCACAAGGCTAGGTGGGTGCCACGGTAGTTGACCTGGTTACCCACTTAGGCTGACTGTTAGGTCTTACTGTGAAGGGGGGGTATATGCTATGTGGTTGTCAGTCACAAAAATGTGACGTAAAAACGTAAGGTCTAAAAATGGTGTAGTTTGACAGTTAGGTGACACAAGCAGAGAATAAAAAAAGAATAAAGAAGTTTGAGCAGATGTTTATGTTTGGTGCTTTCTTGAATAAAATCGTGCCGACTGATTCAGCCTGGCGTAGTGACAATTTCGTGCCAAAAGGCTTTGCCGGAAGTGTGGTAAAAGCTCGCCAGCTCCAACCTGGTCTACTCTTGGTGCAATGCAACCAGTCTAGTGGCAAATTGGCTGCGCACACGTCACCAAACCCGTACAGGCCGGTTTACACAATGTCAGGCACATATGAATGCATTTAATAATCACAACAACCACTGTTTAAAGTAACTATCTGAGTCAGCACATACATTTTGATCTATATTGACTGTCCCGTCTGCCTCTGTCATGCAGTCTCCACCTCATCTGTCCCCGAATCGCCGCCCCCCCCCTTCTTCAGCATCCTCCTTCTCATCGGTGGCCAGTGGATCTGATATAAATGTGGTTAATCAAATGTTTTGACATCTTTGATTGTGTAACCGAGAATTGCAATAATGATCATAATGAATTGGGTAACAGAAGTTCATCTCACATGCAAACACAAGTGACAAGGGCCAGACCACGAGCTTGGCAATGCGTCTTTTACGCACAGTTGCTTCGGATTTCATCATCATTATGCATAGTTTTGTTTATTCATATTACATATACATATTATATTACATATTCATATTACAAATATAGGTTAATAAATATGAGTGTCTATTAGTGGGGAAAAAATGCTTACCTTATCGGTGGCCATCGTGTGTCTCTGGTGCTCTGTATTCCCTTTTTCTGACATCATTGAATCGTTTTTTTCACTGGGCAATGGTTCTCAGTACGTCAGGGGAAACCTGATTTACGATACTTGTTATCTCCTCCCAGGCCACTTTCCAGGTCTGCTCGCGTGGTCACATATTCGGCCCCTGCAAGCTTGGACCTCCCGGACCAAAACATCACTTTCCATCTGGGAGAAGTTTGACCGTCTTCCGCTGTCTTAATCCGTATTCAACGAAACTTGCCTCGCCAGCGGGGAATTTGTAGGTGAAGAGAGGAGTTTATTTGATTGGTGAAGATTTGACCCGGCTGTTTTAAACCCAGTCACGGCTTCTCTCCTCCCTCTTGGTCACTAGCATCAGTAGGAGGGACGGAGGCGTAATTACACCAGGCTGCACATGGATTTGCAAAATGCGCCTAAAACACACCCATTGGCGAGGTGTGCCTCGCACCTCTGGTCTATGAAATTAGAGCCCGATATAACAATATCCAGGGGTGAATAAAGTCATTTGGGATCTCAAGGCAAACCCAGTGTTCGTTTTCAATTTTAATTTGTAATTTTAATATTTACAAATGGTGAGTATGTAATTTAGGACACTTTTTTCTTGCTTTTGAAAACCGTTACAGTCATCTGGCAGTTTAAGGAGCCAGTTAGATAGCCATGTCGAAAAAAAACTCTCCCTCAAAACGATTTGAAATTTCAACCTTTATTTTCTACCAACAAGTATGAATATAAATTATCCTAGTTCCTGAGCTAGTCTTTCAAATCTTCTTGGGGTTATTATTACCTAATAAGTGAATCATCTCACGACTTTTACTGCTATTGATAAGAACATTTAAGCAACATTTAACATAGTTTACCGCTTTAATAATCACATCTTTATGATGAAAAGCATCACTCTCAGCTGAAACTGATAGCTGTGCTGCCACCCTCTGTTTTTTGTGACTGTGTGTTGGTTTTTCTGACGCCTTCTCTATCCGCACCACTGTGTTAACTCCGCTTCATTTTTCTCCAAACCGCCCCAACATGTTAGTTTTGCTCACGTTTTCCGATCAATCTGCACATGTGCATAGAATGGCACCATCCATTGCACGAGAAAGGAGGGGGAGCGGTCAAACCATTGTGATAGATAACACATTTTGATGTAGTTTTAAGCACATGAATTATGACTAAAACAGTAATATATACTTTGTATTGAAGAAAAAAAAGCAGTCTTTAAGCAGTTTTTAAGAGAATTTCAATGGCCGGATGGAAATCTCGGGGCCTGTAAGTCTGCCGCCGACAATATTTAATCATATAAATTTAAAGCAACACAACAAAAACAGATTGTATTGAAAAACTGCAATCTCTTCCCGCTAGTATCGACCCGATAAGGAGCCTACCCATGTTATTGATTATTAATAATCCACCCTCCTCCAGTGGACCATGGTATATATTCTGCTAAAAGTAATGAAAAAATGAGAAATATCCAATTTATCTTGAATATACTTTAACCGCCACTCATTAAAAGATTAATAGGTCCCTGTTTTTTTATCTCCTTTCAGTGCAGCACTGAAATTAGGAAATCTCTCGTTCCGTGACCCGATTGCCGCATATCAGCATCCAGGGAGCAAGCAGAAGTAGGCCTGAGACCCACTGCAGGCCTGCAGTTTAAAACAGAACACTTAGTTTAGCATGTGGCTCAACGTCAGAGAAAGACAATAAACACTCTGAGTGGCAGGATGGAAACATTGCTCACTATTTATATTGCAACCGGGGACCTTAAGGTAGCCTCAAGGTCCTTTCAATACACGCATGGAAACACTCATTCTTAAGTTTACTGTATGCTATGGACAATTATGTGATTCATGTTGCAGTGGAACCTGAAAGATTCCACACACATTTTTCCATAATACTGGTTGACATCCAGTTTGTTGGGGTTTCATTTTTTTCTACAGGACACAACTAAATATAATTTATCTGTTCCATGGTCAAACTGTCACCATCATGGAACCAATTCTGACTATACAGGCAATGTTTTACTTAACATTTTTATATTCTAAATGCCCAAATAACTACTAAAAAAATATTAATAAGGCATAAATATTACTAAAAGTAAATAAACTGTCAAACAAGCGTAAAAGTAGGTTAGGTGGGTTAAAAATACACTCTACTCAAGGTCTCTTTGAGAGCAAACTTTGACATAATGATCCTCAGCCGTCTTGTTTTTGTACTTCGATATCCTGTTTTACCAGGACACGCACTTTTTCACATCCTGTCGTGGCCGTCAGAGGTTTTTTTTTTATTAAGAAAGTGTTGAAAATGTCCTGATTTTCTTTGTTTTTCACTAGACCATTAACTTGACTCTTGCACTCTTGACTTTCATGCTTACTGTATTTATTAAGCAACAAAAGATTTCTTTTGAAGTAGACACCTTGCAGAGCAGCTGAGGTCCTTCTTAGCACAAATGGTATATTTAAGCAATCTGGGCAACTGCTGCTAAATTGCATATACAGTAATCCCTCAATTATTGCAAATAATTGCCTCCACACCCGACTGTGATAAGTTAATTTTGCAAAGTAGTATTTCCTCTTTTTGAATGAAATATTTTCACAGTCAAGAGCATAGAAAACCTGTTTATGACTTTCTAAATACAGTTTTTAACATCATTAGAGCTCTCTAGACAACCAGAACTAACACCCCGATACAGCAATCTGTTTTTCTTTTTCTTTTTTTTTTTTTGGCGCTTAATCGGTTTTAGTGAATTTCCATGAAGTAGGATTGTTTGGTTACAATCACATTGTTTTGTAGTCAATGCATAGAAAACCTTATTACGACTATATATAGTTCTGAATATTATTAGAGCCCTCCAGACATACAATAACACCGCTACTGTCACATTTACACTCATATTACCCAGTATAGTAAATATAGTCAGAGAAAATTAACCATTTAAGACATAAATAAGACTTGTGTAAAACTTGCGTGTGTTTCAATAAATGTCTTCTGGACCTGTGAACAGGAAGTGATGTTAGGGATTCAGAGTGGGGTTTTAGTTGGGGCACGGCCACACCAGTACCCATGTTATTATTATAATTATGATAATGATGATGACCTCTGCCAAGAAGGTTATGTTTTGGCTGGGATTTGTCTGTTTGTTTGTCTTTTTGTTTGTGATCAAAATAACTTCAAAAGCTCTGATTGATTTGGATGACATTTTCAGGAATTGTCAGAAATGGGCAAAGAAAGAATCCATTACATTTTGGGGGTGATCCCGATCCCCATCTGGATCTGGGAATTTTGTTTAAAGGATTCTTTAACATTGGGCCACACGGTGGCTGAGTGGTTAGCACATTGGCCACACAGTCATGAGATCTAGAAGACCTGGGTTCAAACCTCTGTTGGGCATCTCTGTGTGGAGTTTGCATGTTCTCCCCGTGCGTGTGTGGGTTTTCTCCGGGTACTCCGGTTTCCTCCCACATTCCAAAAACATGCATGTTAGGTTAACATTGCAAGATAGGACAATGTTTGGGAATTTTTTCAAATTATTCCACAAAAAATTGGCCTGAGCCAAAAATACAGGACACTTCTAACAGGTTCTACAAAATATCAAAGACTGATCAAGATAATGGAATTATTCCGGATTTTACAGAATATGAGATAGATAGATATTGACTATATATATATATAGATATATATATATAGATATATATATATATATAGATAGATAGATAGATAGATAGATAGATAGATAGATAGATAGATAGATAGATAGATAGATAGATAGATAGATAGATACTGTATATAGATAGATACTTTATTAATCTCCAAGAGAAATGCTGATGACAGAGCCTGCCTTCTTCACCAGTTAGTCCAGGCGTGTGGCATCCTTCTACTTGAGGCTGCTCCCCCAGCACACTACTGCATACAAGAGGGCACTAGCTACTACAGGCTGGTAGAAGATCTGTAGCAGCTACTTGCATACCTTGAAGTATGCCAGTCTTCTGAGGAAGTACCGACGGCTCTGTCCTTTCCTACACAGAGCAGCCGTGTTGGCAGTCCAGTCCAGTTTGTCATACAGATGCACTCCCAGGTATTTATAGGTGTGAACCACCATCACATGGTCACCTTTAATGAGAACAGGTTCTGGGTGTGTCTTGTTTCTCTTAGAGTTCACTACCATTTCCCTGGATCAGTTTTCTGTACTTATCTTCCTGTCCATTCTTGTTACATCCCACGATGGGCCTGCCGTCCGCGTATGTAATAGATTTAATTTATATTTTATTTATTTAAATAAAAAAATAGGGGACCTTTTGAAATTTTTATCATAGGAAGAGGTCTTATACCTGGGTAAATAATTTCACAGTATCAATATTGAAAAGGAAATATTTACCATCCATCCATTTTCTTCCGCTTATCCGAGGTCGGGTCGCGGGGGCAGCAACCTAAGCAGGGAAGCCCAGAGGTCCCTCTCCCGGCCACTTTGTCTAGCTCTTCCCAGCGGATGCCGAGGCGTTCCCAGGCCAGCTGAGAGACATAGTCTCTCCAACGTGTCCTGGTTCTTCCCTGAGGCCTCCTACCGGTTGGAGAGCCCAGCCACCCTGCAAAGAAAACTTATTTCGGCCGCTTGTACCCTCGATCTTGTCCTTTCGGTCACTACCCAAAGCTCATGACCATAGGTGAGGGTAGGAACGTAGATCGACCGGTAAACTGAGAGCTTTGCCTTGGCCGCAGGTTTGGATATCTGCTTTTTGCAGATGATGTGGTCCTGTTGGCTTAATCAAGCAGTGACCTTCAACTCTCACTGGACCGGTTCGCAGCTGAGTGTAAAGCGGCTGGGATGAGAATCAGCACCTCCAAGTCTGAGTCCATGGTTCTCGTCCGGGAAAGGGTGGAGTACCATCTCCGGGTCGGGGATGAGGTCCTGCCTCAAGTGGAGGAGTTTAAGTACCTCGGGGTCTTGTTCACGAGTGATGGAAGGATGTAACGCAAGATGGACAGGCGGATTGGTGCGGCGTCTGCAGTGATGCGGACTCTGCACCGATCTGTCTTGGTGAAAAGAGAGCTGAGCCAAAAGGCAAAGCTCTCTTTTTACCGGTCGATCTACGTTCCTACCCTCACCTGTGGGAAATATTTACCTTATATGACAAAATTTGTATTAGTACATGGATATATTACGTTATATTAGTAGTACAAAGTAGTTCAGAAAAGGAAAAGCGGCCGGTGTTGACTTTCACATGCACACATTTTGCGTGTTGCTTGGCTGGACGATGACTCCCAATAATCGCCCTATCGCGCAGGTTCCATTAACAATGATTGTACTACAGGCGACGTCATCTTCCATGCGTGGCATCCATATCTTTAATCTCATGAATCATCTCTCAGTGGCACAACACTACAAAGCTTAATCTGAATCTTTTGACATCTTTGAAGATTTGTTTTTTTTTTAATGTAACACAATATTGACTTTCCCTGGTTGCTAATTACGTATATGAATGAGTTATACTGTATTCTTTTTTGGGCAAGTAACTATTAACTTTAATTGAATACTTGTTATAGGTAGTACACCAGTAGTGAGGTTTGTGTAGTCCTGTGGCTTTGCAAGGACTACAATAATGGAAGTATTACTTAATGTATCTATATACTGGAAAAGTACTGCCCATCCGCCGCAATCAAGGGTACCAGCAAAGGCAATAATGTGATGGATTGTTTTTTGGCCGTCTTCCCAGAAGTTTTTAATAGGAGTAATGGTGGAACTGGCACCCAAAGCACTGTCATTGCTTCTCATTGACAACTCAGGTGGATGGATGGACTAAGGAAGTTCAGGTTTGTTTGAGTCCAAGTGAAGCATCCACACACTGCATGGTATTCCGTGGAGGATTCCGCAACTAACAGCGCCACGCAGCTCTGGCCAGCTGAGGGAGTGGAGTTGGGTATTGATTTTAGATGGAAAGAAAGAAACTTCATTAAGGCAACGTAATTAAAGTGCTGCCATGGATTGTGCAGATAACGCATGATTGCTTTGCATCAGACAGAGATGATCCAAAAAGAGATGTTATGTACATGTATGTGGTTGTGGGCTTTTCTGTTCCTGTTCTTGATTGGCATCCTTCAGCACTGTCACGACAACAAATTCTGCTGCAATATAATTGTCCTGGAATGTATTGCAGATACACTATTTTATTGCCAACATTATTTTGAGACATTGTTTTAATGAATGTAATGATAATATTAGCGCTAAGGTTAACATGTTAATTACAGGTTAACTTTATAAGGAAATTTTGGTTAACGGATGTTTCCATTAACGCCACTATTTTTTTTTACGCGTGATTAACATGCACACGTCATCTTTGCCCCTTAGCCCACACTGTGGTTTGAGGAAGTAGCTGTGACTGTGGAGCACATATGGGAAGAAATACTGAGCATGAATGGACTAAGACAGGGTTTTTTTGACTGGTAAATTTAGCTTCAAAGCAGTAAGACCAACGTTATTTTTTGTATCTTCTGTCACTGTGATTTAAATTGTCACAGAGTATGTCAACTTGCCAAATATAGGCAATTATGTCATTTTGTCATTTATGCAGTGGTACTTTGGCATATACAATTTGGGTAAGAGCTACTAGTTAATGGCAGGCATAGCCAAGGACAGCTGTGGGGGGGTTTTTCTCATTGTGACCGTGGCTGAAGAGCTAGGATGTATTGTGTAGAACTACGACAGGAAAGAACATAAAATAAAAAGCACGAAATGAATACAGACCAACCATCCACCAGTATAAGCCTGAACTTTCAGAGACACACATCAGCACTCAATATGGTCAATTGGGACCAAATGTGAGTTGAAAGAAAAAAGAGGAAAATACAGTATAGGAGTCTCTGTGCAGCGTGGGGTGACTTTAGAATGTGCATTCAATGACCATTAAACAAAGTGGGACATTTGCATTTACATTTCTGTGTGGAATTTGTTTACATTTAATGAGGCATTTTGTCTAAGTTTGGTGAAAGTGCGTATTTTGGGTGGGCCCAAAGGCATTTGATGCATAATTATGTGTTATACTTTGAGGATTGCGGCAGCTGAAACGTACAGTATGTTCCCCTGTTTGGTATTATTTATTTCATTTTTTCATGTCACAAAATGACAATGCGCAAACGGGCTGAAATGTACATCAGATGGTGTTTTATACATCATATACAGACACACAGAAAGTGTTCCACACGGGTTCCTGTTTTCACATGGCTATGGCTTCAAATCACTGTAGCCTGTTTGTCGTGACCCTCAAAAATCACTGCACTGCCGCATGTGCACCTTTGAATACTGTCATTCGCTGGTAGCCCCTTCGGGACAATCACTCACTTCGGTTAATCGAATAATCGATTAATCGGTTAATTAATCGGTTAATCGATTTACTGAGTATTGTGACAGACCTGTTCAAAACCAAGTTTGCCATTCAAAACGTACAGAGCGTACTGGTTCATGCCCTTTATTTTTTCCATTGACCTGTGGCGAAGTTATGATTGAACCTCAAGAATTCTGCCTAGCAACAAGGCTGTGTGCCACTAGCTATTGTATCGTCTCTCGCCACTTCACGGTTCGAATTTTGTATCTTCACTTTATCACGTTTTTTAAAAATTATATTAATAGGCCTTACTATAATCAATAAATCGATTAGTAAATGATAATTAAAAACAAACTTGATCCTTTTGCTGGCCTGTGCATGCTTGTTTGTTTTCCGCCTCTCTCTTAACCAAACAGTAGGGATGATTGCAGTATACTCGTTTTGGATGAGTATTCATCACAGATTTGAAAACATCTGAAAAACATTGTGTACATGCAGTCTTTCCTTTCTTCACAAAAAGTTCTGATACTTTGTTGTAAAAGTCTGATCACCTCCTGATGAGCTTTGGTACACTATATAAGCCTCCATCTTGGCAGTCAAATGTATTCATTCGTTCAGCCAGGCATAAAAATATTGCATATTGAATGCAATTGTTTTTGCTAAACAGTGACCCAAAAAATGCTGGCTTTTCCTTTGTGGAAAGACGGCAGTGACAAGCACTTTCCACCTCATTTGCTCCCCCACCACTTCAGGATGCAGTGGTATTGCAAATGCTTCCCTTGTGACATTTCTATGTATTTTATTGTCTGATTAGCAAGAGTAATGGCATCACACTTACATTAAAGACATTACACATGCTCTGGAAAGGCAAAGTGTATAATAAATGTTTCTTCAAACATCATATCATTGGCGACGTGCAGACAAACAGAAACTGGCATGTGCCATGAGCAAACTCAGTTTGCACTCAACATAAAAGGCGGGTTTTGAGCACTAAGCCAAGAAGCCACGCTCACAGTGGCCTCACCTTTCTTTCCTGGAATTGATCAGGAAATCTGAAATTTCATTGAGTTTCACAGAAAATACACTTATAATACAGTTCAATAAACAAACATTAATATTTCTTTTATTTTTAGGTTTTGTCCCTCTCTGCACATCACTGGGGCAGTTATGATTGAGCCCGAGCAAAAATGTGCTTTGAGAAGGTGGACAGGAAGATCATTTATTTTGGTCTATGTTGTTGTGTCTGCAAGCTCGCCTAAAATGTATACCTTGTTAAATTTTATCATAAATTTGACATTTTAAGCGCAAGTACATTGGAACAAAGGCTGCATATTCAGCGCATGTAAAAATCAGCTTATTGAACCAAGGACAAAAAAAGAATCCAAATTAGTGCACCAGTTAATGCGCACATAAACGCCAAAGTGGGCTACCTACCAAACAAAGCTAAAGAGTATTGTTTAGTGGGACTCTTTATCTATAAAACAGTAGGAACTAGTGCTGCTGTCACTGTACTGTACTGTACTGTACTGTACTGTGTTTTCTTCACACTGCAGCACTCCCCCCTTCACTCCTTCCACACATCAGTGCTCTCTTGTTCCTGCACGCACAGCCACATGGAGGAACAAGACCTCCAAATTCAGCCACCTCTTTCTGCGCCTTCTCATTGATTCCTGGTCCCTCGCTCTCCACCTGCAACTAGATTCTCCAAGCTCAGCATCTGCATGACAGTGATGGTGCAAGAAGGAGAAGGAGGAGGAGGAGAAGTGCAGGGTGGTGAATGCACCACAGAGATGTTAACCCCTCCTCCTCGGACCCCACTGATGAGCCAATGAGGGCAGAGTGCCGGGAAATACAGCAGTGAAACAGCACCGGCATCTGTCAGTGTGATGGAACAATGTTAGATCTTTGCTGAGCCCTCATCCAACCTATAAAGTCTTGCTTGTGTATTCTCCATTGCAGGTGACACTGGAGACTGCCCTCTTGGGTTTTGGAAATGTCTTTTTAACACAAAGTGCATATTGGGCTTCTCTTTTCATCCAAAGAGCACATTCTCAGCTTTGATTGCAGGTAGGAATATTTTTCATTTTTACATCTGGAGGCTATGATGCCACAGAGGCACCTAACCTCATTACACACATTGTAGAAAAAACTCTACTAACCTCTACAGAGATAGAAATGATAGAATTATGGTAATTATAGAAGACAAAGCTGCCGCTCCTTTTAACGTACAGCACTTTAACCTGCCTGAGTGGAACTTTTTGCTGCATGGCAGCATCACAGTTCTGCTGCAGTGTAACGTTACATAAGAAAAACAAATGTGTGTGAAGCTTGCAAGCTGATACCTATATTTTTCCTGCATCGTCCATTCATTCAACACTTTTAAATCAATGCAACTCTGTGGATAAGAGTCCAAGTTGTAGTCATCGTAGGGCATGGGGGAGGGAGGGCACTGCTGTACAGTATAGGAAATATGCTGAGCCAGCATCAGGAAAGACCCGCGTTAGTGCACACAAGTCATTTGTGTACAATAGATCGTTGTCAAACCCCCTGCAATGCAATTCAATTTGGATACCTAATCAAAGTATGTTGTACTTTGCACCACAATTGACAATCTTGTTAAAAAGGTTAAGAAAAAGCAGTGTTCTTGCATTTTCCTTCCCCTCATACTTGGAATGATCTGCATTGTGATGGACCATCATTCTGTGATGGGACCAGGTCAGGGCATGCTGCGTTCCCTACAGGACTGTGTTTGTTTGTGTGTGTAATGAAGACCTCCCCTTCCCACTTCCAACAGTAAAGAATAATTAAGGGAAATGTATCACTACAGCACATTAACACACACATACTGCGCAGCCAAACATATTTATGTTTAATTATGGTTAATTACCATACTGTAGTCTCCCTTCACTGTTTCTCTAAACTGGAAAGAAGTCTATAACAATAGTAATTTCAAATTATTCCATTCTATTTTCTTCCGCTCCGGGTCCGGGTCGCGGGGGCAGCAGTTTCAGTAGGGAAGTCCAGACTTCCCGGTCTCCGGCGACCTCTTCCAGCTCCACCGTGAAGACACTAGGGCGTTCCTAGGCCAGCTGTGAGACATAGTCCAGCATAGTCCCTCCAGCATGTCCTAGATCTTCCCCGGGGCCTTCTCCTGGCTGGGCATGCCCAAAAAACTGGGACTAGATGCCCGAGCCACCTCAGCTGGCTCCCCTCGATGTGAAGGAGCAGCGGCTCTACTCTGAGCTCCTCCCAGATGGCCGAGCTCCTCACCCTATCTCTTAGGGTGAGTCCAGCCACTCTACGGAGGAAACTTATTTTCACCACTTGTATCCGCGATCTCGTTCTTTCGGTCATGATCCATAACTCATGAACATAGGTGAGGGTGGGAACATAGATAGCCTCCCGGCTCAGCTCTTTTTTGGTCCCAAATATGGTCCCAAATAAAGCTTTAATCCCCTTTAATAATAATTAAATTTTTTGATTAAGTATAGTCAGTAATGAAAGAAAATTAATATATTGAATTTTTATCATAGCTTTTTATAATGGTATTTATTAACAGTATATATTTTTTAATTATTGATATTTTGTTGAATTAAAAAAACATGAATAAAGAAATAGTAAATATATTGACTGCATGTATTTTGGCATCGTTGATTTTCAATGGAAATTGTGTAGGATTTTCCATCCATCCATTTTCC
>QODF01000076.1:2624804-2661865 GCA_024372805.1 Oostethus manadensis | reverse complement strand
ACTGGGGAGGATTTTGTACAAAAAATAATATGAATTACAAAACATTATTGATTTCTTTTATATTATTATTAATTATAATTATTGTTTTATTATGTATTCATTTTCTACGAACAATTTAAAAAGTAAAAAATAATAATACAATACAATACAATACAATATAACATTTATGATAACAATAATAATATAATATTTATTACTATATTTATTATAATAAATATATTTTTAGAAAAACTAAATATTTGGATTGAAAACTTTACCTCTTTGGAAATATTTAATCATTTTTTTGGCTCAAAATAAGTCATTTCAGAGTTTCACTATTGTGATGCAAAATCATATAGAATGATGTGACAACACTTATTCTGATTAAAGATGGGTAATAAAAAGGTCAAAGGAGTATGCAATAAGTATATATGCTAGTTTTTAGCTTGGGTCAGCAGGCTTCTCCATAGAGAATGCCCTGCATCAATGCTTCTTCCGGCGAAATGTGTGCACGACACGATGCGAGCTGACTGTGCTGCTTGATGGTTCATAAAATGGGATTGTGTAGTGCGGCCTATATGATCTTGTCTTGCATCCATACCTATTGTGTATGGCTTGCACTCATGAGGAAAAAAATAAAGACAACACAGGCAGATTATACACTATGCTTGCTCCACAGCCATTATTTTTGAGGGTTTTAAAAGCTTCAGTTCTCTTAACAGTTGGTTTGCACACTAGCTTGTGTGCAATTGAACTAGCTAGTGATTTGTTGCTGTTATTGAACTTATCAAGCCACTCAATTAAAGTTATTTCCTAATTGCCTTTAGCTTATTGGTTCTTTGCTATGTTTCTATCAGTCATGTGTAGTGATATATTGGCAGCAGAGGAGTGCTTTCATGTTGCGTGACTTCACATCTCTAATTGCAAACGTTAATAAGTGTGATGGTGATATTGCTTTGCCTTTCAGCAGATATCGGAGCAATTCCCGGGAGAAATCTAAAGCACTGTGCTGATTACATTCTTTTTAACCAGATTGTTTAGATTGTTTTCCTGGACGCAAGCTGACAGTAAAATGGTTTTGCGGAAGACATTTGGTATCCAATTGTGTTTTATTGTACGGGTAAATCTTTCACAGCGTTAATGCGATTGCCTTCGGTTTACATGTGCAACCAAGTGGACTTACACTACAATACACACAAAAGGGTACACATTTGCCAAATAATGCACCCCGTGCAACAGAATACGTATGCTATAATGTTTCTGACAAATACAGTAGAGGCCAAAAGTTACAACACACCTTCTCATTTAGTGTGTTTTCGGTTCTTTCATCACTATTTACACTGTATATTTTCGCTGAAGGCATCAAAACTATTATGTGAATTATGTACTTCAAAAAAAAGTATGAAATAACTCTAAAGATGTCTTATTTTACTTTGAATTACTTATTTTACCCTTTGCTTTTTTGATAGCGCTGCAAATCCTTGCTGTTCACTGAATGAGCTTCATGAGGTAGTCGCCTGGATTTGTTGGATACATATAAACAAACATTCACACCTAAACACAATTTAGAGACTCCAATTAGATTAACATAGCATTTTCATTGTGGGAAAAAGTGGTTGCTCCCTTCCTGAGTTCTTTTTTTGCATGCTTGTTACATTTAAATGTTTCACAACATCCAAAAAATGTAAATATTAGTCAACGAGAACACATTTGAACGCAAAAGGCAGTTTTTAAATTAAACTTTAAATTATAAGGGAGAAATCCAAACCTACATGGCCCTATGTGAAAAATGAAAAATGTGAAAAATGATTGCCCCCTAAACCTAATAACTAGTTGGGCCACAAATACAATCAAGCGTAACTTGCAATGAGTCTTTCACAGCGCTGTGAAGGAATTTTGGCCCTCTCATCTTCGCAGATGTGTTGTAATCCAGCCATATTGGAAGATTTCCAGCATGAAGTGCCTTTTTCAGGTCATCACAGCATTTCAATAGGCTTCAGGTCAGGACTTTGACTTGGCCACTCCAGTGTCTTTATTTTGTTTTTCTTCAGCCATTCAGAGGTGGACTTGCTGGTGTGTTTTGGACCATTGTCCTGCCGCAGAAAGGTTTTGGGGATTGTTGAGATGTTTTATGGTAAAATTTGGACACGCTTTAGTCTTCTTTTTTGTTCAGCAGTGGTTTTCATTTTGGAACTCTGCCATGGAGGCTATTTTTGCCCAGTGTCTTTCTTATGGTGGAGTCATGAACACTGACTTTAACTGAAGGAAGTGAGGCTTGCAGTTCTTTGGATATTGTTGTAAGGGTCTTGGGTGACCTCTTAGATTAGTCGTTGCCGCGCTCTTATTTTGGTTTTGGTTTGTCGGCCATTCCTGGGGAGGTTTACCACTGATTCATGTCTTTGCCATTTGTGAATGGCTCTCATTGTGTTTTGCTGGAGTCCCAAAGCTTAAAAGTGGCTTTATAGCCATTTTCAGACTGATATCTCAATTAATCTCTGTTATGTTTGAACAGTTGGGCAATCACTTTTTCCACGCAAGGGCATTTAGGTTTGGATTGTTCGGTTGTGTAGTCACTGACTAATGTTTTATTATTTATTTTTGTGTTTAGCTTGATTTTTAGTTTGATGATCTGAAACATTTAAGTGTGACAAACGTGCACTTTTTCACACCACTGTACATATTTTTGGAATGTGGCAGGAAGCTGGAGTACCCAGATAACACCCACACATGCATGTGGAGAACCTAAAAACACCACACAGACATGCCTAATAAAGATTTGAACCCTTTGTCTCCTGACTGGGAGGTCAACAAGCCAACTACTGGCTAAATACAACAGCCCATATGTGTGTATGTGATGTGAAAGCAGACTTACTGATTGTAAATTATAAAAAGTAGAAATAATAAAAAAACAGAGAAGTCCAACATCAGTCACTCCATGATATTATTTCATGTACTGGACTAGATCAGTTAAGCTTTCCAAGTCAGCTTTTTTTTGGTGACCACGCCGTGCAAGGTCATGATGAAGTTGCTGCATCAACACACACTACATTAGCAAAGTGAGGTGCATTGTGAGTCAAGCTACTTCCTCAGCCAGTTGTCCCACTATTGGAGACAAAGGCCTGAGGACAAGATGGGATAAGAGTGACCCAATCAAAGTTCCAGATAACAAACAGCTGCCAATAGGACAGCTGGTGCAAATGTATCCGTGCTGGGTGGCGACAGGACATTTTAGTGGGAATGATTTGTCTTCCTGCGAGGCGGGATGTGGAAAAAGACTGCACCGTCTTAGCTCCTGCAGGGAGTGCTGCAATGCAGGGGTGCAACAGACAGAGACAGTCACACTTACCAAAAGTCAGCTACAACAGTCCTCCCCCACCTCCTGCTTCTTTTGTTTACTAGATTTCAATGTGTGCTGTCAAACTTCAAGGACTGTTCCGTGCTCTTTAGTTTTCTGTGACTTTTATTGTCTTTATTTCAACAAACCTTTATATTGTTTACATGTGCAACTGGTACACGCACATGTAACCCGCCATTTTGAGTCTTTGGAGGAAGCATCAGAGCCGGAAAAGAGCCTGCGTGAAAAGGAATAGTGCAAGTTGTGACCAGGGTCTGAAGTTTAACTCCTGACACTTAAGGCTTCATTTTGTTAAAGTATCACGGCACCCCCTACAAGCCCTTCTGGCGAAGTCTGCCTTCGAAATCCGGAAAATTCCAACCTCGTGTCAGTGACAGAGCTGTGGCTGGTCACCTTTTTTATGTCTTTAATTTCCTGTTTTTTGCAAAAGCACCAAAAGTCAGCCAAAACAAAAGAAAATTGTGGAGATAGACGACAAATTTGTGCAGTTTATGCGATAAAAATTTGAGCAGTCTAAGCGCAACAAGTATAATAAAAGTAATTGATGTTCCACATTGATTAGTTCCAGCTCCAACAATAATCTGGATGTTGCTTCAGTTGTCATTGTTCACTACTACTACTCAGGAGGCTAACGAGTGAGTCAAAACAACACTGCCTCCAGCGTTTTGCAAGTCAGGCTGTCAGCCCTTACCAAAGCGCTATAACAGGATTGGAATGCTAACGTCCACTCTAACCCTAAACTGAAGAGCTATAACAGGATCAAGATGCTGTCAGAACCCTAACGTTCACCCAGACTCTAACCCTACTCCCATATATTGACGTCAGAAGGGCCGGCATAGTACAGGCTGTAGTACAGTATACGGAGGCCATTATTGTTGTTGTGTTGAAAGCAATTGTCACTGTCCTTGGTGCTGTGTGAAAGCTCTGATGCTGCGTCTTGACCTCTGTGTGAAAGAGGCATTTTTTTTAGTATTTCTTTAGTCTCAGTAGCAAGTACAGACAGAACTCAGAACATTTGGCAGTTAACATTGACCTACAGTTCCAAACAAAATACGGTCTAAAAGTCAAACAGAATCATCTGAGACAGGACCAAATTCTTTTCAATTTGCTTTTTCTACAAATTGCTTCTGTGTGTGATAACACATTGGCCTTAATAAATACAATTTAGCAACAGGTGACCGATCTCTAATACTAATATCAATACTTCCGGTACCAGCTCTTCGCATTCTAAAATCAATTTTCAGATCAGGGCCACACGGCGGTCGAGTGGGTAGCACATCGGCCTCACAGTCAGGAGGTTCAGGGTTTGAATCTCCGTTGGGCATCTCTGTGTGGAGTTTGCATGTTATCCCCGTGCGTGTGTGGGTTTTCTCCGGGTACTCCGGTTTCCTCCCACATTCCAAAAACATGCATGTTAGGTTAATTGGCGACTCTAAATTGTCCATCGGTATGAATGTGAGTGTGAGTGTTTGTCTATATGTGCCCTGCGATTGACTGGCGACCAGTCCAGGGTGTACCCCGCCTCTCGCCCAAAGTCTGCTGGGATAGGCTCCAGCATCCCCGCGACCCTAATGAGGATAAGCGGTATAGAAAATGAATGAATGAATGAATTTTCAAATCAAAATATCGCTAAGTTTGATACTTCGGTCATTTGCGATCATGTTTGTCTGAAATGTTTGTCTGTTTGTCTCGTTCTTTCGGTCATGACCCATAACTCATGACTATAGGTGAGGGTGGGAACATAGATCGATTGGTAAACACCACGACGGTCCGGTACAGCGACCGCAGTTGTCAAAATTGTCATTCTTACGGTAATTTATAGTAATACATTTCATTCTTATGGTGGTTCTTAATAATTAATCACTTGTTTTAATGTTTTTTTTTAAATTTATTTTACTTATTTTTTTAATTACAATTACCCAGCTACCTCAAAAAACCTAAATCCTTTGTTAAATTATCATCATTTATTTGAATTAATAGTTTATTTCATTAATACATTAATTACAGACTGCGATTGGCTGGCGACCAGTCCAGGGTGTACCCGGCCTCCTGCCCAAGGTCAGCTGGGATAGAAAATGGATAGATGGATGGACACTAATTACACAACTTGTATTCTTTATTCCATGATATGAAATACAATATTTAAAATTCACCAGACACGTTAGGCTAATTTTCACAATTAGTCATTCGGCTCAGTATCGCCGATACCAGCCTGAAATTGACTCACCATTGGATGGGAAACAAAAACATTGGTATGCACATCAGTATTGACTCTAACCAACCTACTCTTTGTTTGTATAGGCTGTGCTGCTGCAGTTCTTTGTGTGAGACTCCTGCCCTCTTGTGGCAAAATCACAGTTTATGCTGCAGCATGAACTCTAAAACACTTTCGGATCAGTTGCCATGACTCATAGTCACATTGTTGTTGGTAGTAGACGTTTATGGCTTTAGCTCTTTTACATCCAATCATCTATGAGACCAACGAGTCTGTTGAGGGATCAGAGAAAGTGGTTCTGATGGTTTATGAAACTGACCTCTGCTGTCCTTTTGGCAGCCCAAGTAATGAAGGGAGTAGTTCATATTGACACTGTAGTAAGGTTGGCACAGCTTCACAACTTGAAACTAGCTGGTGCAGTCAGGTATTGCAAAAATCAAACTATGTGTTGATGTAACTACAGGAAGTCAACATACAAAACCTGTCGGGATCTACAAAATACGTTTATTGTTGACGTGACTACACCTACCACAAATACACCTGTTTCCTTCACACCTGAACCCAAAGTCAGCTGGAGCTGGGATAGACTCCAGCATACCCGTGACCCTAATGAGGATAAGCGGTATAGATAATGGATGGATGGATACCAGAAAGTCTTCATTACACATATTCATTACACAAAAAATGTTGTCTTACTGATTTTAATTTTGTATTCAGTTCCATACTGCAAACTTTCCTGTTTGTATTCTAGTGCCTGTTACGGCATTTGAAGACAGTCATCTCACATGGTTTTAGGAATAGCACCGATTAAAATTGGCCTAAATTCACAATTTATAGCTCAGAAAAAGCAAAGTGAAGTTAAAACAGGTAATCACACACTGTTGTGGGACGACATTCCACTCTTCTAACCAGCAACAACAACAGCAAGGCAAAGCTGATCCCACAGGTGTTTAGTCGTGTTTAAATTGGGACTGTTGGCAGGCCACTCGAGTCTTTCTAATCCCAAATTCTGGAGGTAGTCTAGGATAAACAACCCCGTGGAGGGAGATGACATTTGGTCCCAAACTGTCTATGATGAAGTTTTGCCACATTTTACATGGTCACAACATACACCGTCGGTTGTGCACTTGTGTGAACAGGCTTTCCAATAGTATACCACATTAGGAAAAATATTGTTTCACCCCATCTCCTTATTGATCCTCCTCCCACTGACCCCCTGAGCTACCTAAAGACCAAAGCGCGGCATGCTGCATTGTGTGTGTATGTGTGTGAACCGCATCCAAATGAGGCTGGGCAAAAATGAGGTAAAAGGGGGAGTCACAGAGGTGGGAGGTGTGTGTGTGTAAAAGATGGCGATGGTGATTGTGTGTGTGTTTTTGTCTTGGGGGGGGGGCTGTGTATTGGAGGAGGATGGTGGGGGTGTAGTGCTGCAGTGAGGCGAAGTGAGGGAGACTGCAGTCTTTGCTTACGGGGGAGAAATGTTGGCAGAGCCGTGAGCTAGGACAAGAAGCCTAAAGCAGTTCCTGCTGGTGGATAGTTCACGTCGGGACGGGAGGGGGAGACGCCGACCCCACCAATAGCCCCACCTCTGACTGGTGAGTTTTAATGAGACATGTTTGTTGATTGTTTTTTGTCAAAGTGTGATGCTTTTTGTTTGTGCGGTGCTGACTTGCAGACATAAAAACATTGCAGTAAGTTATGCAAGTTATAGCTAACATAATTGAATAGGTCCCATCCTGTGTTTAAATGTGTTCAGGCTCTCTTTATACACCACTCCCAATCCCCTCACCCCTTGGGTTGCAGCACAAACTTTAATCACAATCGTCATATATGAGAGGTTGCAGCAGTCATGCTCAGTGCTCAGGGATGACTTCACACTAGCAGGGAGACGATTGCGTCTTTGATTGGCTGGTCACTCTTGCCCCTACAACGCAGGTTGTGGGCAATTGGATTCCTGATAGCTGATAGGCACTTTCAGGATTGCTTAGCAACAAAGAATAGCCAGTCAATGGCACACGAACAGCAGCTGCCACCGCTATACGTGTGACCACAGCTGAGACAGGAGGCAAACATGGAGAAATGCTGAAGCATCTCTGGCCTCTTGTATGTGAGATGACCTATTATCTTACTACTACCTACTTTTTAATGATGTTCCAAGTAATATGTGTCCCTACTGCCTGTTTATGAGCACCAAACGGGAGAAAAATGAGTCATCTCAGTTTTAAGAGAAGAGACAGTCATACGATCTCTTTTGTAGGAATCAAGTGGAAACTTCTCTTTCCTCATGGACACAATATCACCTGTGACCCACCTCTAGCTACATGAGATTTGTAAAAAAAAAAAAAAAAGAAAGAAAAGAAAAGGCAGGCTTTGCTACACATCTAAAAGTGACAACTTGAGCTCTGCCAACTATCTGTCAGTTGTAGTGTAGTGTTGAAATAATAGCAGTCCAACGTGATTCACCAGATTAATCACTGTTATTAGTATATTTTTTTATTGCTACCTGGCAAACTAGATACCAGTAGGTGCAGTAGATTCTCATGAAACAAACAAGACCCAGCATTCATGATATGCACAATCTTAAGGCTGTGCAATTAGGCCTTTAGTTGAAAAAATAGCAGCGTGGCAGTCAATCAATGATTAGTGATTAATTTTGTGCAAAACACAGCTGTGAATGTGCTGTAAATCAGGTGTCCCCTAGTTAAGGATGAAACCAGCACTTGCTGATCGTGGAGCTAAAATTATCTGCAATGCCTTAAAATTGGGGGCAAAACCAGATACACGTGGCGAAACAGAAGTCAACTATCAAAATGAATCAAAGAATAACCAAAATGGCAAAGGTTTAGCCAATGATCACCTCCAGGATGATCAAAGTCTAGATTTACCTGTAAGTACTGTGCCTGTTAGAAGATGTCTGTGTGAACCTAATCTATTTACAAGAATCCCCTGCAAAGTCCCTCCATTAAAAAAGGCATGTGCATAAGAGGTTACAATTTGCCAAAGAACACATCAACTGGCCTAAAGAGAAATGGAGGAACATTTTGTGGACTGATGAGAGTAAAATTGGTGCAAGGGCCACAGGTAGTTTGTGAGACGACCCCCCAAACTCTGAATCCAAGCCACGTACACAAAGAAGACAATGAAGCAAAATGGTGGGGCAAGCATCAGTTTGGATCAGTTTGCATAAGTCAAAATACTTGAAGAGGTCATGTTGCATTATGCTGAAGAGGACATGGCCTTGGAATGGCTGTTTCACCAAGACAATGACCCCAAACACACTAGTAAACCAGCATATCTTGGTTCCAAACCAACAAAATTAATGTTATGGGGTGGCCAGCCCAAACCCAGACCTTAATCCAATCGAGAACTTGTGGGGTGAAATGAAAAATGCTGTTTCTGAAGCAAAACCAAGAAATGTTAATGAATTGTAGAATGTTGTTGAAGAATCTTGGAGTGGAATAACAGCTGAAAGGTGCTACACGTTGGTTGGCTTTATGCCACACAGATGTGATTTCAACCCAAGTGCCCAGTTTCACAGCCTTAAGAGCGTGCATATCATGACTGCTGGGTTTTGTTTGTTTTCTGAGAATCTACTGCACCTACTGGTAACTTGTTTACCATGTAGCAATACCCAAACAAATACCAAATAGGCAAAATCGGGATGTCACTAGAATTGAAAGATGAAGGAGGGTTAAGGAACTCTTTAGTGGGCTCAAGCCATCCTAAAAAGAATCGAGTAAAGTCCATAGGCTAAAATAGCATAGTGTTGTTGAAATGTGACTAAAATGTGTAATAGTAGCAATGTAGCTTACATGTATGTACTAGTGTTGAAAATGGCAGTTGAAAGTCATTGACATGCAGTGAGGCTCATGGCTGGCGAGGCACTAATTCTTTTGGAGTTTTTTGTCTGACCTGCCTGCCTGTCGTTGTTGAAAAGTGGCAGGCCGCTGCGTAACCGTTGCAAATGTAAGATATTTGAGAAAAGATTTCTGCAATTTGGGTCGGCGCTTGTCATTGAAGGGTGTTGGTGGGTCCTGCAGCCAAACCAGTTAAACCACTGATTTATCTATTTCAATGTCAAAATGCTTTAAGACTATCTACTTCAAACCTCCACTGTTGCTTCTCTTTCGCTTTAGGCAGAGCTGAGTCATCCAGATGTAGGATAACTACCAAATCGCTATAAACCAATTCAACTGCAGTAAAAAAACCCTTCATAAAACCATGGCAACCTTTGAATGATTTCTTGTCTTTCTGTACGGAACTTTCCATTTAATTAATTGCTTGTCTGCAGCATTTGGTTTGCTGAGAACAAACAGCAAAATGAGATACACAAGACCTGACTGGGTGTTTTTATCAAAATGATACCAACAGTGCTACATGTCTGCTTAACCTGCCACAATTATGTGTTCAGTGTCTTCTTTTTCTTCCTCCTGGATTCACTGAGGCAAGCAGCATATCATGCGGTGTCTTGATTAGTCACTAGATTATCCAGCAAGGGCAAGCTTTTGTGGCCAATGGTTAACCACAGCAATGACCACGCCATTGGCCACCACTAGGGGGCGTTTCACCGTGGCCAGCCACTCACACAGTGGTTAAAATGAGTGGCGGGACACCTTTTTACTGGGATTTACTTGACTGTATTACTTTACTTGTGCAGTAATTCCATAACTCTTTTATTTTCTATCCTCACAATATTTTATTCTTGTCTTTATTCCTCATTTTCAAAAATGTTTAACCGTTGCGCCACGCCATCGGCCACAGACTGCGGCATCGGCCATGGCATTGACCACCACCGGGGGGCGCTTCACCGTGGCCAGCCATTCAAACAGCGGTTAAAATGAGTGGCCGGACACATATAGCGAAAAGGTAATGCCATTTTTTATTGTAAATGGGTAAACACTGTGAGCATGAAATGAACCAAGTGTGTTATGTTGGTTTATATCTGCCAGCTAATAGTAACATTAGCTTGTTAACAGTAATATTATTTCCTGCTAGCATTAGCTAAGCGGCTATTTGCATTGTGTGTGTGAGAGGCGCTAAGCTAGGTGTTGTGTAGCTAACGTTAGCATCGTTGCTAACACTATGAAGTTATCATTGATGAATGATATGAATTATTTAGCTGGATAGTGTCAAAGTTAGTGGAATAAGATGCTGTAAATACATGACTTCAACCAAAATAAGTATTAAATATCTTGCTGAGATACAACAATTTGTTAAACAATTTTAGAATAGCATTTGCTTTGGAGTGATGCCAGTTTCTATACTGCTAACTAACTAACTAACCTGCTCTCCTTTAAGACTTATTGGTCCATTTGGACAGTAAGGTAATTTTTTGGGTGGGTAGTGTAGTATGCTGAGGGCTATGCTGCTATAGCATTCACAACTATACATTTGAAATAAAGTGCTGAGCAACTACAGTCTGAATTATTCAACAATGTTCTACTGCAAAGTTATCAGGTTCCAAGAGGCCCTAAACAACAACGGCAGTATAATTCTACGGTTCTTCCAGCACCATGACCATCATTATGGGATCAAGGAGCTCCTGACAAGTTTTGATCCTGAAGCTTGAATTCAGGCTCCATGTGTCCTCTTGCTGCTGTTTGAAAACTTTAAGGTGCCAAGACAACACTCAAGCTCAAGAATGATGTAAGTTAATAAAATAGAAAACACAAGTTGTGATTACTTTAGAGGAGTTGTCCATGTCATGTTGATGCTTTACAGACGTGTGCTTCAGCTGCCGATGTGCAGACTACAGTGGAGCTACCAAGCACACCTTGCCTGGTTGTCCAAGGTATTCTTGATGTCTGGATTTCATGGTGATGATCTTTCTCTAGAAAAGCCCTCACTCCATACCTTTTCTCTTTCAAGGAATACTCACAGGACATACTCTCATAGACCAAAACGTAACGCTGTGGCCTTGTCTTGTTGTTTATAGATGCTTCTTGGACATCAACACACAAAAAGGCTCCAAGTCCCAGAGGAGATGTAACAGAAGCATCAACTCACAAGTGATGACCGCCCCTCTTCGTAAGCTTGTTGACTTCAGGAACTTTTTGTTCCGGGTAACTATAATTTCTGGAACTAAAAGGTTGTGGTGGCCCTGTTTGCTTTTCATTTCCCACTGCATTTTAAAGTTCAGGGTAATATAATAAAATAAGGCAGATGACATATGGTGGCGTGGTATAGTTCTACACTGCTATTATATAAATAAACAATATGAGGTCAATATGAGGTTGAATGTTTTTTAATAAAAGTGTCAGTAAACAAAATACAAAGCAAAAATATACAAACCAAAAACACCCAAAGTGGTCGGGTTTTACAGAAAGTCAGTGAAGGTTTAGGACTTGATTAACAAGTGTCTACATTCACATTATCCAACCCAGCCAGAAACATGTCTTCTCAGTGAATTATGACCTTGTGAGTCCCTAAGATCCAATTAATTTGTAAGTGCATAGAGAATATATATCTCAACACAAATATCACACAAAAACATACCATTGTAGCCTGTTATTCATTAGCATTCAAGTTCTCTCTACTTTTGTTGCTAAACAAATATCGTGTCACTGACTACTGTGGCAGCTAGTAACAAACTAAATGGAGTTTATTTAATTTGATTTACTTTCATTCCACTCGTTTACCGCTTTCTACATTTCACCACATCTTCAAGCAACAAGCTCACCCAGTCCTTTCCTGCATCCTTGAGCTGAGTTGGTCATACATCTTGTTGGTACTGCAATACCATGACAGCTGTTTGTTTAGTAGTTAAAGATGATCAGGTATAGAATACAGTGGGTATTTTCAATGTTCTGCTCGTTTATTGCCCATCTATTATCTTGTTCATAGCACAAGAAAAAGTGCAGTACTGTACATGGAGGATATTGATTATATTTTTTCATTGATGTTGATATTATGAAGTTGTATAATTTCAAAACAAGTTTTTTGAACAGCAATAAAAATGGTAAATTCAGAATTGTTGTCATTGTTTTTTACTCATCAGATAGTGTCAAAGTTGCCTTACTCGAAAGGAATATCAATGTGCCCTTAAAGGCGGATAAATTCAGGACAATGACCAAAACATTGCTTTCTGTGAGAAAATAGTTGGTTGACCAAAATAGTTTTAACATTATTTAAATAGTTATTCACACCCAATGAAAGATTCTTATATATATTTGTGTGTGTGTATGTGTGTGTGTGTATATATATATATATACATGTATGTATATATTTATATATTTTATTTATTATTTTTTTTTAAACTTTATTTTTTGAATTTTTTAACAGAGCACAAACACACACACAAAACACGGCACAGGAAGTACATCTTCAAATCAAGCAAATCAATCGTGGTCTAGGGGTCCTTATTTTGTCTTCTGTTAGTGAGCAGTGTCCATTTTGACCATTTTTCTTGGCATATATCTTCTTCAATTCGCAGTCTGTAGGTTAAAAGTTCCATGTCATGTATTGTATTCATAGTACCAAGCCAGTCTTCCACCGTCGGAGGTCTCGGGTTTAACCATTTCCGTGTAATAGCTTTTTTACATGCTGCCATCATAATTTTATACAAGTATCTATCTTTCCTTGACACACCTTCTCCTACTATCAGGCCGAGATACAAGACCTCACATGTAAAAATTATACTGTAGCCCAAAATCTTTTCTATAGTTTTACGTATATTCTCCCAGAAGGGGGCAACTTTTGGACAAAGCTAGAAGATATGTGTGTGGTTTACATTTACTGCCCCACACTGGCGCCAGCATGGCTGTGCCACCTTAAGGTATTTTTGTTTAATTTTTGGAGTAATAAAGAACCTGATTATATTTTTCCAGCAATGTTCTCTCCATACACGAGATGATGTCGTGGTACGTTGAACCACAACCATACCTGACCATTCAGTCTGTGTAATGTTTATCTTAAGTTCTTTTTCCCACCTTTGTTTAATGTATTCAGTGTCCCCCTTTCCTTCCATTAGACTTTGATACAGCATGGGTACTATTTTGCTTGGTTTTGATCCATATGCCCCAATCACCGTTTGTATGATTCCATGTCTCTTTCTGTGCATTTTATCTTTTATTTCCCTCTCGTAATGGCTTTTTATTTGTAGGTATTTAAAATAATCGTTGCTGTCTAGGTTGTATGTTTGTGTAAGTTCTTGAAAGTTCATGAGGTTTCCTCTTTTTATTATTGTACACACTGCGGTTATCCCTTTCGGAATCCACTGTAGGAACGTTGCGTCAAGGCTATTTGGGATGAAGCGTTTGTCATATGCTATCCACCGGAGTGGGCAAAGGTCGTCCTGTAAATTGAGTCTTCTTATTAGTTTAAACCACAGTTCTAGAGTGAATCGAGTCACACCATCTATACCGTCACGTTTACAAATATCAATTTTCCCGTCTGCTAGGACACTTGGGGTTTCCCTCCCAAATACCTTCCTTTCTTATACCTTCCATTTTGCTGTAAAATTTACATCACACCAGTTCACTACCGCTCTTATTTGAGCCTCGTGAAAGTATTCCTTGAAATTTGGTAGTCCCATGCCCCCTTTGTCTTTTCTCAGTTGCAGTGTCTCAAGTATATATTTATATTTATATGTGTGTGTGTGTATCAAATCAAGCTAAACTATAGTCATAGTTATTTTTTTTAATACACATGAAATGCAACCCAAACATCTTAACAGACTTAAAAGCAATGTCCCAGTGCCTCCCCATACACTCGACACCCCATCACCACACACACAGATAAACAAATGAATGTAATGTATGTATGTAAAGTTGAGCATAGAGGAACCGGGTGAGGAGGAGAATCCATCTGCACTACAAAAAACCCACAATGATTTCATGCAAATAATAAAGATAATGGAATGGTTAGAGGATGAAAAAGAAATACGTGATTGAGTTACTGCACAAGTAAAGTAATACAGCCAAGCAAATGCCAGTATAAAAGTGTCCAGCCACTCATTTTAACCACTGTTTCAACGGCTGGTCACGGTGAAACGCCCCCTGGCGGTGGTCAATGCCGTGGTCATTGCTGTGGTTAACCATTGGCCACAAAATGAGCTCGCCCTGTCTCAGATTATTTCCATGGATAGTTTAGCGGAGTGCAAAGTCAACAATGTGTATGATGCATTTAAACCTGACAGGTCCCGTGACTTATCAGTTTTCTGGTACTGTTCTCTCACATAGACCTGTACTAGCTGGAAAAACAGCCCTCAACAGCCACCCCTGAGACCACTGCTGGCATTCAAAGCCAAGGTCTCTTATTTACTCGACAGGCATTTTATCCAACTTAGCCACAGTGCTACCTAGTCATGAAGAATTCATAGATGGAGAACAGTTTCCCTTTTTCTCCCTTCAAGTGCCCCAGATGATTCTTTAATTTTGTCTTCGCTCTTCCTCATCCATCTCTTCTGGATCTTTGTGCTCAGCGACACAGAAGCTTTTGTCAATTTGTCACTCCGACACTAACTCCTCACGTTGTCGGCATTAATGAATGAGTTTCTGTTTATCATCATTGGGAATGCACCCTCGTGCACATGTGGGTATTTAATCCATCACTGATGACCTGACCTTCTTTTCTACAATAGTCCTCTGTCTTAAAAACAGCATCAATGTTGTTGCCCTTCAGCTTCACTTTTTGGGGGATAGTTTGTTTGTTGATAGTTTGTTGGAGCAAAACTTCCACTCAGTTGTAAGGATATCAGATTATGTTTAAGTCAAATTTTTGGTCAGCTCTCGACCAGTTGCTGTTTTCAACCAACTTTTTGTGAGATTTTCACAGAATTCTTTTACGTCAAGGCAAGCAACTTAGTTATCTGCGTCCTAATGGTTTCCCATTCCTTGTTTGTGCAAGCTTTTACTCGTAAACTGCTGCACACAAAAGGGTGAACATTTGTCAAAACATGAAGCCCCACTCTTTTGCTATTAGTTTTGTGACAAATATAGTATATTCAACCCCATAACTCCAAAACTCTGGGGTGTCCTTATTGCCACCGCTATGTCTCACTAACTTTCTGTGTGCTTTGTGTCTCAGGGATCCTGTGCCTCGTCTCCTCCAGCCATGAAGTTTAACCTGTTCAGGAGGACACAGGCTGTGGCCCCTGCCGAGCCCACCGGCGCCACCACCGTCACCATGGCCCCGACCTCGGCCGCCATATCCACCGCTGCAGAAATCTCTGGTTCCAACAACAACACAGAGATCAGCAAGAATGACATGTTTGAGGAGATCAAGAGCAAGTTCTTGAATGAAATTGACAAAATTCCATGTGAGTGACAATGCTACATTTCTGGATCAAAGAGTTGACTTGATTTATTTGACACTCTTCTTCCTTGCCAGTGCCCCCGTGGGCTCTGATCGCCATCGCTGTGGTTGCCGCTTTGCTGGTCCTCACCTGCTGCTTCTGCATCATTAAGAAATGCTGCTGCAAAAAGAAGAAGAACAAGAAGGGCAAGAAGGGCAAAGACGGGTTCAACATGAAGAACATGCAGGGCGGTGAGGTACGACTGTCGCTGATGCCCTCATATTGCTCTTTCTGTTGCAGAATTTCTTATCCACCTGTAGATGTTAACCTCTTTTTATCTTCTAGGACATGAGGACAGCTTTTCCCTTTTCTTTACCTGATGTTGTGTTGTTTAGAAGTGGTACAAAAAATGCCACACTTGTCAAAGGACAAAGTGCTACATTTGATATATTAGTTAATTGATTTGATTCCTAATCGACTACCAGATCGGTTGGGGCTCCATAATTAAATAAATAATTAGTGTCCACAGTATTGGTCGAAGGAATGGCAGCAAATAACGCAGGTGTGTCATTTTTCACCACAATGGCGTCAGCAGCGACTGCCCATCTTTTGGGTTTGCTGTGTCGTGAGTTGAATATTTTCCTTTCTCTGCTCTCCTTCCTCTTTTGTGGCTTTGTGTCTGTCTCGTGTTTCTTGACCGTGGTGGACTCCTGCTCTACGGTAGGTGCATTGGCTATGGAATGACACCCCCTTTGGCTTGAACTTGAAATAATTCCTCTGGAAAGCCATGTTGTGCTCCTTCGGAGAAGGGACTCTAATTGTCTAACAGCACTGTTCATGGGATCAATATCAACCAGATTGGATCAAGAAGATTCTCTAACACTATTAATCTATGCATGTGGTAAAGGGCATGTTTTGGTGGGTTTATGGGAGTATGGCAAACTGCATGACTCCCTTCATCCTCAAGAACAACTCCAAAAGGCCAAATGTAAGATGTTGTTTAAAAGCATTGCCATTCAAAAATGCTGTTCCCTTCAAACCTGAATCATTACTAATGGTAGCCTCTTTCCACTTTGAGCGTAAAATAAGCAACCACATCTTTGCTCTAACGCTCCTTTTCCACTGCGCAGTACCGGCTCAGCTCCCAACAGCTTTACTTGCCATTGATGCACTTCTATTGACAAAATGAGATAACCATGTCAGGCCAGATTTCTCTGATTTACAGCTATAAATGACAGAAATAAACACACGTGCTGTGCCGTATCTCTGGATGATGCAGTTTTATACTCCACAATCTCCACTTGGCTGCAGCAATGTTTTTTTTTTTTTTACTGTCCTTAGTCTACTCACTGCGACCGATTTCTATAATATACCAACAAAATGCTATTTTACTTAAGTCAATTTGTTTTGTTGACTGCGATTGACTGGCGACCAGCCCAGGGTGTACCCCGCCTCTCGCCCAAAGTCTGCTGGGATAGGCTCCAGCATCCCTGCGACCCTATTGAGGATAAGCGGTATAGAAAATGAATGAATGAATGAATGAATTTGTTTTGTTCTGTAAGTAAATCTACGCTTAGTTTTTTACTGCCCTCGGCCTCCACTAAAAAAATAGATCTCCTTAAGGCTGAATTATGCTCCTGCGTCACAGCGCCTGTGACGCAGGCTGGCTCTACTCCCTCTGAACCCTCTAGCAGATGTTGACGTGCACCTCCCACCAGTAGCGGTTGTTGGTCTATCAAGGAAGGGAAGCTCATTTTTTTCTGACCTACATCATAAATATGTTTATTTATTAAAATGTAAATTCTACCTTCCATTCCTAGTCGTTTTTACCAAAGACAAAGTCGCTGGGGATCGGTAAAGTCTCCGGATCAGTTCAGAACAATGTAATAAAAAACCTGGAAAATGCTGCGGCGAAAGTTCATACTTCAAGATCGCTGATATTCTAGTGTATATTTAGTCAATGAAATGTACACACATACTTCACCTTTTTTGGACATTGTATGGGAAGATGAGCTTCCCTTGCAGTCTTAGACCAATCGCCATTGCCTCCCACAGTTGTAACCTCACGTCAACAGAGACAATGATCGTTTTTTTGTTTTAGTCATTTAGGGTCTTTCCTTCTCACGAAAACGCCGAAAAGTCCACAATAGCAAAGGAAACAAAGTACGCTGAGGAGTGAAAAAGTCTGCAAATATGAACACCTATACAATAATGTTGCTTCCTGATACTCACACACAGCCTGATACTCTTTTCACAACATTCCTCAGTTTCAACAGTCAGCTCGCACAAACGTCTCTTCCTCTCCACACTCGCAGTAACGAGTAACTTTCACGAGGTGCAACCAAGAACACCAAAATTCAGAACATCAGATTTAAAACCAAGTCACCAATAGGTTGTTAGAATACTTTAGTTTATACTTTAGTTTATGTGGATGTCACCAGTTGCCATTGGTTACTTCTACGCCAGAAGCCCTGAACAGAAAAAAAAATCTAATCAAAGCAGCATTAAATACAAACAATAAATCAATGTCAAAAAATATTATTTTTTTACTAACAATATATATATTTTTACCAGGCATTTTTAAGTTAGACCAATTTGCTTGTCTTAAGTAAAATGTACTAAAATCTGAGCCATACTTTGTGAAACAAGCACAATTATGTGAAAACAAAACAGGAACATCTGACATGCCACATTGTACTTGTATCAGGTGAAATGTTCCTCTTCTGTTAGGTAAGATATGGTTATGGTTTAACTCGTTTCGAGCATGGATACAATGTACAATGATGAGTCGTATTGCATTTCACAGTTCCACATGTGTGAAAAGAAGAAGGAAGAAGCAGAGCTCATATAATCCTATAACCCTCATCACATAAATTGCTAATACATATACACATACTGTACATACATGTATGCACGTAAAAAGTAAATTGTTCCATCATACTCCATAGTCTCCAGGCTGCAGTGCTTTGTTTTCTTTTGCAGTCCTTTTGAAGTGGTAAACCAACCGTAACCCCCGAGTCAAGTCAAACTGAGTCAAGTCTGTACTGTGTAGTGAAAAGACATAGGAAATTACCTGACAAAACATCCCCTTGCATTGATTATGAATGATGTAACTACACTATACTTACTACTCTTTAAACCTCTTGAAAATTAGGAAACTGATTGAATGCTGATGGAACGAGCATGCAATGCCTCCTCTGGCTGTCCCTGTCCTGCACTAGCATGTCAGAAGATCTAAAATGAGAGGACAGGGTGTTAAGAGCGACTAAAAAAATCTGTTAAAAAACGTTCTGAGTTACTGTGCAGGTAAGCAGTCACGAAAGCTGAAGTCTGTGGCATGCTAGCTAGTTTCGGGGAGCCCAGTGTGTTGGGATTGAAAGTTCCTCATGATCATTGATGCTACATGTTTGTATTTCATGACCATAGAAACCGCAGGATGACGATGATGACGAAGGAGAGACCGGGCTTACCGAAGAGGAGAAAGAGGAAGAGGAAAAAGAGCAAGAGAAGCTGGGGAAGCTGCAATATTCCATTGACTACGACTTTGAGAATACAAAGGTCTGTGAAGTCTTGTTATTAAAGGATATTTAGGCTGTAGAACATATGGACAATTTAGCAACTATTATTACAGTGTATCTTGTCAAGGGACAATACTACAGAAATGAATCTTAGATATACCTCAGAGCAGTGTTCCTCAACTGGTGGGTCGGGACCCAGATGTGAGTGGGTCAAAAACATCAAATCAAAAATTAAATACAAATATTCAGTGTCAACTTCTGATTAGTATTTATTTTTCGATGTTTACCTTTATATTATTTTTAATTTATATTTACATATACTTATTTATTAAATCATTATTTTATATAATTACATTATTATCAATGCTGCCAAGCAATTAAAAATGTCATCAAATTAATCAAGTCTAATCTGTGATAAATCATGATTAATTATACATTTCAATTGGGCTTAATAAACTCTTCTAGCTCAGTGGTTTTCAAACTGGGGGTCTCGCACTTTAAGGGGACTCGGGGCTACCATGAACACTTTTCATTTATTACCGTATTTTTCGGACTACAAGCCGCTACTTTTTTATATCCCTTAGAACCCTGCGGCTTTAATAACAAAGCGCTTTTTTAGCTAACAAGCTTTATGATTTCTTGTTACTCTCTTGTTAACTCTTGTTATCTCATCATTATATCTCCAAAAGGGGGGGAGCTGCAAAAAAGTTTGGGAGCCACTGGTTTCGCTAATAGACACATTATAATTGTGTGAATGCTGGAATTCACACATATAATATTCTGCACCACTTTTCATCTATTTGTGTGAATGCTGGAATTCACACATATAGTATTCTGCACCACTTTTCATCTATTTATTATTATTATTATTATTATTTTTATTCCAACCTTTTTTGTCCGCTAACTAGTCCCAGTTTTCAAACGATTTCATCCACAGTTTTTAACCGATTTCATGCAAACATCCATCAAAATGTCCGGCTAAGCTGGGAAAGAGGTGCTACCTAAAAAAGTTTTTGCAAAAATTCTCGTTTTCCGGGAATTTTTTCCAATTGAAAATGAATGGGGAGATTTTCAAAGGTTCGTATTATTTACATTTCTCAAACGATTCGGACCGTGCCCAAGACAAAGTGCTCAAATCTTTGGGAAATTGATTGCTCTGCAGCCGCTTGGTTCTACATCATACGGTGAGGCCGTTTTCTTTGAAGATTTGTCCCAGGTGTCTTCCCAGAGAGGTCTTGCCTTTGATGAGAAGTGTGTGCGTGTTTGTGGACTGTAGTTGAGGGTGCATACAGCAGAGGGCAGCACTGCTTGTTTAGAACCAGTGTGTGAGTGAAAAAGAGTAAATACAGGAAGTGTTTCCAAGGTTTCCACACAGACTTTGAATTAATCACACCTCTATAGCATTAGCGTAGTAGCATTTTTTAGCTGTTTTCATTGGAAAACACATTTCTACTATTATGCTAGGTGATAGCTAAATGACAAAAGATGCCAGCATGCTAATATTAATGTAGAAGCATTTTTTCATAGAAAAAAACATATATAAACGGTCTGCAGCAGTTGTGTGTGCGTGTGTGTAGTGATGCGTCGATCGTGTGCAAAGTGCTCAAATTGTTGGCCAATTTGCTAATATTTGCATAGCAGCATTTTTAGCTGTATTCATTGGAATACACGATTATACAGTTATGATAGGTGACAGCTAAGTGATAAAAAAGGCCAGCATGCTAATATTAGCATAATAGCACTTTTAGTCGTTTTCCCAAGAAAAACATAATAGTGTGGACTGTAAGTGAGAGTGCATGCAGAAGAGGGTAGCACTGCTTGTTCAGATGTGAGGTAGGAAGAATAAATACAGGAAATGTTTCCAAGATTTCCACATAGACTTTAAATTAATCACACCTCTCTAGGAATAACATAGTATCATTTTTAGCTTTTTTCATTGGAAGACACATTTCTACTAGTATGCTAGGTGATAGCTAAGTTACAGCAGATTTGATAAGCGGTAGATAAGTGATAAAATATGCCAGCATGCTAATGTTAGCATAGTAGCATTTTTAGCTGTTTTCATTGGAAGACACATTTCTACAAGTATGCTAGATGACAGCTAAGTTACAGAAGATGTGATAAGTGATAGCTAAGTGATAAAAGATGCCAGCATGCTAATATTAGCATAGTAGCATTTTTAGCTATTTGGTTAGATAAAAACATTTACAGTATAAACACTGCAGCAGGTGTTTGTGGGTGTGTAATGATGAGTCAATCGGGAACGACTCGGCTCTTTCAAATTAACAAAAAGAGCCGGCTCTTGACGCAGAGAGCCGATTTGTTTTTCTTCTTTTTTAGAGGGCAGCACTGCTTGTTTAGTTTCAACATGTGAGTGGAGAAGAATAAATACAGGAAGTGTTTCCAAGGTTTCCACACAGACTTTGATTTTTTACACTTCTCAACCGATTCGGACCGTGCCCAAGAAAAAATGCTCTAATTGTTGGAAAATTGATTGCTTTGCAACCGTTTTGGTTTGCTCTGTTCGGTGAGGTCGTTTTCTTTGAAGATACCTGTACGCGCTTCTACCAGAGATGTCTGTCTTGGAAGAGAATGTGTGTTTGTGTGTGTGGACTGTAGTTGAGGGTGCATGCAGCAGAGGGCAGCTACATTTATGTGTTTATGCTGGGTGTTAGCATTCAGCGGCATGGCAGTTCAGCACCAGCGTAGCCACCATTCACATTGAGTGTTTTGAGATTAAAGGAAGTACAGGTATGTTGTTTGAATAAAGAAATATTTAACAAACCAGTGTTTTAAGACTTTTTATACACATAAAGACAATACAATGTCTTTATTTGCTGAGCAGTAGTACTCATAAACGTAACCTTATCAGCAGACAACCATCAAGTATAAAATAACTTCTGCGGCAAATTCACTTCAAATTTCTTGCTTGTGGATTGTACTGACATTTCAACCAACTTAACCCGATAACCCAAGGTAGTTCTGGTTGCATAATGGTGTCCAGCGGTCTCCTGTCAGTGCAAAAAACATAGCTTTTTTACCAGCTGATCCGCCTTCTTTGCCTCTTCGTTTCCATACGCTACGACGCAAACATACATTGCCCAAAGGTGGTACTTCAGACTTGTGCTTCCAAGTGGGTCACCACTGAATGACTATGGGAAAATGTAGATCCCAGGATGCGACTACAGTAGTTAGACCTTAGCTGGTGTATGTTAGACACCTTGCACTCCTCCAACTTTCTTTCTTCCACTTGAGAATGCGCCCCAGGTGTTCAATTGGTTTCAGGTCCGGAAGAGACATACTTGGCCACCCCATCACATAATTCATCTTCAACTTCCTTAGTAAGACGTGTATCATCTTGGTGGTGTGTTTGACCTCTATCGTGTTGGAAACCAAAGAGAGCGGGTCATCCTCTGCTTCACAATGCCACAGTTCATGTTTGAATTATATACGTATATACAGTGTGCATATAGATATATATATATATATATATATATACAGTGAGGGAAAAAACTAGTTGAACCCCAGCTGATTTTGTAAGTTTGCCCACTAACAAAGAAATGATCAGTCTATAATTTCAATGCTAGCTTTATTTGAACACTGAGAGACAACAATGACAAAAAAAAACCAGAAAAATGAATTTCAAAAAGAGTTATAAATTAATTTGCATTTCCATAAAGGAAATAAGTATTTGATCCCCTGTCCGTCAGCAAGGTCTCTAGCTCCCAGGTGGATCTTATACAGGTAACAAGCTGACATTGGCAGCCCTCTCAGCTCGTTACCTGTTGTCTAAAACCCTTGTTACCCAGGGGGTGCAAGACCCTTACCACGTCCTCGTGCCAGACGAGGCAGGCGCACCTCCCTGACCTGACTACTCCGTGTAAAGGGTTAAATCTCCCCCGTTGCGGGTTGGAGACCTTCTTAGTCAGGGGCGAGGGGAACTCACCCAGGTTCTCACAGTCTTGACTTTTACAAAGGCGGCCTCTCTACACCCGGATCGCACACGACCAGAGTAACCGCTCCACTAGCCTTGGTCGTGCTTGACACCGGACCCTCTGCCTTTTACGACTGCTTCCCCCCTAAAATGGTTTGTTGCTCTTGGAAACGACCTGGGATAATTTACCTATCTGCTAGCGATAAAGAGGGACCTGTTTGTATTGTACCGGAACAACCTCCAAGGAATTCAATCTGTATCACACCGCGTACTCTTTTGTATCACAGAAAATACTTAACGACAACTCTTGTTCAGTTGCATCAGATGACAGGTTTTATTAGGACAGAATAGCAAGGGCATACAAGCAGATAACAAGTAATATCAGGACAATATTCTTCAACAATGAACCACCTTAAATTCCACCTACATACCTCTGGGTAAGGACCCGGTCCTATCGGGAAACCAAGTATTCCAATCCCACCCAAGAGGCAATGCCGGGTAGTAAATAGATAAGTCCAGTAAGGATACGTTCTCTGCAGGGGATTATTCCTAACCCAGGGGAAAGGGACGGCGAGTGATCAAGTCGACGGCTTCCCCTGGAAGAGCTCGTGGATCTAATTTGCTCCCTAAGGCGGCAAAACAAAGGTTGGCTGCTGTGGTTGGCTCTATATCCCACCGGGCTCAGCTCCTCTTAGGGTAGCTCCACGGCTCAAGGCTCTCGTTCTTTTTATGTGGCCGGCTCGTCTGACGGTCCTCTGTAGTTTCCTCCAGACCGCTATCGCAGACGACTACCGGTGGGTTCCAATCTATCTGTCAGCAGCCGGAGCGTCTCGGAAGTTCCAACACCTCCGAGGAACCCGGTTCAGG
Organism: Oostethus manadensis; assembly: GCA_024372805.1. NCBI lineage: Eukaryota > Metazoa > Chordata > Actinopteri > Syngnathiformes > Syngnathidae > Oostethus > Oostethus manadensis. The sequence continues at coordinate 2,637,763 of QODF01000076.1, read as the reverse complement.
GACCCAGCGACCAAAGTCAGCCGGTAGAACCAACCAGGCTTAATGCTTCAGCAAGTAAAAGAGACCTGTCCACAGAAGCAATCAATCAATCCAGATGCCATACTCTGCACCATGGCAAAGACCAAAAAGCTTTCCAAGGATGTCAGGGACAAGATTGTGGACCTATACAAGGCTGAAATGGGCTACAAGACGATCGCCAAGCAGCTGGGTGAGAAGGTGACAACAGTTGGTGCAATTATTCACAAATGGAAGAAACATAAATTAACTGCCCATCTCCCTCGGTCTGGAGCTCCATGCAAGACCTCACCTCGTGGAGTTTCAATGATAATGAGAATGGTGAGGAATCAGCCCAGGACCACTTGGGAGGAACTTGTCAATGATCTCAAGGCAGCTGGGACCATAGTCAGCACAAAAACGGTTGGTAACACACTACGCCGTGAAGGACTGAAATCCTGCTGTGGCCCCAAGGTCCCCCTGCTCAAGAAAGTCCATCTACAGGCCCGTTTGAAGTTTGCCACTGAACATCTGACTGATTCAGAGGAAGACTGGGTGAAAGTGTTGTGGTCAGATGAGACCAAAATTGAGCTCTTTGGCATCAACTCAATTCGCCGTGTTTGGAGGAGGAGGAATGCTGCCTACGACTCCAAAAACACCATCCCCACCGTCAAATATGGAGGTGACAGGGGGACAGGACAATTGCCCCGCATCAAAGGGAGGATGGATGGGGCCATGTACCGTCAAGTGTTGGGTGAGATGAGTCGTGATTGGGTATTCCAGCATGACAATGATCCAAAACACACGTCCAAGGCAACAAAAGATTGGTTTATGAAGAAGCATATTAAGGTCATGGAGTGGCCTAGTCAGTCTCCAGACCTAAATCCCATAGAAAATCGGTAGAGGGAGCTGAAGGTTGGAGTTGCCAAACATCAGCCACGAAACATTAATGACTTGGAGAGGATCTGCAAAGAGGAGTGGGCCAAAATCCCCCCTGAGATGTGTGCAAACCTTGTGGCCAACTACAAGAAACGGCTGACCTCCGTGATGGCCAACAAAGGTTTTGCCACCAAGTACTGAAGCATGTTAATCAAATGCTTACTTCCTTCATGGAAATGCAAATAATTTATAACTTTTTTTGAAACGCATTTTTCTGGATTTTTTTTTTTCATTGTTGTCTCTCAGTGTTCAAATAAACCTACCATTGAAATTATAGACTGATAATTTCTTTGTTAGTGGGCAAACTTACAAAATCAGCTGGGGTTCAAATTGTTTTTTCCCTCACTGTATATATATATATATATACATACAGTATATATATACACACGCACACATTATATATAATGTCTTTATAGGGACATGCCACTGAAAGAAGTCAATAATCTTGTTTTACTTACAAGAGCTGTTGTTCTACTCTTTGTGACATTGAAAAATATAATACATCCCCAGTCAAGCAAGACATGTGTTGATTTATTGCAAGACTGGTGGTGTCTGGAGTGTTTACTCCGCAGCAGTAACCCTGACATAAATCAAGTTGTTTATTCCATGCACACAGCTCACCATTGGCATCCTCCAAGCTGCAGACCTCATGTCCATGGATTCAGGCGGAACTTCTGACCCGTATGTGAAAGTCCTGCTCTTCCCTGACAAGAAGAAGAAGTTTGACACCAAAGTCCACAAGAAAACACTGAACCCTGTCTTCAATGAGACATTTGTGTTCAAGGTGAGCATGTGAAACCAGAGGAAAAAGATCCTGGTGTACTATGAGAGCGTCCAACAGTTCTGTTATGTCAGATTTCTAAGGCTGAACGAGCACTCTGCTCTTTCTTGTCTCAGCTAATAAGGCCTGCAGGGACTTGACAAATGTCTACGGGTCAAATGCGAATTTATGCTTGTCTGCACATTTACTGCAGCTGGACAGCAAATCTTGTTGTACTGGAACCCTCTGTGAGATGACGATTTCTTCATCCCAGGCTTTGTTTTGAACATTTCTGTGTTACATATTTAAGGGATGGACGCTCAAATTATGTTGATGAATAAAATTATTTTACATAGCATGAAATACTAACATAGTTGCAACAGATTTGACATAAAGTTAACTTGGCCAGACAAGATAATCCCACTCCATTCACCAGCTTGGCCAAAAAAAACGTAGCTACCAAAAAAAAGGTCATAAACTTTTGTTGGACCACCTTTGGCTTTGATTACAGCACGCATTCCTTGTGGCATTGTTCGGTAAGCCTCTGCAATGTCACAAGATTTATTTCCATCTAGTGTTGCATCCATTTCTCACCAAGATCTTGCATCGATTATGGTAGAGTCTGACTGCTGTGCAAAGCCTTCTCCAGCACATCCCAAAGATTCTCAATGGGGTTAATATCTGGACTCCATGTGTGAAAATGATGTCTCATGCTCCCTGAACCACTCTCACAATTTGAGCCCAATGAATCCTGGCATTGTCATCTTGGAATATGCCCATGACATCAGGGAAGAAAAAATCCATTGATGGAATAACCTGCTCATTCAGTATATTCAGGTAGTCAGCTGACCTTATTCTTTGAGCACATAGTGTTGCTGAACCTAGACCTGTTTCTTCCTAAACTTAATGGGTGCGGTTTAAACACTGGTTCGTCTTATACACCGGAAAATAATCTAAAATCATCAATACATATCCGTTAACAAGAGGCTATTTTGTGGTTTATTTGATTTTCTGACTGGAGCTTAAAGTGAAAGAAAAATATTGATGTTTGTGTTTTACGCTAGGTACCTTATGAGGAGCTCGGTGGCAAAACTCTGGTGATGTCGGTTTACGACTATGACCGCTTTTCCAAACATGATGTCATCGGAGAGGTGAAGTTGCCCATGAACACCATCGACCTTGGGAGGCCCATTGAGGAGTGGAGGGATCTGGAAAGTGCCGATCAGGAGGAGGTGCCAAACTCTGATCTAAGCTGTTTTTAAGGATCTAGTGCTAATATACTAGTCAGAGATTCTCTATATGAAAGGAGTGATGTGCTTTTTTTTGGGATGTGCTTAAAATATGATAGTCTTATTATTCTTTATTCATGATTGCAACTGTCTCTTTCCAGCCTGAAAAGCTTGGGGACATCTGCATCTCCCTCCGCTACGTCCCCACAGCTGGTAAGCTCACCGTCTGCATCCTGGAGGCCAAAAACCTGAAGAAGATGGACGCCTGTGGATTGTCCGGTAGGGATGGGCATAAACGACCGGTATCGCTACTGTTACCTGCAATGTTGGAAAATGGATGGTTGCTTAGCTGTGCTTTGTTTGGTTCTTTTGCAAGACCCCTATGTGAAGATCCAGTTGCTGCAGGGGGGTAAGCGTCTAAAGAAGAAGAAGACCACAGTGAAGAAGAACACCCTAAATCCATACTACAATGAATCATTTAGCTTTGAAATACCACTGGAACAGATGCAGGTATGAAGAATTGTTCATGTCAAACTGGATCCTCTTGTCTTCAAAGTACAGGTTTAAGGCAATTTAGGTATACCTAAACCACGTAAGGTTATGGGTACAGGTATCTGGGATGAGTTTCATTGCCTTTGCTTTCAGTGTAATCCTTAGAGAAAAGGTCACCTTTACAACAATTACAATTTCTGTCCACTAAGGGGGCATGACAGAAAATGATTGAAAACTACAGGAATAAGAATATGTACAGTTTGCTGAAATATGCATTTAACAACAACAAAAACAAACCGTATTCAAACACGAAACTGTAATAATTTATTATTCCATTAATTTTTAAAAAATCACAATAGAGTGAGGGAGCAATGTTCAAACTGCGATGTAGTGAGGGACAACTGCATTTGTGATTCGTGCACTTTCACCTTTGTAGAGAGCTTTCGTAGTAGATTGGGATTTCTGATCAGTGTATTGTCCTTGCAGAAAATCCTTGTTGCTGTCACGGTGTTTGACTATGACAAGATTGGCAAGAACGACGCCATTGGTAAGATCTTTGTCGGCAGTAAAGCTACTGGCCTCGGTCTCAAGCACTGGTCCGATATGCTGGCCAATCCACGCCGCCCCATCGCCCAGTGGCATGCTTTGCAGCCAGAGGAGGACATCGACGGTCAGCTGGCCTCCTTGGCTGCCAAGAAGTAACTGGCTTACACATTCTTACTGAAACTTTGCATGACATATCCCAAGACCTCTTTGTCAAAAAAGAGACTCAACAGAAAATCTGCTCATCCATTTGGACAAATATGCTTACTGAGAGACAGGATGATTGACCTTTAAGTCTCTTCTTCAAAACAGAGATGGAGCAAAGCTTTTAGTTTAGTGAACGGAGCATGCGTTGCCCACTTCTCGATGGCTCACCTCATCTACTAATCATCCTTCCAATATGTGTGCTAAAACAACAGCAAGAGAAGGCCGTTTGGTTAGGTCCTGCTTTTCTTGTCTTTTAATGCCAAAATGAGAATAAGTAACATCAGACATCACAATTGTTTTTAGGTTCATCTGTCTATGCATTTAGATTAATAAAAGGGTTCTGAGAGACTGAGAATTTTTTATTTTCAAAGCAAGATGTAGGCAGGGATGATTATTGTGCCAACGACCGCATGGATGTAAAACCATACTCACCTGAAACTGGGCATACGTTGTGCGAATCGAGCCCCATTGTGATGTTCTCAAGTTTTGTTGTCTGGAAACAAAGAGCGATTGACTGCTTCTGACCGGCCTACAACAATAAGATTCATTTTTGTGTCCAAAACTTAGCCACTGTTCACCTCGTACTGTTTAACTAAGTCTGGCTCATCATACGGAAACACACATGAACGTTGTGCCAAATTCTTCAAATGCACCTTTCACGTCTTTTACATGCTGTTCTTCAACCCTAACTGATCTATCAGTATGGAGGCACAAAGCTGATGATGACATCACCAAATCACGCCCACCAGCTTTGAAAAGTGCTGGCTTCTTCGCTACCCATCTTAAGAGCTCTGCCAACAATTTGCCAGTTGTGAATCGAACAGAAAAGCGATGTAAGTTGCTGCAGTTCGATCATTTTGGATTCCATGTTTGGAATAGACTATGATGATGTTTTTGATGATGATGTCTTTCTAACATTTCTGTCCCGTTGCTGTATGTGACATTTGTCATTATCTTGGACAGTGTATATGTAAAGATGTGCACAATAGCGTTCCTTGGCTACAAACACAGCTCATTAGCACCAAAGCTACAGACACAAAACAGGGCTTACTAAAAACACTTAAAACAAAAACAGGGAAAACTGCACTTGTTTTGGACTTTTGGCCATCATCCACAATCTGAAGTGCTGTTTTCCTCTAAACTGTACAAATCCCGGCATCAAGGCTAGTTTTCCATTACACTATTGTGTGACCTGTGACAACGACGCGGGTAAAAAAAGTAGAATTTAAAGCCTTACCATACGCAATGCTTGTAATGCTAGTATGTAACCACCAAGCACTGAGGGCCAGGGAGGCTTAATGTCGTGTTGCAATTTCAAAACAACACGTTTAAAATGAAACTGTGTGTGCCCAGTTTAAGTGAGGATGGACTCAGGTTCATCAGCCAGAGGAGGTCTGATTTTAACATTCTTGGTAGTGAAAGTGTATGCTTCTAAATCAAAGAAATCCTAAAATTCTAACATTTTTATAAGAACACGGTGAACATGAGACATATCCAATGAGCCAAAAAAAGCTTCAGAATGTAGCATGCGTCACACGCCTTGCAGCATTTAAACATCGTCATAAAAACGCTCTCCCATCTTCAAAGCCAAAGAGAAAAAACAAAAACTACAGTAGAAACATTTGACTTCATCATTAAGGTTCACAAAATGGCAATACCCCAAACTGCGGCCTTTTTCTCTTTAACTACATCCATATTGGCGCCAATATCAGTATCACTCCATCATGCATCGGGTTCATTTGTTAATAGGCTACAGCATGTATGTACAAGATCGTGTAAATATTAGCATGTTTTAAACATTATTATGTTGTGTACATGTGTTTGTCTTCTTGTGTCTTTTTTGGATAATAAAATAGCTAAATAAAAAGTGTGCAGGGACTGTTTTTAATAGAGATCTTACTGTTTTGTAAATATTGCTTATTAGGTGTGTCGGCTGCAGTCAGGAGAGCAAAGGTTCAAATCTCTGTCAAGTATCTACACTCTAAAAAGTAAACTGAAACAAAAACTAGACTTGATTTAATTCAGGGAATCAAGTAAAAAATTGTAATTAGTTAATGTAGATAAACTTTTTGAGTCACAAACTTTACTATATACAGTGGTGTGAAAAACTATTTGCCCCCTTCCTGACTTTTTGTCACACTAAAATGTTTTTGCTCATAAAAGTAGTTAACTATTAGTCAAAGATAACATAATTGAACACAAAATGATGACTGCCAGAACTTTTGGGAAAATATGTTGCCATGCCGTGGCATGCCCTTAAGAAGGCGCTTCACGCTAGAAAAACCCTTAATTAAAGCTGAATTACAACAATTCTGCAAAGATGAGTGGGCCAACATTCCTCCAGAGCGCTGTAAAAGACTTGTTGCAAGTTACGGCAAATGTTTGATTGCAGTTATTGCTGCTAAAGGCGGCCCAAACAGTTATTAGGTGCAGGGGCAATTACTTTTTCACACAGGCCTATGTGGGTTTGGATTTTTTTCTCTCTAAATAATAAAAACATTCATTTAAAAACTGCATTTTGTGTTTACTTGTGTTATCTTTGACTAATATTAAAATGTGTTTGATGATCAGAAACATTTTGTGTGACAAATATGCAAAATAATAAAAAGTCAGGAAGGGAGCATATAGTTTTTCACACCACTGTAAGTTGTGTTGAAATAATAATGTTGGTAATAAAATCAACTTAATTCTGTACGCCATTTAAAATTCAATTGAATTGTTGGTTGGTTCAAAACAAAACTCAAGTTGTCATAACTTCAAAAATTTGGCTCGATAAGTTAATTTTTCTCAACATTGACTTGACAATTTTAATAAGTTCCCTCTCCTGCCCACACAACAGGCCAGGGCAAGTTCAGAGTAAGACGGTGTATCAGAAGGCTGAACAAACGGAATGAAAATAGCATTCCATGATGAGTAAAATGTATTTCTAGTAGTTCTACTGAAATAGGCGGTTTATGTGTCTGAAATGTGTCAGTGACTTTCACTGACATAATATAAGAGAGAGCTTGCTGCTTAAATTTCGTAGCCACATCTTAGAATCCTAGAAGAAAAACTGCTGTCGTTACCCCACTGTTGCTGGCACAGTTTAAACATTTTTTTTTTGGTTCATTCACACGTGTAGTTCCACTGAAGGAAAATTGTGGTTTGATGTTTTTGTGAGAGGAATCAATGAGGTAAGCAAACTATTTCTTTTTTTTTGTCTGCCTGTATAAAATCTGCAGAAAGAGCTTTTGTCAGGTAAATGTAATGATGCAAGCTTACATGACTTTGGACAAATTCCTTGGATTTATGTTTTGATAAATTTGTCATTGTTTTAAAAGATGGGTTCTGAAAAATTGAAACCGCAACAGAAACTGGGTTGCTAAGACACTACCGGTTACGTCATGGCCATGGCGGGAATGTCTGCCATGTATTCCCAAAGACTGTTTGTCTTCATTCAAAACATGGGCTAGCCTTAGATCACATTTGCAAAGAAAGCACTTTCATGAAGCTCAGCAAAGTGTCCAACAGCTGCCAGTGTGGTGCGATACCAACAGAGAGAGAGCTCATTTGAAAAGCATGAGAGTGTGATGTGTGTGCCCTTTTAGCAGCAATATTCATGGAACATTTGCCTCCCACAAAAGCAGAACACGTACCCACACTTACTGCAAGACTTTAAAGACGATGTTCTGAAGAGGTATGGTTATCAAGGTAACCACCCTGAAAAAAGATTAGCATTGTTGTTTTTAAAACCGGAGAGCATATTTGCGTATCAAGCAGGTGTAATAATGAAGGTATTGTAAGGCAGTGTAGTGTAAAGGTGTAGTAATGAAGGTTACACTTCATCTCACATTCAGCTTCACGTCCCATTCGACAGTCCTGTTTGGGGAAGCACAGTTGAGAGATTGATGAGGCTATGGGGACTGAGCTTCAAGAAGTAAACCCCGTTACTTCATCTCCGAGAGCATTCTTTAAGGAACGGTTTGGTGTGGTAGAACCAGTGGAGTATGTACTCAGTAAGGAGGAAAACAGAACCTTCCGACTCTGACCCGGAAAGAGATCCGGGATTTTAACTTCCATGATGGTGAAGGTCAAGGTAAAAGCGACTATCAGTACAAGGCATTTTCTGATAGCAATTGTTCTACAACAAATGAGCTGTTTTCTGCAGAACATCCTACTAGCATTTTCTATGTTGATGACTCTGAGATGTGTATTCCTCTGGGTACATAAACAAAAAAACACAAAGTCACTGGTGTATAACTGGGTGTTAGCTGGTGTTTCTGCACTGATCACATCTTCACTGACATCCATCTTCTTAGCAATTCTCTGCAAGGCTGATAATATGAAATGGTCTGGTTATAGTACCATCATGGAGCCAGTGCTAAAGGATCCTGTGAGCTTGGAAGAGGAGGGTTTGTATGTCCCAGGATGAGGCAGATAAAGTCAAAGGAACAGTATTTAGTGTTGTGGCAGATAATCTCGGGTCCCATTCGATGGCAGCGTAGCTAATTGTGTGCTTCATGTTGTGCTCCACAGATAAATCATGAATTCAAACCACGGTAAACTTGGAAGCGACTTTCATGGCCAAACTTGACCAGTGCACCCAGAAACGGATGAATGTGGTTTCATCAAGAAGAGGAGCTTCAGGGGGAAGAATTGGCCAGTTTAAAGACGTGCTTCTTCAGGGATGATAATTATTTAGATTTTGCCTATTTTGGAAATGCACTCTATAAGTGCCGTTACCCATAGAGATTATACTCATTTGAATACTTTATTCTGACATCCCCAACGCCCATTGTACTTAATTTAACTGTACAATTATAGTCTCAGCACATACCGCGAGGCATCAAATGCAAATTGATTTTTTTGGCCGTTACACTGGGACCATTACACCCAACTCAAAGGTCAATGCTCCAAGTTTTGAGGTACCATGAATGCTCTACTCAGTAGAGAGTTCTGTTTTTTTTTTTTTTTTTTTTTTAAGTTTCATGCCTCCTGTTTGTGCTAGGACCCTGTTTGTTAGACTGTTGATGAAGTATGGTACCATCGTGTACACTATTTGTGGTTTTTGGTCTTTGGACTCACGGTGTGTTAAAACTTTCCTTTAAATTTTCCTTTAAGTATAATGTACTTTATTCTAAATCAGCCAAGACAAACACATGACTGTGTTTTAAATGTGTTTTCATGAAGAATTGAATTCTTTATGAAACATGGAAGCAGTAAATCAAAAGATGTACACACTGAAGGTCAATTGTGAAAAATGCAAGATAATAATAGTTTTTTTTTTTCTTATCAAGGGCAATGAAGAGATTGACGCCAGCATTGAAAATCCATCCTCCATCCATTTTCTATGCCGCTTATCCTGCATTGAAAATCACATGATGAAAATTTGCATCATCGGTGAGCGGTCTACAGTCATTGTCAGTGAAGGAACAAAACGCTTGGCTGAGAAGGATACGGCGGTGGCTTGTTGATGGGTGTCATCTATGCCCTCAACCTCAGCTACTGCAAGAAACTTGTGAAGCTTTACAATAGTTGTTTCTTGACCTGGATGGAATGACAGCTAGTGCCGAAGCTCTGAAGAATAATATTTACTAAGGATCCCAGATCCGTCTGTTTAAGAACACTGACACATTTTCTTCACATGACAATGTTTATTATTCCACATGAAAGTTGAGAATGTTTCCCTGTCAGGTTAGTTCATGTTCTGCTTCGTGTTCACGCTTGTCACGGCAGTGGACAAAACAAACATGTTACGTGAAGAAATATGTACCTAATTTAGCCCAAACAGAATGTTTTTTGTGTGTGTATTCAAAAAGAAGGATGTTTGCAAGGAATTACATATTTAATGCTATCATCACAGCTGAGCAGCTGATATTTCAGTTATTTTATTATTTTCTTTTTGAAATGCGTGTGTGGGTTTTCTCCGGGTACTCCGGTTTCCTCCCACATTCCAAAATCGTGCATGTTAGGTAAATTGGCGACTGTAAATTGTCCATAGGTGTGAATGGTTGTATGTCTTTGTTTGTCTATATGTGCCCTGTGATTGGCTGGCGACCGGTCCAGGGTGTACACCGCCTCCCGCCCAAAGTCAGCTGGGATAGGTTCCAGCATCCCCACGACCCTAATAAGGATAAGCGGCATAGAAAATGAATGAATGAATGAAAATGTTCAAATGCAGTTTAAAATAACAGATATAAGTGAACTGTCCGTAATAAGTGGCTTCTTGAAAGCTACTATAGTACTTAAAGCAAGAAAAACCTACAACAAAGATAAGAAAACGGAGGAAAATCTAATTGGAGCGACACATTTTCCAATTGGTTGCTCCTTAAAAAATGTGTACATTGTTATTGTAATTAACAAGGCAGCACATAAAAGTGCTTTAAAATAATGTGGTAAAGCTAGTTGGAGTAGCATAATTTGTATGCGTTATCAACTTAAAAACTTGCTGTTAGGCCAACAGGTATTAAGTAAAGCATACTTATTACAATCTTTGACTGAAGTGGAAAAGATAATTCGCCCAAAGTAATGTAGTTTATTGAATCAATTTTTTTTCAAATTCAGTTGTTATAACTAAAAACTACTAATGGAAACTGTTGCGTTTTTTTTTTTTTGGTTTAGTCTAAACATTTATTTTTAGAGTGTACATGGGGTTTGCATGTTCAAGTTCTAGAGAACTTGTGTGGGAGGTTTTTTGCTTAGGTTTTCTCTCACAAAGTCAGCTGGGGTAGGCTCCAGCTGAGTTACTGAGGACAAGCAGTATAGAAAATGAATGAACACATGAATGCTTGTAAGTGACACAAGAGTGAACCAATCACAAATGGTTTTATTCACTTTGTGAATGCAAGAACAACTCAGGTGCTTGGATTAGTCCGTGACATTAGTTCAAATGCTTTTAGTTTTTTTCCCTGTCAGCATTTTGATGACTTAATAGGTACTGCAGGCACATACAGGTACAGTATTAAGCATATTATAGTATTTATTTAACTGAATTGTGCTGGCTACTGAAACACATAATGGCACTGAATTCTTTGCAAAAGTAAAAAAACATGGCATCTACCTAGTAAATCACCATTAAAAACAAGTTTAATATATAACAAAATAGTTGAATATAGCATAATGTATTTACAGAATAATGTATTTCTAAGTGGCTGGAATGTTATGAAATAATGCCATCTTATTTTCGCCAGAGTGCGTTTTCCCTGTTTGACACTAGGTGGCGCCAAAAACACAGATATTGTTCTAACAATGCACTTAAAGATAAATAAGTACACTATAAACATAACACAATAACACACTAAAATAAAACTATAAAATAATACAATTTGTGCATTGTTAATTTAATGATAGTTGTACACAACTGTGACATATTTATTCAGTAAAACATTTATTTTCTACACTGAGATACTTTACATACTGCAGTTTTAACACGATTTAAGGCAATGCAAATAAAAAAATGCAAATGATAATTTATGTCATTGGTATTGGCTGTATGTGTGCACACTTTTCAGGTATTAATGCCAAATCATTATTATTTACCTCATCTATGTATTTTTATTCACCCCCTCAATGTGTTTGTTCGGAGGAAATTGTGACATGACGCTTCACAAGGAAAGGCTCCAAAAACCCCTCTCCAAGGGTGATGTGAGCATCTCTGTTTCCATGGGGATGCTGTAGCTGCATTGTCTGAGTAGAGATACTTTACACATAGCTAGAAAACAGTTTATCAATTCAGTTTATGTCTTGAATGATGAATGGCCTGTCTTTATCTTTGTGTATGTTCTTAGAAGAAGAGTTTTCAAAGGATCAGTTATCACCTCTGCTCTTATCATCCTGAACAGCAGGTGCAGCACAGTTAATAGACATCACGCCTAACCCCGCCTCTTTAGAGGATGAACTCACTTGGATAATTTGGTTATGACCCTGATTAGAGCTCCATTTTCATCCTTCAGTCTTTGGTTCTCCGTGTGAAGTTCTGCTTTGACCTGAGTGGGAAAACAACACAATATGACCCTTTTCTGATTCAGTTAGAACAGTTTAATAGACAAGTCTCTTATGGCAAATAACCACTAATTGCAATAATTGGGTTTGTAAAACCCTAACCCTAAACCCATGAGTGGTCAGAAGCTTTATCTACCTCTGCATGCGCTTTAAAATAGTCATCCAATATATGGATCTTTGAAATGCTCATGACACCAAAAAAAAGTTTGTAACAAACATAACAAAATAAAGTACTCACTAAGTAAAACATTTAGGAATTAAATGAATCTGAAGTGAACGCATCTCTGTTTGGAGATTGCATGTTTTTCCCATGTGTGCGTAGCTTTTCTCCAGGCACTCTAGCTTCCTCCCACATTCCAAAAACACGCCTGTTAGGTTTGGCGACTGTAAACTTTGCATAGATGTGAATGTTGCCCTGTGATTGACCGTAGACCAATCCAGGGTGTGACGTCAGCTGGGATAGGCTCCAGCATAGCCACGACCCTAGTTAGGATAAGTGGCATAAAAGATAGATGGATGGAGTTTTCTGCACCCCCCCGCAGACCCACCACCTGCAGGGGTAAGCATAAGAGTCCGGTGCATTGCGATTTGGGCAGTGGTCGAGGGCGGGAGTCCGGGCGACCTGGTCCTCGGCGGCCAAATCTGGTTCTTGGGACATGGAATGTCACTGTTCTGGTGGGGAAGGAGGCCGAGCTTGTGGAAGAGGCGGAGACATTCCGACTAGAAATAGTCGGACTTACCTCAATCCACAGTTTGGGCTCTGGAACCAAATTCCTTGAGAGGGGCTGGACCTTGTTCTTCTCTGGAGTTGCCGC
>QODF01000076.1:2579123-2613407 GCA_024372805.1 Oostethus manadensis | reverse complement strand
TGATCTGGATCCTGAACCATAAACAATTGCCCCATAATCCAAAATAAATTCTGACTAATCCTGTGTATTTGTGTCCTGCCCATGAGAGTCTTTCATCAAACCATATCCCTAGTGCTTAACCTTCTCCAACTCCTGATTATATAACTTTAATTTAACTTCTTTCCCAATTCTTTTCCTTGTAAAAATCATTGTTTTGGTTTTCTCAACTGAAAATCTAAATCCCAAACTATTTGCCCATTTCTCTACTTTTAAAATCGCTTCCTGCATTTTTTGTACAATAAACTCTACATTTCGTCCTCTCTTCCAGATTGCCCCATCATCTGCAAACAAAGAACACCCCATCACCTGTTTCACTTCTGAAAAGACATCATTTATCATTACTGAAAATAATAATGGACTTACAATACTCCCTTGTGGTGTCCCATTCTCTACTGTAACACTTTCTGAATACTCATTCCCTACTTTAACTTGTATCTTATCTTGGAGAAAATTTTGAATCCATTTGTACATCTTCCCTCTTACCCCTATTTTAAAAAGTTTAATTAGCAGCCCGTCTTTCCATAACATATCATATGCTTTTTCAATATCAAAGAAAACTGCTATCACACTTTCTTTATTACTCTGAGCTTTCTTATTTCATGCTCTAACCACAACACTGCATCCATAGTATTACGTCCCTTCCTAAAACCGCTTTGATATTTTACTATACTCCCTTTACTCTCCCAAAAATATATTAATCTTTCATTTATCATTTTCTCCATTACTTTGCAAATACTTGATGTTAAGGAAATTGGTCTATAATTCTTTGGGTCTGAAGAATCTTTCCCTGGCTTACTTATTGGTACCACCACAGCCTCTTTCCAGTTACCTGGTAATTTCCCTTCCTCCCATACTTTGTTATACAACTCGAGCAATACCTCTTTTAAATTTTTCACTAAGGTAATTTATTATTATATAGCATATCTGATCCTTACCTTGAGCTGACTGCTTTGTCTTCTTTAAAACTGGATTCAATTCCGCTTTAGTAAATAATGCATCAATTAAACCCTCTGTTTCCCCTTCCCAGTGCACCAAAGCCTCACTCTCCCTTATTGTCCTTTCCCTTCCCCTTTTTCCTTCCTCACTGATATTTTCTGAACTATGAATTTTTCTAAATGTTTCCACCAACATTTCAGCCTTTTCCTTATCCCTTATCGCTATTTTGTTACCCTCTTTTAACTCAGGGTATCCAAACTCCTTTTTTACCCCATTCATTCTTTGAATCATTCCCCATACTCTTGATATTTCTGTTTCCCTCCCTACTGACTCTCAAAACCTTTGCCAATGAATCATAATTATCAGAGTCTTATTGAATATCAGAAATGGCTTGCCATTTCTGATATTCAATAAGACTCTGATAATTATGATTCTGTTTTAACACTTTAAATGCCTTGTTTCTGATTTTTATTGCCTCATCACACTCTTTTGTCCACCATGGAACCACCTTCTTTCTCCACCGAACTCCCTTTAATTTAATAGCTTTCTTTGCAGCTTTTATCATAGCTACACAAATATATTCATTGAAACTATCAATATCTACACTTGTATCAATTATTTCCATTTCCTTATCACTAATATAGCTAAATTTCTCCCACTCAGCTGTACTAAATGACCACCCCTGTGCTTTGCCTGTATCCTTGTGTTCTAGATTCAATCCCACTTCTATTATTATTGGATAATGGTCACTTCCTATAGAGGTTTCCCTTATCACCTCCCAAGAACACATACCTGCCAGTGAATCGGATACTGAGGTGAGGTCTAACTTTGATTCTGTCCCTGTTCTAACATTAACTCTTTTCCCTCTTCCATCATTAAGACACACCAGATTTTTGGTCTCCATTAATTCTTCTACCACCGCTCCATTACTGTCATTCTTACTGCCCCATAAGGTGTTATGTGCATTAAAATCCCCACACCATATGACTTTCCCCTCTACATAGTCTGCCAATTCATCCAAGGCTTCTGCCGACATGTTACCTGGATTATAAAAATTTATTATTTTGATATTTCCCTCTTTTGCCCAAATTTCAATGACTATATATTCAATTTGCCTTCCTTTCCCCACCACCCTGTATTGTGTGTCTTGTTTAACAAATATTATACACCCACCACCATTTCCCCCTTCTCTATCTCTACGGAAACTATCATAACCCTTAATGGTAAAATCCAATATTGGTTTCAGCCATGTTTCTTGAATGCACAAGATGTTTGGTGCTTTCTTATAATCTCTAATAAAACTTTTTTGCTTTTGACCTTTTGCTATTAGACTTCTAGCATTCCATTGCAAAATAATCAGTCTGTCTGTTCATTTGCCCCCCCTGCTTTCTTGTCGCCCTCCAGTTTTCTTTTAATATCTTCCCAGAATACTGCCCTCATTCCCAAATACTTTTCAGCCCCCTTTACAATTATTCTTATCTTCTCTGTCTTGTGTTTGACTTGATCAGTACAATTTATTATAAATTCTATAAACAAAACCAGTTTTTCAAAATCTAATGCCTCGTCTCTTTCTTGTCTTACATTCTGTTTATCCTTAATAATGTTTTTATTTGATTTATTTTTATTGCCTTCTGTCTAGCTTCACACCCCACCGTATGTCACCCTGTGTTGTCCCCCACAATTGCAACATTTATCTTGCGCTCCCTCTTCACATTCTTCAAACCTTTGATTTCCTCTACATTTGGAACATCTCTGTTTTCCTTTGCAAACCTCAGCTATGTGTCCATATCTTTGGCATTTGTAGCATCTAAGTGGTGGTGGAGTATAAGCCCTAACTGGGAAACTCATACACCCTATTTTAATTCTCTCTGGGAGAATAGACCCTTGAAATTCAATGAGGACTGACATGCTATCTTAACATGAACATTAACTGTTCTTTGCAATCTTGAATTGAATTCACCTCTCCTCCATTCATACTCCTTTTTAGTTTCTCCAAGTCTTCATCTATTGGAATCCCAGTTATGACTCCCCTCACACCCATTTCTACCCCTAATACTCTTCGTTCACCCACCACCTTCTTGCATATACTTTCCACCTGCCTAGCTTTATTTCTCTGATCCTCTGTTTTACATATTACCAATAACTTTCCATCCCACAATATTTTCGCCATTTCCACTTCACCAATTTTTTTCTTTAGTTCTTTCGTCAACGCTATCGGACTTAGTTTGATATTTTCATCTTCTTTCCTGAATCTCAGAATAATTTTAGACTCCCCCTCTGACAACTTTTTCCGTATTACCCTATTCCCCTCATCTGAACTACTCCCTTCCAAACTACTGGCGTGTTTCTTCCGTTTAGCGTTCTGATTCTCATTCATATTCCCCGTATTCCTTCCCTGATATGATCTCTGGGAATTTCCACTGCCCGCCAGCTCCCATTCATTTCCTAACTCTATCTCACTATCCCCGTCATCCTCATCTCCCTGATTTGCCATCCTGATCCACTCACAAATCAGCTTATGCCCACCGCCAAGTTCTCACGTTCGTACGAGCGTCTCCAATTACTTTTCCGAGCGGTAATTTCCTTGCCCGCCAGCAACTCCTCGACCATCTCTCCGGGCGAGACAGTCCCCTGACCCACGAGGGCGACAGCAGCCTGTCTAACGAAGGAGAGCGGGTCACAACCACAGGCTGGAATCGACTCGGATGGCTGTTGGCTTCTTTTCAATGAGTAGTTCTTCAAGACTTTTTCATGTCCCACCCGATTTCACCACACCCCTTCGCCATTGGCTGGTCTTGTCCCAGTAGCCGCACTTAATTGCAACTACACCTTATAATTTTAGGATATCACTATTAAGGATTTCCGTTTTGTTGCGCGTCGCAGTCATTGGCTGCTGGGTTGCGCATGCCCAGTCACCGGCTTCCTGCATATCCAGCTGAAGCGCCCGTGGGTGAGTGACATGGGGCTTTTGCATTCTTATTCAAATTTAAATGTACTACTAATGAGTCTAATTTTGCCCTTATTTGTTGGTCTTACAGTGACGAGTCTCCCCTTCTGGGATCCCCTCATCGTTGCACTGCTGGATAAACAGGTCTGCTGCTGCGGGTCTATTAACGAGGCCACTGCAAAATTTAGAAAATTTCTTTTTTTGCATTTTCCTTTGTGTGAAAGTTGTGCGTGTGATGTTTAAGACAATTCTAAATGGGTATTTTAGAGTAACAAAATAAAGTTTGTAACTTTTCTAAATGATAAATAAATGTAATTTAAATGTATTTTGTTTTGTCTGTCATCCCTCTCAGTTCAACAAACCTGTATGTCCTTGGCGGAGCAAAATTCTGATTGGTTAAAATCGAGGTTCCCTGAACCCTGAACTCTTCCTTTTGGGTCAGCTGTTCATTACCGCTCGCCGCCACATGTATATACAGTAATAAAGAAATTTTTCTCTGCTTGCATCAAGCCCAGTCAATGTCACACCCCTGAGAGCCATATACCCCACTGTGATTGGTTGGTTCGTCAGCCCTGCACACAACACTATGCCATTCATATTGTAGCGTTGCAAGGGAGCACTTACTGCTTCCCAGTGTCCATTGCGGGATTGTCTTAAAAATGTCTGCTAGTTGCATGTTAGAGATGACATTGTTGTTGTTTATTGTACACTCCCCCTTATTAACAGTCTCTTGTCTGTTGTTATCGGCCTGTTCTATAGTCGTGTGATGTTTTGGCACTGTCTAAGACACCCTGAGTTAAACTTTCATGTTGAGTATTGGAATCACGCGATTGTCGCTGTGTAATAAGTGTGAACATTATTTTTACTTTGCTCATAAGGATAAAGTTACCCCTTCTTCACTGCCTCTTGAGCGCAACAAAATAAAACTCGAGGGCTGTATTAACATTAAACTTTCATATAGAGGTCGGGTCCACAAAATATCGTCCGCCCGCGGGCCGCTAGTTTAAGAGCCCTGCATTAGAGGACCAGCACGCAAAGCCCATAGGAAGAAAACTGACATGCAAATTATTTTCTGCATGGACGCAGGAAAACCTTCCTTCCGTGGACACACAGCAGCTGCTCACATAGCATATCCAACTTTATTGATCCTTGCCCGGACATGGTGGGCGGCTTCTCCTAGCCAACACTCTGGTTCTCCTGACCTCTGTGGTTGCACGGTGGCTGCTAACATAGCGTATCCGACATGAATACATCTTGCTCAGCCACAGCAGTGGTTCTTCCCGCTGTACACTCTGGTTCTCCCTGTCATGATAGCCATAGGTGCTGTAGGAAAGCAGTACGCCCGTCTTGCAATCACAGTGAGTGGGCTGCACAAGCCTTGTATGATGCCCACACATGTACGTCCCCTGTGCGTGACACGTACAATAGCTGCGCGACACTGATTGGCCCAGGGCGAGGCGAGCAAAGTTGGCGCTCAGCAACCATTCCCAGATGCTCTTCTACTTCACAGAGCACCGAAGAGGAATGCTGTACACCGACACAAGGTCACGAAGACAGCCGCCAAGGCCATAGTAGATGATGCATCCGAGCTTGGGGCCCTTTGGCCCCACCACATGAACTGCCGTGGTGTTTGAAGATACTTCAACTCCTGTGTGTTACCAGCTAAGGTCTGGTCCCGTGACTCCTTCACGCAGCCACAGCAGATGCCACGGGCCCATCAGCACTGTACTGGTAAGACTGTTTCCAGCTAAATGACTTTAGGGGAGGTTATCTGCCATAACTGCTCTGGTGTAGAATACATACAGAGGCAGAGTGTTTGTCCTCACACCACCCTTGACAACCAGAGAGTTTTATTCAAACCTCACTTGATGTCAACAGGTGCTTTATTGGACCAGAAGAAATGTGTTGCCAGAAGTCTGGTGCCAGAAGAAATGTGTTGCCCCTACACAACTTAAACTCTCTCCCAACCCAGTTCAAGCCACCCGTGTGTCTATTCATTGCCAATGTCCTGCAGGGAATAGGGCCCAGGTCTGAAAAAATTATTTCATCATGGCGGCGCAACACGGAGGGAAAAGGAGTGACATGTGACATAAGTAGAGCTTCATTTGCTCATTAGAACAGATAACCCAATATATGTCAAGCTTAGTGTGACATTGGAAACGTAAATTTGTGTTGAAATACAAGCCCTCAACTACCCGGCCGGGAACGGGGAATGTGAGCGGTTTAACCACACACTCCACAATCTTCTCCGGACTCTACCTTGGGCCCGAAAACAAGACTGGGCGACATGCCTTCCCCAGGTACTCTTCTCATATAACACCACGCCTCATCAGAGCACTGGGGAATTTTCATTCTACTTGATGTTTGGCTGGGAGCCTAGACCTCCCATTTGATTTGCCATGGACCAGGTGCAAGACTCACTTCCTGGATCTGTGCAAAACTGGGTGACAGAACATTGCTCAAAGCTGAAAATGGCTTTTGCTGGTACCCTGTAGCATTTGTTGACAAATGCTGATTATAGAAAAGAGAGACACGACCTCTGTGTTCGGGGGGCTTTTTTCAGGGTGGCCCACTGGTCTATCTCAAAGACCAGGATGCTAAGGGTCGCTACATAATCCAAGATATTTGGCTCTCTGATTTGTACCAGGTCATGACGGTCCCGGTAGGGGACAGGCCGAGCTACACCATTGCGCCAGCGGACAACTTGCAAGCCATCCGTAACGTGCATCGAGATATGGTATACAGTATTAGGATGGGATATAAGCCTCAAGTTGTGCCTGACTCTACAACGGAAACTTTTAGAATAGCGGTTGTACCCCCATAGCCCCCAGATGCTGAGTGCTGTGGTTCATAGTCACTGGGGCTCCTAGCTCTCCTGGTCCCTCCGAGGACCTGTCCACAGAAGGTGCAGCAAAGAGAGGCAGTAGCACATAACTCGTGCAACTGCTGGACAGCATTCTAATGTTTACCATCTTCCATGCACACTTGGCAAGTCTTATAGTTCTGTCATCGGGACGCCAACAAACTAAGGGTGGGTAGAATGTGCCATGTCGATGTGGTGGGTACCTTTTCAAGGTGTCTTGTAGACAGAACCGACGAGGGGAAATCATACGATACTTGAACTTTTAAAAGTCAGGAAAATTGCTCAAAGACTGGATGGACGAAAGGTGAGGAACATCGATTTGTTCATTTGTTTATCGAACGCTTAATAAGAGCGCGAATTGAGCGAACAATTGAACACATAAAAAAAAACGACGGAAGAGTTTGAAAACAATTCGAAGCGGGTCGGACCCTTCTAATTTCCAGTTTTATTCTTTAATGGATGATTTGATGGGTGAAAGACCATTGTCAAATGTGACTTCCTACGGTGTGGACTTTACGTTCGAGGAGAAGAGTACACTCGTCACTAGCCTTGAAAACGTTACCGGTAAGTTGACATATTAAAGCAATTTTCTTCAACATTAATTTGAATTGCCTACTTGTGATAATAACATTTGTAAATAAAGCTTGTTTGTGTCTTTCAAATGAATCCAGCAGTGAAGGAGGGCCCGACAAGGCAGAAGTCCACTCAGGAGGAGATCAGACCACCAATAAGAGTGAGTTTATTTTGCATATTTAATCCTTTGTAAACTATTCTTACACGTCAACAAAGGTGCAATTAAATAAAATTAATTATTAGAATTAAATTACAAAAAGTAGAATTGAAATTCAAATAAATTCATGATGCATAATTAAGGTGAATGTAACAATGAAGCTTTACATAGCTTTATATATTTAAAACATGAATTTTATTAAAAACAATATGACTGTATGGATTTTATGTGCACAATACTTATGAATTTCTTTACTATGAATTTTGCACAGGGCTATTTTAACCGCTATATATATTTATATATATATATATATAATAAGCAGCAAATGTAATTGGCATTTCATCCTGAAAACAATCATTTAACAATTCTCTCTCTCTCTCTCTCTCTCTCTCTCTCTCTCTCTCTATATATATATATATATATATATATATAATATAAAATTGTAGAAACAGTTAAATGTTTTGTAGACTTTTCCTAACTCATTATTTACAATTTTGTAGGCAAAAGGCCAAGCTCCTCTGGATATGCCAAAGCTACGTGCACTTGGACGACTGAACAAGCCTTCGTGGAAAAGATTCAGGAATCTCAAAACAGGTGGCTTGGAGAACAGCAGGATAGACGCCTACAAAGCGAAGAGCGTCTCCTTTCCAAATTCATCAAAGAGAGTAGTCGCTCTAATGAGCGGCTCATTGGCAACCTTTTGGATGGTTTACGAGCGATCATCCCTCCACACTTTACACTCTTTTCGCGCATCTTCATGCTCCTCTCAGCGTCCATATCACACTTCCAGTGGATCTGCAAACGTTACCCAACACAGACAGAACTACGGTGATGACTATACCTCGCAACATCTGTAGTTGTAAATACAGCTCTAGAGAGCAAATCTAAGCCGAGCGCATCATTTAAGATACACAGGGTCTTACTTTTGTTCTAGTTTAGTATTTAAGTGTTCAAAAGTGCCATTTGTAATTTGTTTTATGTATAGCACAATTTAAATGCAATTGTGATTTCAGGTTGCTATTGCACTTTGAAAGAACGGTTACAGGGTAGATATTCTGGAGCTTTTGTTTGAAGCATTTCTTGCACAGCACAAATCATTAAGTGGCACTTATTTTTTTCAGTTATTCTCAAATGTAACTCTTTGTTAAAGTGTATGTTTTGGAGATTAATATTTTAGGTCAGAAAGAAGACGTGGTCAGCATTTCTATTGTTTTTGCTGACAATGACCTGAATGGCTTGAACCTCCTCAGACTTTTTTTTTATTTTAAGTGTGTTCAAAAATAGTTGCTGAACTAATGACCCTTTTGTTTTGCACTAGCACTCAAGTGCCAATATTGTTAAGTGCCATGACATTCAGCTTGTAAAAAAAAACAACTATTTTTTTCAATTGCTTTTATTATGTTGCTTAGTTTGCACTTTTTAATGTAGAAACAGTAACATCGTGAGCGGAACAAGAACATCGTCTGGAGCCTTATGTCTCTCCATCATAGAACAAAGTTTGTTGACACAATATAAAGTTGTGAGCGAGTAGATGGCTGAAGTTGAAATGTACGCAGCCATATTTGTTTACAGCGGGAGTTTCTTCTTCTACTATTTCCGGTATGTCAGACAACGCTGCGCTTGTCAGAACAAATGCATTACGATCAAACAAATGACAGATGTAAACGCATGTCTCAATCAGATGACTTTTTTCATAGTCCATGTGCACAGGTACATTTTAATCTGATTAATGATCGGATTAAGGACATTTGCGCATGTAAGCATGGCCAGTGTTACTGCTCAGTTGTGGATTCTGCATAGCAACATTTAATAATAACTTAAATAAAGACTGTTACCTGCACTTGGGTTCTCTCTCTCCGCATCCCGGGGTGGAGCCACCACGCGAAAGCCAAAACCTGACTGAATCTACTGAACTTAAGGCGCGTTTAAAGAAGAGATACACGCAAGAAAATATTAATACCTGTCTGAAAAAGTGTGTAAAGTGTATGTATGGTGGAGGGTTTTACAGCCTTAAAATAACAAAGTTGGATACTTCTCGGATTTCACTTATTGCGGGCTTTTTTGGGAACCTATACCCCCGATAAATGAGGGAAAACTTTAGTCAATATTGTAATGAAGAAGGGTGTACTCACGTGGGGTTTCCACTCCCTGAAACATAAATAAGGGACACATGCTGGTGTACCAACACAGACACCACCTCTGGGTTTGAATTTTATGTGGACTTTATGTTTTATGAGTTGTTTGAATTCAAGAGTTTCTCATCACAAGTCTCTGCTTTTCTTTTGATCTGGGCTGTAAAATAACCCGAAATAGAGCCAAAGAAAGTGCCAGCATAATTCTAAAACCGATAGAAATGTTTGTGATTAGTGGCATAATTATGTTAGTTTGCAAAGAACTACCAAGCCGCCCACTAATGGCAGATCCGACTTCTGGTTCCTGTTACAACCTGGGTGTACACTAGCTAGGGTTATATAATAATTTATGTTTTAGTGCAAAGTAAAAAAATAATAAAATAAATAATAAAAAAAGTAATATTTTGTTTATTTCAGTTTCAGACCTGATCCTGGTAAAGTAAGATTCAATTGTAATGAACTACATATTTTTGTAGTTAGAGCATAGAAGAACCTGTTTATGACTTTCTAAATACAATTTTTGCCATTACTAGACCCCTGTAGACATGAAATAAAGCAGTCACTTTTACATTAATATTACACAATATAGTCAGAGAAAAATTCCACTAGCTATTATGTCATTAGCGTGCTGTTGTGAGATAGATATTTTAATAAAATAATTGAAAGCCTGTTGGCGAAGAAGTGACACCTAATGGCTAGTAGACTACAGTTCATCAACATCTTGCATTGCCTTAAACTGTATTCGTATATTTATATACTTTCTCCGGGTACTCCGGTTTCCTCCCACATTCCAAAAACATGCATGTTAGGTTAATTGGCGACTCTAAATTGCCCATAGGTGTGACTGGTTGTATGTTTTTGTTTGTCTATATGTTCCCTGTGATTGACTGGCGACCAGTCCAGGGTGTACCCCGCCTCTCGCCCAAAGCCAGCTGGGATAGGCTCCAGCATACCCGCGACCTCAATGAGGATAAGCGGTATAGAAAATGGATGAATGAATGAATGCTTGCAGCCTAGTGTGTGCCTCAAAACATGAAAGACACGCCTTGTGAGTGTGCTAGCCCGCGGTCATCTATTTTTTACCCATGAATATGTCCCTAAAAAGAAAAATCTAGGAAGAAAATTGAGAGGTTAATTCGCCATATCCCTTTGTCTTCACTGCAAACTATGCTGGCTTACTTACCTGTCTGCTTGAAATTAGCAAACATAAAATGCAACATTGAAAGACATTTACACTTTTCAATTTACACAAACAAGCACTTTAACCTGCAGTAATCCAAAAGTCGAAACAGATTGCCCACTTGCTCAGCTGCTGCGACTACAATCGTGTGTGTAAGAAAAACATGTCGTTCATGCGATCACTCCTTTCACAAGTAATGAAGGACACCTGCTGCCCTATAATCAGAAATAGTCACCACAATTAAAAGTGGGACTAAATAATCCACAAAAACTTGCAGTAGCGTATAAGTGATGGGAAAAGGAAACGGGCCGGATGCATGTGTGCTGGCAGGTGGAATCGTATGAAAGTCCAGTATGGAGCAAACGGCCCAGTGCGAGTATGACCTAAGCTGCCGAGTTTCATGTTCTTCACTCTGAAAAAGGACAAGTACGTTATTAGTCGTACAGAGTATGAGTTTAAATGAGTGTAAATATTTACCTCTGACATTGAGCATGATCCAGCTCTCAGCGATCCCCCGACCGTTTTCGATGACCACTTTGTACTCCGCGCTGTCTTTTGCCCCCACCCTGAGAATGAGCAGGGAGCAAACGCCGCAGACATTGCTGATGTAGTAGTTGGCGTTCGTGTTCAGGTTGACGTTGTCGCTGTACCAGGTCACTCGAGGAGCAGGATTGCCCTTGACCGCACAGCTCATGTGGCACTCATAACCTTGCGGAGGCATGCGTCGCCTGAGCGGCTTCAGGAAGGATGGGGGTGATGAGAAGTCCAAAGGCTTTGTCGGTGGCATGTTCACAATGAACTTTTCTGTAGCGCAATAATAGTCAGGATGGTTTGTCTTACTTTAATGTTGACTTGTATGTTTGTTTTTTCAGCAGCATGGTGCCAAACCAGACTGGTCCTCATTTGATTTGAATAATTTTTTGAAATACTTTACCAAAACCAACAGAATAATCTAGATTAAACAGTGTTGGAAACTGCAACACCGCTTAGAAAGAAGAGGTTGTTTGCCCCACATATTCCAAAAAAAATTGCCTCAAAATCACCTTAGCATTCCTAATGAGCATTTAAAACAGGGCGATCAAATGGCCCCGACCCGGGAATGACATCAGGCCAGCCCGCAAGTTCACTTCAAAACTTGTGAGCTATAACCTTTTTGCCTAAACACCAGACCAGGTGTCCCCAACCTCTGGTACAGGTCTGTGGGAGATGCGAAATGGTGCCGTGGAAAACGTTCAGAAGCAGCGATTAAAAACAAGATGTTTTGCAAATAATGGAGTTTTGGAAATAACATAAACATTTGAATGAATTCATATACATTTTTGAAATAAGGGCTGTAATTTTATTTGAAAAATATTATACTGATAGGCCCCAGCATACCCGCGACCCTAATGAGGATAAGCGGTGTGGAAAATGGATGGATGGATGACAGGATGCCTTTCCTGTTAGAAAGGCCACAATTACTTACAGTTTATGTCATTTTGTGTCGTCGGGCTCTAATTTTGTGGGTAATTTCGCCGTCTCCCATCTGGTCTACTCTCGGCGCAAACCGAATCGCAGCCAGTCTAGTGGTAATTTGGCTGACTGGCGCACACGTCACCAAAACCCCACAAAAATGATCATAATGAATTGGGTAATAGAAGTTCATCTCACATGCAAACACAAGTGACAAGGGCCAGACCACGAGCTTGGCAAGGCAACTTTTACGCACAGTTGCTTCGGATTTTGTTTTTGTTCGTTCATATTACATATACATAATCGCTTTGGGCTGGTCCTTCTGCCAGGGTGACTAGTGAATACATGATCACACAATTCCTGCTTGCAGTGACTGTGTAGTACCTATGTTCAAATGTAGTTCCTCGCGTGGGTGACCGGAGGCGGGCGATGGACGGGAAGTAACACCACTTTCACGGCACTATGCACATACTTTGCGTGAACTCAAAGCTGCTAAGTGAAGCGCCTAACAGGCTTGATGGGACTGGCAGGATGACCCGTCCACGGCAAAGGTGGGTCCATGGATTGCCATTGCTTTTTCCATTTAGCGTAAGGCATCCGGTAAATGCAAAGACAGTCATCAAATGGAAAAACCAAAACACAAAACAGGGCATATAAATGATAAAATGGAAAAAAACCCAAAGACAATACATAAAAAGAAATGGCAAAATGGAATTACAATATGACTACATTTGTATATTTTTGTATTCCACATGTACAGTATTTCCTTTCAATTTTGGCACTCCTGTGATTCCATAGTCGCTGCCTGTAACCCACACATCAAGCAATGTCATAATCGCTCTGGAAAACAAAGTCCAGGTTTGTACAAATGGTGAGTCTGTATTCATCTTGTGCGGTAAATTTGATGTTATTGTAAGCAACTTTTCTGAGATGCTTATTTTGTTCAATGCGGTCATGCAGGATGAAACGTGCACTGCTTTTATTATGAAGGCTGGAAGGGGATTCAAAAAGGTTTGGACCACTGATTATAGTGAATTTTTGACTAGCGTTTTTGCAGTACGTCCATAACGACAGCAGAACAGTCCTGTCTTTTAGAAAATCTATCGCAAACTTTTGCATTGGGAACCGGTAAACTCAAAGAGGTTGGGGACCACTGATCTAGAGGATTTTAGACTAGCATTTTTTCAGTAGGTCTTTAAAAACAGCAGAACATTCATTATTCATATTTTCTGTTTGGTTACTGAACTATCAGAAGAAAATGTTGTGTTTTCAATTGGTAGTACCGATTATGTCACACATGAGAGGCGCTCACCTCTTTCCTTCTGGATTTCAAAGGCAGGTGATACAGATGGCACTGAATAGCCCATGTCATTTTGAGCAAACACCCTGAAGTGATACTCTCGCCCGGGCACAATGTCGATCACCGTGAACTTGTTGTTAAAGAGGTTTTCTGCCACTGTCTTCCAAGTCCGTTTGAACGCATCCCTTCTGGATACAATATAATGTAACCTGTCATCCTTCTTTTCATCTGGAGAGGGTGCCCAGGACAAAGTGACTGTTCCTGGGACGATCTGCTCCAGTAGTACTGGACCTGGGGGCTTGGGGTCATCTGGAATCACAATAACAAGCTAAAATACAATGATCTCTTTTGGACAAATAGGAATTCTCACTGTCATTTACCTGTTACTCTAATTTCAACATTTAAGCTCTCTTGGCCAACAAGGTTCTTGACCACAATGGTGTAGACCCCAGAGTCAGACCGCTCAGACATTGGGATCAACATTTGAGTACCCTTATCAGAGCTGGTAATTGTTACGTGTTTGCCCACTGAAATACCGTCCTTCAACCAAGAGACCTCTGGGAGGGGTGAAGCCTGATATAAAAGCCACATATTCAAATATTTGTCAAATTCTACAGTCATGATTGAGCTTGTACATTACCTCAAAGGGGATGTTGAGACAAATTGTGTTTCCTGATCTCACTACCACAAAGCTCTTAATATGGCGACCTTTGAACTTTGGCTTTACTGTGGAGATAAAAACAAAAAAAAAAGCTTTACATTTTGTTTTCAATTACCTTCAAACATTTATATGTCTGGTTTATTAAATTATATTTTCAAACTTAGGGTGTTCTGGATAGGTCACCCACAAGTCACCTGCTTTATTTCCTCTACCATGGAGGTCACCTTTTTTTATTGTTGTTTTTATCTTTTTTAATGTGTTACTCTTTACACAATGGTTGTAGTGGTATCTGCAAAAAACAGACCACATCTGGCTGTCATCTCTTGAGTTAATCTCATAGTTTTCTGTCCAAAATGAATAGTTTCTGGTCTGCTCACAAAAGTTTGGTGTTTTGGTCAATGTAGGCATTTGCACCTAAAATTCACATCTATGCCGAGAGTATTAAAGCACTGCATTAGCAATCTTAGCAGTTGCATACATCCTTATCAGATTCCTTGATTCCATAATCGCTTGGATTTGTGAATAGTACATATACATTTTATTAAAGTTCTTCTTACCAGGAGGAGGCATGGCAATGATGGGTTTGTCAAAGCCCTTAGGTTCTCCATCACCTCCATAATTGGTAGCAATTACTCTCACCCAATACGCCTGCATAGCCTTTAAGCCATGCACAGTGTACGTAGTGGGAGTAATTGGGACGGTGTTGCAACGGGTCCATTCAGGGCTAGCTGTGGGTCTGATCTCCACATAATAACCTTGGGGTTCACCATGTGACCCTTTCAACTCCTTGGTTTTAGTCCAAGCCAAGGACAAGGTTGTGTAATCACTGGATGTTACTTTTAGGTCTGTGACTTTGCCCGGGGCTTCTGAAATGGCAGGAATAGTTTTGTTTACTTCCATTTAGTTTACTAGTCTACACAGGGAGCATACAGTTCAACAACATGCAGGTTCAAAGTTGTAGAATTTGCATCTTGACAAAGAATGAAGATATTACTTGCGTACTCATTGGTTCTCTTGCAAATACGGTGTCACACGGATTGCTTGGATCCCCGAGACCAGATAGGTTGATGGCTGACACTCTGAATTCATATGCTGCCCCCTCAATTACATCTTTCACCCCATATATTAATTCTACGGGGAAAACTAATTATTAGATACATTTTACATTGTCAGTGGTGCTTTCTACTTAATGTTCAATAGTTGAGGCCATGTCATACCCTTTATTGGTCCTCCTTGGTTTACAAGGCTCCAGTAATTAGTGCCTTTCTTCCTCTTTTCCAAATTATATCCCATGATTGCGGTCCCTCCGGTGTCACATGGGGCACACCATTTTAGACTAATGCAGTCCTTGAAGGCGGAGACCACTTTAGGTGCCGAAGGGGCTCCGGGATAACCTACAACAGAAGCTGTTTGTCGTTTTTGAAGGAAAATAAAATGCCAGAAGTGTCGTGTGATTGTTAAAGAGTGTTCATTTTCAATAACTAGCTGTCGGAAGCACACACTTAATGGCTATTGCAGTTGAATGCTGTGAACTTTATGACTTTTTTACTTATAATTACTAATTATTATATACTGGTTACTTACTTGTTGCATGTTGCATATTACCTTTGCTTTTGAAATGACTACAAAGCTGAGTGTTTAGTGTGTTCAGTGCAAAATAAAAACATACGTAATACACCAGCTGATATATCTTCAGTTTGCAGGTAGTCACTAATGCCCTCTGAGTTCTTGGCTCTGATTCGATAGCAGTATCTCCTTCCAGGGTCCACACCCGAGTCTCTGTAAACGGGTTCACTTCCGCTGATCTCCCCCAGATTGGACCATTTGTTGCGACCAACCTGCTGGCGTTCTATTATGTAGTTTGTGACTGGACATCCACCATTATCTTTTGGCGGTTTCCATTTGAACTCAACGGACGTTACGGCACTTTCTATTATGTCCACGGGTCCTTGTGGTGGTGTGGGTTTGCCTGTGGATGAAATATTGTGCTACTGTTGTTTTCTTCTACATATTGTACAATGTGTCTCTTTGACTCACCCAGTACTATAAGTTTGGAAATAGCTTCTGTTGTTCCAAATTCATTCTTTATTTTTATTTTAACTTCTCCACTGTCTTTTCTTTGGCATTTTGCCAGGCAAAGCTTGCTGTGAGTGGATGATTTCTCAATCTTCACATTAAGCCCAGGCAAAAGCTCATCATCATCTTTGTACCACTGAATGTTCATCGGTTCGCCACCTGAGAATAGAAGCTTCCATTTTGCAATTTCTCCTGCTCTTACTGTCAACGGCTTTGTGAATTCTCCAAGTGCATTAGTGTCAATCTTTGGTGGATCTTTTGGGATGAGAAAAATAATAAAATAAAGACCTTCAAACCTAAAAATGAATTAGTAATGGTCCCTTTGCTCCTCACCTTGAATATTCAGCGTTGCTTCCGATTTGCGTCCATCTGCTTCGAAGCGATACACAGCTACATCATCTTTTTGACAGCTGTCAATGATCAGTCTGTGATTTGCACCATCTTTGATAATCCTGATTCCATCCTCACTGGTGAGCTAATCAGAAAAAAATGTCATCATGATCTCAGGACTGACATTTGATCGGCAGTACATCCTAAAAGCGCTGCATCAAGGGTTTTTTACTCACCAGTTTCCCATTTCTATACCACTTTCCTTGAGATGTCTCTTTGCTCAATTTGCAACATAACTCTGCCCGTCCACCAATATTAGTTGTAATATCTGACAGTCCACTGACAAACTGAATGCCTAGACCTGCAAATGTAAGAAACAGAAAATTACAATACTGAAAGTCGAACCATTAGAAGATCCTACAACGTATATACTTTTAAAAATGAATGGATTACTTTCTTCTCCCACAGAGTAAGCATACTGTACTTGCTACCCCTGATGATTAGTCTGGCATTGAAAAATATCTAGATCTAATCTAAATCTTGATATACTGTAATCTGTGTTGGGCCTTTTTGTAACCGCATTGTGCCTGCATTAAGCTTTTTGCTAACGACCCCTTCATCTACCAAAGGGGCTTTGTTTTGGACTTTTCTATCACCCTCACCTCCATCAGTTTTCTTGCCGTCAACGCTGTCAGCCTTGGTTATGTTGGTCTCTTTGCTAGAACGAGCAACAATCTTTCCGCTGGAGTCATTTTGCTCACTCTGCAGAGCATCCTTTTCCACCTTGTCTTCCATCTTATTTTTTTGCTCCAAACCAGTTTTAGCCAAGCAATCCCCATCTTTTTTGCCCTTAAGACCTTTATGAGTGTCCGGATCCGCATGAGTTGAAACAAAGATATTGGAATAGATAACGTTACCTGTCTAAATATCACATACAGTGTATTTATATTCAAACAATTTGCTAAAAATTAGTTGAGACAATGTTTCCCACCTTCCACTGCAAGAGATGCACTACAAGATGTAGTGCCAGCAATAGCGTAGTACACTCCGTGGTCAGCCTTGTCACAATTTTTAATTGTTAATGTGTGAACTAATTTGTCTTCTGAGACAGTCATCTCATATTTGTTGTCGTCATCAAGTGACGCGTCAGGCTTTGACCATGTGATCCCGTTTAGGGGTGTTGACAGCACACACTGAAAAGTGGCATTGTTGTTTTCCAATGCTTTGGCATCTTTTATCTTGTCGACAAACTCCACAGTAGGAACTTTCAGAAAGGAAGCATCGTAAAAATGAAATTGCATTGCTTTAACTAGCAAAATAAATAAAGTGGTCCTACATACCTTGGAAGTCAGTTGAAAGAACGTTTATATCACCAACATCAACCTGATAGAAGCCAGCATCTTCTGGCTGAGGATTTTTGATTGTAAAGCAGTACTTGTTCCCGAGTTTCTGCAGGCAAATCTTTGACTTTTCATCGTTGCTGTATGGAATCATGTTACCATCCTTGTTGATGAGAGAGGTTATATGTCAGGGAAATTACTGATTTGTTGTGAATGATGATGTTGTGAATTGGGCTACTTCCTAAAATCACCTTGTATAGATAAATTTTGCTGTTCGGATCCAGTAAAGTCATTTCCAGGCTAAATTCTGCCCTTCTGTTGGGTTTAACTTCAATTTGTTTTACATTTTTCAGATTTTCTACAACCTTCAGAAAGACAGAAAATGTATAAAGCGACAAAAAACATCGAGTGACATCAGTAATAAAGTAGTACCTTTGCTTGTTCATCTGCCCTTTCCTTTTTCATCTCATTCATTTTTTTCAGCAACCAGCGGAAGTCAGTAACCCCAAAGTCCAAACATATTCTTTGGTAGTCTTTCTTTCGTGCACTGAGAAGCAGTTCCCAGAGTTTAGGATCTATCTCTCCCTCTTTCTGTGGCGGTAGCTTCTTTTTTCTGGTGACAGCCCTGAACAAAAAGAAAAGGGTACATATACTGGAGGTTATGGCTATTAGTTGTTATTGTCTCATAGGTGGGTCATAAACCTAAAGTGGGCATGGAAACAGGTGTGGCTTAAGATGGTTTATTAATTTGAGTATGAAATTGACATGGATTTCTCATAAGTAGCTATATTTATTGTTTTTTGAAAACTATTTACTGAACAGCCTCAAACTTGACATTTAAAAAAGCATTATCCGTACCAGATATTCGTTTAATACGAGTATCCGGCTCATCCCTAATCAATTCTTTCAGTGACAAGAAAATGACATATACCCGTAAATTGATGCCGCGTTTTTCCTGTGACTGCGCTGCGGTGCATGTATGGACGCATGGCGGAGAAGCAGAGGAATATATCCAGGCGCCAACCCCCAAGCTCCAGCCAAGAGCTTACTCTTGAACTGCAAGGCCAGAACTGCAAGCTAAAGTTTGGGCTTTCAGGTAAATATATCACTTAGCAGATGAACACAGTGATATATTTATATAAAATATATTTAGCTTATGGCCACACGGTGGCTGAATGGGTAGCATGTTGGCCTCACAGTCAGGAGGTTCTGGGTTCGAATCTCCGTTGGGCATCTCTGTGTGGAGTTTGCATGTTCTCCCCATGCGTGTATGGGTTTTCTCCGGGTACTCCGGTTTCCTCCCACATTCCAAAAACATGCATGTTAGGTTAATTGGCAACTCTAAATTGGCCATTAGAGTGTGAATGGAAGTGTGAAGATTTGTATGTGTTCCCTGTGATTGACTGGCAACCAGTCCAGGGTGTACCCCACCTCCCGCCCAGCTGGGATAGGCTCCAGCATACCCGCGGCCCTAATGAGGATAAGCGATATAGAAAATGGATGGATGAATCTGTAGTTTGTATAGAAAGTGTGCAAAAATTTATCTAAACAAAATTAGCCAGGTGCATAAATTTGGTTTGTTGATTTGAATACATCTAGCACTAATTATTGGAACACAATTTTTTTTTT
This sequence comes from Oostethus manadensis, assembly GCA_024372805.1. Taxonomy (NCBI): domain Eukaryota; kingdom Metazoa; phylum Chordata; class Actinopteri; order Syngnathiformes; family Syngnathidae; genus Oostethus; species Oostethus manadensis. Next base: position 2,593,792 of record QODF01000076.1, on the reverse strand, counting down.
TTTGATAAGCTCATTGACCTACATGCACATACACATGTCAATCATGAGAGTATTAAGTGGCCTATTGCAAGTTGTTGTCCTCTTTGTATCTTGTCCAAAGTGTGGCAACATGAGAGCCTCAAAACCACTATCAAATGATCTCAAAACAGTTAGTAAGGATACAAAAAGCTAACTCAGAAGTTCCAGCTGTCAGATTCCATTGTGAGGAACAATTACAGTTCTGGTTAAGGCCAGGAGTGTTGAGGATTGGTGTGAACAGTCAAACTCAACCCACAGACCTGCTCCAAAGACCTACACATGACTGTGCATTGGTCAACTATTCAGCACACTTTGCACAAGGGGATGCTGTATGAAGGAGACATTTCTGCCCACATGCCACTAACACAGTCGCTTGAGGTATGCTAATGCACATTTGGACAAGCCAGATTCATTTTGGAACAAGGTGCTGTGGACTGATGCAAGTAAAATATTATTTGGACATAACAAGAGGCGGTGCATGGTGGATGAACAACACAGCATTCCGAGACAAACACAACACTATCAACAATAACATTTGGTGGTGGCTTCATCATGCACTGGGGCTGTGTGGCCAGTACAGGTACTGACATTCTTGTTCAAATTGAAGGTCGCATGGATTCCAGTCAGTATCAACAGATTCTTGTGAACAATGTTCAAGAATCTGTGACAAAGTGGAAGGATGCTGGATACAACCCTAAACACTGCTCATATTCTATGAAGACATTCATGCAGAGGAACAAGTACATTATTCTGGAACCGAATCTGAGTCCCCAGACCTGAATATTATTGAAAATCAGCGGTGGGATTTAAAGCGGGCTGTCCATGCTTGGAAACCATCAAAGATGACTGTTTTGTAAAGAAGAATGGTCAAATAAAGTGGCTTTCCATCACCAAGTGTGGAGTGAATGAATAATGACCTCAGCGTAAGCGCTTTGAGAGTCTTTGTAAAGCGCATAACAAGTGTAAGGCATTATTATTATTATTAAATATAGGTCAGTCAGAATCCAGACCCTCATTGGAAGTGTTTAGAGGCTGTTATTTCGGCAAAAGAGGATCTACTAAATAGTGATGTAATGTTTCTGGTGGGGCGCCCAAATTTATGCACCTACATAATTTTGTTTAAATAATTATTGCCCACTTTCTGTAAATCCTAAAAACTTAATTTCACTTCTCAAATATCACTGTGTTTGTCTGCTATATGATGTATTTAAGTGAAATTGACGATCCATACAACTAATGATTTATAGAGAAAAATCTTGAAATTTATCAGGGGTGCCGAAAGTTTTGCATGCCACTGTATAGCGATGTAACTCATCTTATTTACTATGAACTGTGTAAAACTATGACAGGTACAACATCAAATTAAAAGCACTAAATGAATGAATGTCCAACAGTAATAACCTGGAGTTTGTTCTTCAGATAGGGTATGTACCACAATTATGCGCATTAGCACTCAATAAGGTCATCAGCTCTTACCTTTAGACATTCCCAGATATTATCAGCCTTTTGTAGAAAATATGAGGTGAAAGAAACAGTGTAAATATACAGTGTAGTAGTGCAGCGTGGGAGAATGTAGAAGGTGCGTTCAAGGACCGTCAAACAAGACAGGTTGTGGCTCGCATTAAATATTTTTAACTGTAATTTCTAACCTTTACAACATATTTAAAAACATTGAACCTTTGATTTAATTTCTGTCTAATAAAAAAGTTTGAATTTAGACTTTAACCCCCTTTATAAAAATGCTGTTGCACCCTTAAAATAAACTAAAACAAAATACTGTATAATTATAAAGCTTTTTCATAGACCGATGTTAAGGCAAGTGATAATTTGAGACATCCTGAGAAAAAATTTAATTTTTTCTGTAAATCAACTAGCAACCATGTTTAATCAAGTTAACAAAATGACATACAGTAGGGTATTTACAGTATAACATGTCTGCACCCATGGGAACTGTTTGGCACTAAATAGCACATTTTGGGTGCCAATGGAAGATGCAGGATGCTGAATACCACAGTGTCTGATATCATTTAACCTGAATATCTTGTATTGCATGTATATGTATAGTAAATAACTATTGATATTTACTCATAGAATGTTAAGCAAGGTACCGGGTGGGACAAAAGTAGGGTTACAGTTAACACTAATATTTGACATTCATTTGATATTTAGACATTTTTATATTTACATATTAAACCTTTTTCATTGAATATTTAATCTTTCAAGTGCTCAAATAAATGTCTAATAAATGTAAAATGTTATGAGTTAACTGTAACCCTACTTTTGGTCCACCCTGTATATAACTTATTTGTCTATAATACTATGTTTCTGCCTAGTTTTACTGCAAAATATATTGGTTCTATTTCTTCTTCAATTACTATGACACTTTCTTATTCTTTCCTCTTACTATTAGGCAATATGTGAACAAACTAAACACAGGAAGTGAACAAACCCTCAGACACTGAGAAGGTGAAGCATTAAAAGCTTCGCTTCATCCTTCTGCTTTTTGGACACGATAAACTGTGCAAAATGTGGTGTTTCTTTATTCTTTGTTGTTGTTATTGCCCGTCTGTCTAGCATGTTCAAAGTAAACTAAACCATTACCAATACCAAGACCAATACTGATATTTTTGCCACTAATAAAAGCATATAGACTGCTCAAAAAAATTATAGGAACACTTTGAAAACACATCAGATCTAAACAGGGGGGAAAATGATCTTGATTATCTTTCCTGATAATAAGTAGGTGATGTATTAGTAACAAAATGATGCCACATCATTTGATAGAAATGAAAAGTATCACCTTATAGAGGTATATATCAAAAGCACCCCAAAAATGAAAGCGAAAAAATGATGCAGCAGACTGGTCCATTTTGCCAAAATGTCATTGCTCCAGCATAGATTCTGACAGTGGGTCCAAGGATTTCATTCCGATACCTAATAGAAGTCAGGGTGCCATTATGTAAACTGTAGAGGTCTGTGCATAACCGGTCATGCTGAATGATATTGCAGGCAGCATAACATTCTCCACGGCATCTCCAGACCCTATCACATCTGTCGCATGTGCTCAGGTTGAATAAATGCCAATCGAGCTCTTTGGTGCTGGGCAGTGAGCACAGAGACGTCGGGCCCTCAGGCCACCCTCATGGAGCCTGATTCTGATTGTTTGGTCAGAAACATTCACACCCAAGGCCTGCTGGAGGTCATTTTGGCAGTGCTCATCTTTTCATCCTTGCACAATGGAGCAGATACTGATCCTGGTGGGTTTAAGGATCTTCGACAGCCCAGTCCAGCTCTCCTGGAGTAACTACCCGTCTCCCGGATTCTCCTCCACGCTCGTGGGACTGTGCTGGGAGACACAGCAAACCTTCTTGCAACGGTACGTATTGATGTGCCATCCTGGAGGAGTTGGACTACTTGTGCAACCTCTGTAGCGTGCAGGTACCGCATCATGCTATCAACAGAGATGTTGATCCAAGCCAAATGAAAAACTACAGCAGTAGAAAGTCAACCAAAAGAGATGAGGAGTCAGTGGCCTCAACCTGGAAAACCACTCCTGTTTTGGGGTCTGTCTCATTGTTACCCCTCTGGTGCACCTGTTGTTGATTTTTATTAACAACAAAGCAGCTGAAACTGCTTAACAACCCCCTCTGCTACTTAACTGACCAGATCAATATCCCAGAAGTTTGACTGATAGGTTACTATACTCGGATTAAAAAGTGTTCCTCTAATTTTTTTTTAACAGTGTGTATGGCTGGCAATGTCCCAATTGCACTGTTTGATCTGAATAAGTGACATGATCTTTGTAACAAACCTACGTTTTCTTGAGCATTGATCTGAAGTCCTGTTGGGATTCCTCTTTCACTGAAAAAAAACAACATAGAATCAATGTATAAAATGAAAGCCTCTTCACGATGTGATAATGGAAAATTTAAATACATTTATTTGCCAATTGTGCATGGAAAACCAAACAGCTTCAACATAACAAAAAAATTGAGCCTCTCCATTATCCTTCACAGATAAAGAGAACATAAAATGCCCCTTAAAGGTGGAGTTTTCCTTTCTTCCAAAGCACAGGTGGCAAACTGAAGAACTGCGGGCAAAATAGAGCCACCACATCATCAGCGCAACTGCTTGGAAAACAGCATTAAGTTGGCCTGTTTTATAGATCTGACCAAACAATGTGCTTGCAATGATCTGCATAATGAAACAATTATGCATTAATCCCAGAGCAACTTTTGCAACACAATTATATACAAAGAGGGTCAACTTTACTCCTCCCTGAGCCACCACCTTATCGTGGTGGAGGAGTTAGGGTGTCCCAATGATCCTAGGGGCTAAGTTGTCGGGGGCTGTCATGCCCCTGGTAGGGCCACCCATGACAAACAGGTCCTAGGGGAACCAGACAGAGAGTGGGTCGAAAGACCCTAATGATGAATAAAAACATTGGACTTCGTTTTCCCTCGCCCGGACACTGGTCACCGGGTTCCCCCTCTGGAGCCATGCCTGGAGGTGGGGCATGATGGCGAGCGTCTGGTGCCTGGGCACCAGACGCACAGCCCAAAAAGGTAACGTGGGTCCCCCCTTCCATGAGCTTACCACTCGTAGGAGGGGCCAAAAGGGTCGGGTACTAAGTGAGCTGGGTGGCGGCCGGAGGCGGAGGCCTTGGCGGTCCGATCCTCGGCTACAGAAGCTAGTTGTCGGTACGTGAAATGTAACCTCTCTGACAGGGAAGGAGCCTGAGCTGGTGCGTGAGGTGGAGAAATTCCGGCTAGATATAGTCGGACTCACCTCAACGCACAACAAGGGCTCTGGAACCAGTCCTCTCTAGAGGTGCTGGAATTCATTCCACTCTGGTTTTGCCGGTAATGAGAGGCGACGGGCAGGTGTGGCAATTCTTGTTGCCCCCAGGCTCCAAACCTGCACGTTGGGGGAAGCAATGCAGAGTCAACACCGTGTATGGTGGGAGCGGTGTGCTGCTGACCTCAACTCGAGATGTTGTGGACCGGTGGAGGGAATACTTTGAAGACCTCCTCAATCCCACCGACACATCTTCAAACATGGAAGCAGTGCCTGGGTACTCGGAGAAGGCATTCGACCGTGTTCCTCGGGGAATACTGTGGGGAGGCTGGGGTATCGGACCACCTAATCCAGGCGGTTCGTTCCCTGTATGACCGGTGTCAGAGTTTGGTTTGCATTGCCGGCAATAAGTCGGACTCGTTTCCAGTGAGGGTTGGACTCCGCCAGAGCTGCCCTTTGTCACCGATTCGGTTCATTACTTTCATGGACAGAAATTCTAGGCGCAGCCAGGGCGTTGAGGGGTTTCATTTTGGTGGCCACAGGATTCAAGCTCTCTGCCTTTTGCAGATGATGTGGTCCTGCTGGCTTCATTGAGCAGTGACCTTCAACTCTCACTCAATTGGTTCGCAGCTGAGTGTGAAGCGGCTGGGATGAGAATCAGCACCTCCAAATCTGAGTACATGGTTCTCGCCCGGAAAAGGGTCGTGTGGAGGAGTTGAAGTACCTCGGAGTCTTGTTCACAAGTGAGGGAAGGATAGAATGTGAGATGGACAGGCGGATTGGTGCAGCGTCTGCAGTGATGCGGACTCTGCACCAGTCTGTCGTGGTGAAGAGAGAGCTGAGCCAAAAGGCAAAGCTCTCAATTTATCGGTCGATCTACGTTCCTACCCTCACCTATGGTCATTAGCTGTTGGTAGTGACCGAAAGGACAAGATCGCAGGTACAAGCGGTACAAATGAGTTTTCTCTGCAAGGTGGCTGGGCTCTCCCTTAGAGATAGGGTGAGAAGCACTGTCATCCGGGAGAGACTCGGATTAGAACCGCTGGTCCTCCGCATTGAGAGGAGTCAGATGAGGTGGCTCGGGCATCTGGTTAGGATGCCTCACGGACGCCTCCCTGGGGAGGTGTTCAGGGCACGTCCAACCGGTAGGAGACCTCGGGGAAAACCCAGGACACGCTGGAGAGATTATGTCTTTCAGCTGGCCTGGGAACGCCTCGGCATTTGCCAGGAAGACCTGGACAAAGTGGCCGAGGAGAGGGACGTCTGGGCTTCCCTGCTTAGGCTGCTGCCCTCGCGACCCGACCTCTGATAAGCGGAAGAAAATGGAGCTACTTCGGACGCGCTAACTCGAATGCGCTACATTGGACTTCCTCGAAGCAGTCAGAATCAGGGAAGTCAAACAAAAAATGGAGATTGTCTAATGCCAAAGTAAAAGAGTTTCAAGATGTGGAGGTTCAGTGTGAATAAAGGATTGAGTTAGCAATCATTCAAATTCAAACTATGCACAATCTTAATTACATATAACACAAACTGCATGACCCTAGATTTGAACTCAATAATAATAACAATAGTTGAACTGTACATGAAAAATAACACCACTGCCAGCACTACTACCAGCACAAATAACACCTTTAAAGAGACATAAAACAGTCAAACATGATCATTTTAACTACAACAAAGCTTGCTGGGAAACACTTAATCTCCCCATTTCACAGCTACAGGTTAGACCCAAGACCTAAAGTCAGCTTTTAGTTTTGGCCCCCTGTGCGAGTGAGTTTGACACCCCAGTTTCAGAGCAGAAACAAAAATCTTAGCAGAACTATTGACTGACCTGCTCTTTTTCATTCTCACAATAGACAATATTCTATATAACCTGCATCTCACCTTTAATAATTTTGAGGGTGGCGGAGCAAACAGCTGTGCCATATTCATTGGTGGCAAAGCATTTGTAGATGTCAGCGAGGTCGATCTTTGCATGTGGTATCTGAGAAAGAGAATGCATGCCAAGCACATCATTAGTTATTGGGTCGTTGGTCAGTCTTCTAAAAAAGGGTACTGGATTGGGTGCCGTCACTTTGAGGGGCATGACACGGAGACTATAGTAATTAACCAATTTCTACACCCAGATAAAAAATATACTGCAAACACATTGTATAAACGGGAAAAAAGTGTTGAATAGTTTCTTTGGGTCTGTTATGTATGAAACTTAATTTGATGTCAGCCCGTTGGCGCATCGCAACTTTGTTACATGCAAAATTATGTCACAAAGAAAATTAAATAATACAAAAATGGTGGATTTATGTTTCACCTGCTCTGATTTTTGAAGTGTAATACCTCAATGTGCACCAAACAAATTTGCTGGATCCGAAACATGTACTTTGACCAAACCCAGAAAAAACTTACACGTTTCAGGTGTAAACAGCATAGTCCGCACACAATGTATCTAAATTTGAATTGCGTAATATTATATGCATTTGAGCTCATGTCTGGCCTGACACACAATGTGAACTTCAGAATATGTGTTTGTTATTTTTTTAGTTTCTTCAACAAAATTCAGACAATAGCAAAAGTGACCGTGATTCAAAATCAGAAATATGCTATACTGTCCCGGATGCACGTTACCGTCACAAATTCTACTGATTTATTTAATCTAATCCGTATACTTTAGGGAGCTGCTGTTTTATTTATTTATTTTTTTACGCCTGGAAGGTGAAGTGTGTTAATGCAGTTCTAACTAACAACATTTTAAAGAACACAGTGAGTGACTCCGGAGGCAGCTGGCAGCTGACGGGCAGGCCAAGCGGTCTGTGGCTCTGGCAGTTGCAGAGGCAAAAACTTGGACATGGGAGGAGTTCAGACAAGCCATTGAAAACAACTTCCGGACAGCTTCAAAGAGATTCTGCACCACCTCCGTCCCAGGAGGGGGAACCAGTGCACAGTCAACACCGTGTATAGTGGGGATGGTGATCTCAACTCAAGATATTGAGGATCGGCAGAAGAAATACTTTGAAGACCTCCTCAATCCAACCGACACGTCTTCCAATGAGGAAGCAGTGCCTATGAACTTGCTGGTGGGTTCTCCTATATCTGGAGCTGAGGTTACTGAGATAGTCAAAAAGATCCTTGGTGGCAAGGCCCTGAGGGTGGATGAGATCCGCCCAGAGTTCCTTAAGGCCCTGGATGCTGTGGGCGTGTCTTGGTTGACATGACTCTGCAGCACTGCATGGACATCAGGGACATCATTGTGAATAAGACACTGAGATACATGACCTCCAGCCACCTAGGACAAGATCTTGCTTCCTACCCGAAGGGTGCAATCCACCCTTTTCCGATTGAGAACATTGGCTTGGAGGTGCTGTGTCTCTTCCCAGCAGCTTCACACTTAGTTGCAAACTGTCCCACGGAATGTTAAAGGCCTGATAAGGTCATCAGAACCACATGGTCTGCAAATAGTATAGAGGAGATCCCAAGGTCTCCAAACATAACCCTCTCGGTGGATAGGCTGCGCCTAGGAATTCTGTTCACGACAGTTAGGAATAGAATTGGTGACAAACTTCACCTGTCATAGCCGGAACATGCGGACGCAGGACTGATGATACGACTATAAAGTCAATCATACACCTGCGACCTAAGGTCAGCTGGTGCCAGGTACACTTGTGGACATCCTTATGTTCAAACATGGTATTTGTTATGGACAAAACATCCTACATTTATTTTATTCTAATCAGATGTTGCCATCCTTCTCTTTGACTGGCTTGAATTTGTGCATCATTTGTGCATCATCCACTCACGACATTGTGGTTTTATTTTTTTATATTACATTGATACCAAATTGAAGGGAAAATACATAGAACCAACGATAAAGCCGCATTTTTGAGCAAATCCCCACCGTTGCGCAATTCGAGGATTGGAACACCAATATGAAAGATATCTTCAAGGTTATTCACTCTCAATGCACAAAATAATCCTCAATCATATTTATTTGTTCATATAATGGACATGGAGCAATGGAGACCTATGTCTTATTTTGTCTAACTATGTGACCTTTTCAAAAATATTCTGTTTTGCTCAAATGTACTGTATGGTAGAATGTATTTTGTCTGTGCTCACATCAAGCATGTATTCCTTGGCTTTTTCGTCATATCTCATATGGAACTCTTCTGATTCGATGACGGGGCCTTTGTTCCTCCCCCACTTGACACTCGGCTTTGGCTCACCATCAACGATAGCCTTAAAAAATGCTCTTTTCCCTCGAATGAGACATCAAGAGAAATGTCAAACTGAGATGTCATTTTAGGAAGTTTTTTTTTTCTTTTTTCGATTAGGTGCTTTACCTTCATTAACAGTCATGGCCATTGGCTTCCGGATGAAGTCAGGTGTTGATTTTCCAGCCGGAACTTGCTCGACAAGTTGAGTAATTGCAACGCCATGGACTCTGGACCGCCTCTGGATGGCCACTGATGAGCATAGAAAAGTATTCTCTGTTTTAATATAATATATGGGAAGAGTGTGAAAGCAAGTAATCATTCATCATTAATTACTGGGGTCCATCAAGTGATTCAGTCATTCCTGAACATGACATTAAAACCAGGGGAAAGTATTCTGATTTCCTAAACTTTCGATCAGCTGATGACACACTTTTTTTTTCTTTTTTTATTTGCAAACATTGCTAGTGTATCTACAGTGGCGTGAAAACTATTTGCCCCCTTCCTGACTTTTTAGTCTTTTGCATGTTTGTCACACTTAAATGTTTCTGCTCATTAAAAATATTTAACTATTAGTCAAAGATAACATAATTGAACACAAAATGCAGTTTTTAAATTAAGGTTTACGTTATTAAGGGAGGGAAAAAACTCCAAATCTACATGGCCTTGTGTGATAAAGGGATTGCCCCCCTTGTTAAAAAAACAAAACAACCTTAACTGTGGTTTATCACACCTGAGTTCAATTTCTGTAGCCACCCCCAGGCCTGATTACCACAGTGAGAGCCATTATCCACAAATGGCAAAAACATGGAACAGTGGTGAACCTTCCCAGAAGTGGCCGGCCGCCCAAAATTGTGTGATGGTCTGGGGTTGTTTTGCTGCTTCAGGACCTGGAAGGCTTGCTGTGATAGATGGAAGCATGAATTCTACTGTCTACCAAAAAATCCTGAAGGAGAATGTCCGGCCATCTGTTGGTCAACTCAAGCTAAAGCCATCTTGGGTGNGGTGCTGCAGCAGGACAATGACCCAAAACACACCAGCAAATCCACCTCTGAATGGCTGAAGAAAAACAAAATGAAGACTTTGGAGTGGCCTAGTCAAAGTCCTGACCTGAATCCCATTGAGATGCTGTGGCATGACCTTAAGAAGGCACTTCATGCTAGAAAAGCCTCAAATAAAGCTGAATTACAACAATTCTGCAAAGATGAGTGGGCCAAAATTCCTCCAGAGCGTGTAAAAGACTTGTTGCAAGTTATGGCAAATGTTTGATTGCAGTTATTGCTGCTAAGGGTGGCCCAAGCAGTTATTAGGTGCAGGGGCAATTACCTTTTCACACAGGGCTATGTGGGTTTTAATTTTTTTCTCCCAAAATAATAAAAACATTCATTTAAAAACTGCATTTTGTGTTTACTTGTGTTATCTTTGACTAATATTAAAATGTGTTTGATGATCAGAAACATTTTGTGTGACAAACATGCAAAAAAATAAAAAGTCAGGAAGGGGGCAAATTGTTTTTCACACCACTGTACAACAGTGATAGGCATACAGAATGCATAGTTATATATGTGAGGAAGTTACAAGACGCAATTAATAAGACGTAGAAAGAAAAAGGATGGGCGGGCTGTGCAATCTCAAAAGTTTTGTCACAGAATGAAAAGTGGGCTATATACTGACAAAAGATTACTAATAAAATGTGAAGAGCAAAGGAAGAAAATGAAAAAAACAAAAACACGATACTTGTACAGTATAGTAGTCATGTATTTGTGTTATATTGGAGAGAGAAAGATAAAAATGCACAAAGTTTTGATATGTGTACAATAAAAAAATATGCATACATTTAATAAAATAAGAAAAATAAATATGGGATTAAACTAAAAACAAAAATACTAATTAAAAATGAATAATAAATAATAACAAATTCAATTAATATTGTGTAAAGTATGTTTGCTGATCAGGTGTCAGAAAAGCAGAGATTGTTTGGAATTTTACCCATAGTGAGCCCAGCCCACCGAAAGTTGGCTGAGGGTGAGCATCCCACTCCTCGCAGCCATGACCAGACAAGCCGCCCACCACCTCAGTCCCAATTCTTATGTCATCCCCTTTCCTATGTTTCTCCCTGCATTTGCGTGATGCATGTAAATAAGTGTTGCACTTACCCTATACTTTCATGTTTGTATATATTTTATGTGTATATCTCTTTCTTCTGTTTTAATGTTCTACTTCTAATCTGGTAATGATCCACCAGTGCAAAATGCAAATACTTGTCATTTTCCCCCGCCCTGAAGATTTTGTTCAGGAGTGTATTACTAAATGTGAAGTAAATCTTACAAATGATCACATGTGTTTGAATCATTAATGCCAGATAAAAATGCTCATCCTGATACAGTACTTACCACAGCCAGATATTATAACGTTGCAGTTATGTCAGAATGTCACTAGAGGGCACTTTTTTCTTTCTTATTTGTTGCGCTTATCAGTAACCACAGCAAGGCAGGGACTATATTATTTTACACTCACATAGTGAAGGCGTCACCGGACGTTGGCAGTGCTCGGGGACTGGAAACTTATGATTATTTCAATTATCATGACATATATTGGTCTCACCCGGGGAATAAGAGCGTTTACAAGTTAGACTGAATTGCTTTCTAGTGCTTGCATCCTGAGCAATTTTCCCATAAAGAATATTATAGTATACTGTAGTATAATATCCCATTCTATTGCACACCTTCCTTTTAGGTAGTAATCATAACACATGCAGACATTAGTTATGTTTGTTATAAGTTAATCATTCAATTCAAATCAAATGTATTTGTACAGTGCCAAATCAGATCCGCAGCCATCTCATGGCTATTTACACATACAGGTCACAGAGAGCCAACTGAGACCCGAATGAGCAAGCATTTAGTGACGGAGGCCAGGAAAAACTCCCTCTGGGGAAGAAACCTTGGACAGAACCCAGGCACCCGTGGGGCGGCCGTCTGTCTTGACCGGTTGGGCTGAGTTATGAAAGAATACTGTAGAGGCATACATGGAAGCTCAAGCCAGAAGTCTTAGTCTTAGACCAAGGAAGAAGGAGAAACAAGATAATTGTCTCTGACACATATCAGCATATCAAGGGTCAGTTCTAACTATATGCTTTAGTAAAGAGGTGGGTTTTTAGTTGACTTTTAAATAAGGAGAGGGTGTCTGCCCCCCGGGACTAAGTAGGGGAGATGGTAACTAACTCTACCTCCCATTCTACTTCTAAAGATTCTAGCAGTGACAAGTAATTGTAAATTCTGTGGGCTGGATGGATGTTGGAGGACTGTCTTGGTTGACACGCCTCTTCAACATCTCATGGAAGTAGTAAAGATTACCTCTGGACTGGCAGACCGGGGTGGTGGGCCCCATTTTTAAAAAGGCGGACCAGAGAGTGTGTTTGAACTATAGGGGAAACACACTTCTCAGTCTCCCTGGGAAAGTCTACTCCAGGGTGCTGGAGACAAGGGTACGACCGTCGAACCTCGGTTACAGGAATTGCAATGTGGTTTTTGTCCAGGTCGCAGAACACTGGACCAGCTCTACACCCTTGCAAGGGTACTTGAGGGTACAGTGGAGTTTGCCCAACCGGTCTACGTGTGCTTTGTAGACTTGGAAAAGGCATTCAAACCGTGTCCCTCGTGGTGTCCTCTGGGGGGTGCTCCGGGAGTACAGGATTGGTGGTCCGCTACTACGTGCCATTTGGTCCTTGTACAAGCAAAGCAGGACCCTGGTTCGCATTTCCAGCAGTAAGTAAGCTTTTTTCTGGTGAACGTTGGCCTCCGCCAAGGCTGCCCTTTGTTAACGTTTCTGTTCATAACCTTCATGGTTAGAATTTCTAGGCGCAGTCAAGGCGTTGAGGGAGTCCATCTTGGTGACCTTAGGATCTCGTCTCTGCTATTTGCAGACGATGTGGTCCTTATGGCCTCATCAGGCTGTGACCTTCAGCGTTTACTGGAGCAGTTTGCAGCTGAGTGTGAAGCTTCTGGGATGAGACTCAGCACCTCCAAATCTGAGGCCATGGTTCTCAGTCGGGAACAGGTGGACTGTACCCTCCAGGGTAGGAGTGAGGTCTTGCCTCAAGTTCAAGTATCTCGGGGTCTTGTTCACGAGTGAGGGAAGGTTGGAGCGTGAGGTCGACAGACGGACTGGTGCAGCGTCAGCAGTTATGCGGTTGCTGTACCGGACCGTCGTGGTGAAGAGAGAGCTGAGCCGGAAGGCAAAGCTCTCTGTTTACAGATCTTTCTACGTTCCCACCCTCACCTATGGTCATGAGTTTGGGTCATGACCGAAAGAATGAGATCGCGGATACAAGCGGCGGAAAGGAGTTTTCTCTGTAGGGTGGCTGGACTCATTAACCTTGGTTAGGTTTCATTGATAAGTACAGTTGTGTCATCTACATAGCAAAGGAAATTAACGAAGAGTTTTATGGTGATATTACCTAAAAGGGACATGTAAAGACTGAATAATACTAGTCCTAGCAGAGAACCCTGAGCGATACAATGATTGACCTTATCTGACAGATAAGACTGAAACCATTTTAATGCTCCTTTAATACCAAAAGTGAGTTCTAATCGCCGTAATAGAATTTGGTGGTCAGTTGTGTCGAATGCTGCTATAAGTTCTAGTAAAAAGGCCTTTGTCTGAGGCGGTAAAGAGGTAGTTTGTAATTTTTGCAAGAGCTGTTTCTGTACTATGATGCATCCTAAATCCTGACTAAAAGACCTCAAGGAGATGATTGTTTTGAAGGAAATTGTATAACTGATTGGCAAATACTTTCTTTAGGATTTTGGAGAAAAATGAAAGATTTGACATTGGTCTGTAATTAGCTAGGACATGTGGATCTAGGTTCGGTTTTTTAAGAAGCGGCTTGATTACAACCACTATTTAGCCTGTCACTAGTGACATATTGATTATATTGGGAAGAGCTGTGTTGACTAGTGGAGTAGTGTCTTTAAACAAATGAGTGGGGATGGGATCTAACCCGCAAGTGGAGGAATTAGAGGAGGAGATTATAGAAGCTAGTTCAGAAGGGTTGATGGAGAAGAAAATATTTAAGTGTGTGTCAGTCATCGCCTACGCCGTGGCGGTCGCTGTGTTGGAAGGATGGTCAACATGAGTTTATGGGGGTAGCTGGTTTATTTGGTGCCTAATAGTTGCAATTTTATTGTGAAAAAATAACATAAACTCATCACTGCTAAGAGTGGTAGGGATGGATGGGTTGATAGTACTATGGCACTTTGTTAACCCAGCCACTGTGCTAAAGAGGAATGTGTGCTTATTTTTGTTTTGTTCAATTAAAGATGAGTAGTGAGGTGTTCTGGCACTACACGGGACCTTTCTAACGATTTTTAGGCTCTCTTTCCAGGCTAAACGTTTTTCTTGTGATTGCGTGAAACGCCATTTCCTCTCTAATTTTTGTGTTTTACGTTTCAGCTCACGGGTATGGGAATTGTACCACGGTGCAGATTTCTTTGGGTTCCTCTTTCCTAACTTTAGCGGGGCGACAGAGTAGAGAGTTTCTCATAAGAGGGAAGTTGTGCTGTCTAAGGGCTCATCAATTTGTGATTGACTGATTTTAGTATCGTTTATTGCATTTATGGATGGCAGTGAATTGGGGGGGGGGGGGGG